>CM071924.1:23672005-24088446 GCA_016081115.2 Rehmannia glutinosa
GTTGTACTTCGTTCAGTTATATTTTCTTAGCCGTCTTCCTAAAAGGCCAATCGGAGCAGTGCATGCGACAGGGACAAATGGTACCAATTTGATATGCTCCGGAAGCGATCTCTCAGTTGTTGTATGAAGGCAATAGGCTACATAGTGGAGAACAGAGAGAATGGTGGGTGAACTACAGGTGCCCACCATACATATGCTCAGATAAAGACGCTGTTCTCAAGTATATCCTATCAACGGAAGGAAGCTATGCAGCAGGGGAATCATGCAACGCCCGGGGTGTCGGTCTCGGCAATGTGGTCTTGAGATGACCTCGGGCAAAGAGCCAACCCTCGTTTGATGTCGTTCTGCATGTTCCGGATATTCGGAAGAACTTAGTGTCGGGATCGTTGTTGGTTAAGCTGCGGGTTTAGATTAGTATTCAGGCTGGTTGTACTTATGAAAATGGACAATTCATAGTGAAGGGCATTAGATAATGGATCGCCAAGATGAATGTAATGAATGTACTCAAAACTTTGAAAGCAATAAAATTAATGCTTCTTCTTATTTGCTTCGAGTGTTCAAATTTATGGCATGTTAGATTAGGACATGTGAATTTTAACACTTGAAAAGTTAGTAAACTTGGAATTACTACCTAACTTTAAAATAGATTCACATCACAAGTGTGAAACTGTGTTGAGGCAAAAATGGCTGAAAACACCATTCCACTCCTGGAAAGAGAAAATGCAACCTCTGAGTTAATTCACGAGTGATATATGTGATTTAAAGTTTGTGCAAACTAGAGGTGGGAAAAGTATTTTATTACTTTTATCGATGATCTTACAAAATATTGTTATGTATAGCTTTTTTAAAGAAGAAAGATGAGGCCTTAGAAGCTTTTAAAAGCTATAAGAATGAGGTTGAAAATCAACTAAGCAAACGAATTAAGATAATTCAAGTGATAGAGGTGGAGAATATGGAGCCCTTTTTGATGAATTTTGCTCATTCTCGTATTATTCATCAAACGATGACTCCTTATTCACCACAATCAAAACAGATCTTCTTTGACAACGAAAACCGAACTCTAAAAGAGATGATGAATGCTTTGTTGATAAATTGGTTTACCTCTATAATTTGTGGGGGGAAGCAATTCTCTCGACTAACCCGTATTCTTAACAAAATACCACACAAAATAAAGATAAAACTCCGCATGAGTTATGGAAAAGGTCGAAACCTTCCCCGCAAATACCGAATGTGTGGTGCTTGGGCTAAAGTATAAATACCTAAGCCAAAACAAGTAAAGATAGGGCCTAAAACAATCGATTGCATTTTTCATTGGATATGCAAATAAAGAGGGTGCATATCGATTTTTAGTGCACAAATCAAGAATTCCGATGTACAAGAAGGTACAATTATCGAGTCGAGGAATGTCAGTATTTTTCAAGACGTGTTTCTTGTCAAGAAAGGAAAGAAGCTAGTTCTAGCAAAAAAGAACACGTGATATCGCGATGGTGATCATCAAAGTGATGAAGAACCAAGACGCAGTAAAAGGGCCAAAACAACTAAGTCTTTTGGTCCGCATTTTCTAACTCATGTGTTAGAAAATGAACTAAGGACAATTGGTGAAGCGTTGTCCAAATCCGAAGCTCCATTCGGAAAGAAGCTATTAATAGTGAGATAGATTCCATTATGCAAAATCATACTTGGGAGTTGGTAGATCTCCCACCCGAGAAATGCTCCTTTAGATGCAAGCGGATCCTTAAAAGGAAATATAAAGTCGATGGAACTATCGATAAGTACAAGGCCAAAGTTAGTAGCTAAGGGATTTAAACAAAGAGTAGGCCTTGATTTCATTGATACATATTCACATGTAACAAGAATCACATCTATTAGAGTTCTCATTGCTATTGCAAATAGCGTTGCATAACCTGAGATACACCAAATGGATGTGAAAACAACTTTTCTAAATGGTGAATTAGAAGAGAAATCTACATGGAATAACCCGGTGGGTTTGTTTGCTCTGGACAGAGAAGAAGGTGTGCAAACTCGTTAAGTCATTGTATGGCCTTTAAGCAAGCTCAAAACAATGGCACGAAAAATTTGACAACTATCTTTGTCAAGTGGTTTCAAAATTAACGAGTGTGATAAATGTGTTTACATTAAAGACACACCTAATGCTTATGTAATTGTCTCCGCCTTTATGTTGACGACATGTTAACTATGGGTAGTAATCATGAAATAATCATGAATACTAAGAAAATGTTAATCAAACATTTTGATATGAAAGATATGGGTATAGCAAGATGTTATTCTCGGGAATTAAGATCTCTAAAACATCGATGGACTTGTTTTATCACAAACTCATTATATTGAGACAAGATTTAAAGTTCAATGTGTATGATACCTCCACTAAAACGTCGTTGATTTAAGCTACACTTAGCTAAAAATCAAGGCGAGCCTCGTATCTCAACTAGAATATTCTCCTGGGATTATCGCGCCTAATGTATGTAATAAATCGCATGCACACGCCCCGATATTGCCTACGCAGCTTAATAAACTCGAGTAGATTTACGAGTAATCCTGAAATGACCACCGGAAGGCATTGATAAGGGTTCTTAGGTATCTAAGACTCACCTTGAATTATGGATTACATTACTTTCGAGATACCCAAACAGTATTAGAAGGATACAAAGTGATGCTAATTAGATATCGACTCAAAAGATTCCAAGTCCACAAGTGGTTTTGTTTTTACCATTGGTGGTGGAGCGGTGTCACGAAATCCTCTAAACAAACATGTATAGCTCGATCCACGATGGAATCGAGTTTATAGCGTTGGATAAAGTCGGTGAAGAAGTTTAATGGCTTCGCAACTTTTTAGAGGATATTCTTGTCGGCCTAAGCCAAATGGCTCGTAATCATGATACATTGTGATAGTCACTCGGCTATAGAAGGGCTCAAAATAGTATGTACAACGTAAGTCTCGACATATACATCAAGACATAACACCGTCAGGCGCTTGATCTCAAATGGGGTTATTACAATCGATTACGTGAAATCGAAAGAAAACTGCTAATAATCCGTTAACTAAAGGTTTGAATAGAGATCAAGTATCTTTCTTTATCGAAAGGAATGGGCTTAAAATCCACAAAATAAGAGTGTTCATAACGGTAACCCAACCTTGTGAATTGGAGATACCAAGACCTTCGCTCAATGGGACAACTAAGTTATGAATATTCGTGATAAACACTTGGAGCATATTACAAATGGCTCATTCATGTCCAAGTGAAGAAACTCAATAATGTGGTGAGGTTAAGTTATAAACTTTTAATGATTCATATACTTTAAAGAAGTGGAGTATGGCAGATACTCTTAATAGGAGATCACCTATATAAGTGTGAAGATGGGCGCTTCAACGAAACACTTATGAATCCAAGATGGTGTCCAGGGCCAAAATGGACACAACCGTGGAGAACCAAATGGTGTTAGGAAAGATATTGTGTGGATGTAAACAATGAAGTTCAAGACATCGCGTCACCGCGGCACCTAGTAAATCTGATAGTATTCCACTAAGGAAGGTTCAAAGCCACAAGCTACCTCTCCGATGCAATAGCTTTCCGTTTGAACTCTCTTAGTGTCCGATACTCATATGCATTTATTTTCATTCATGGGGGATTGTTGGAATTGGTTTTATTAAATCGGGTTTTGACCGATTTTGACCAATTATTTAAGTGTGGTCATTTATTCAAAGTATGAAATAAATGAGATAAACGCTATCTACCAGATGAGTTTAGCATTTTGAATTTCCAAAACCAATATCGGGTGAATGAGAAATAAATGCATAAAGTTGGCCACTTAAAATGCTTTTATATATGGAATATAAAGGGTGGGAATATGTAAAGTCATATCCTACATAGGAAACATTTTAAATGTTTGACTAGTTAATAAAGAGTTTCACCACTAATAAGAGTAATCAAGTGGAACTCCTTATGGTACACCCTAGTAGACCAAGTCAATTTTGACTAGCCTTTGGCGCTTCAAGCACCGAGATTCGGTGGAGCACCGTCCGAGTCGGCAGCCGGAGCCGCCTGCACCCGCCACGCCGCACATAGTCGCATTGGGCGCTTTCTGAGGCACACTTTTACACTTACGCATCGTCGCGAGGAGCTTTGAGGAGCCTTAAAGTTTTGGAAAATCGAACCGTGGTTCATCCGGTGGCTGGTTGACGTGGCGGGCATGTACCGGGTGGCAAGTGACTTGGCGAATCGCATGCAGTGGCGACACGCGTGGCGCGATCGATGCGCCTGGTTTTGCCGACAGGGCACCGGATCGACGCGTCTGTCGTGATCTCGACGATCAAGACCGATCCAACCAGGGGTTGCACCAATCAAGAGGCACCAGGAGCTCTATATAAACCAAATTTCTTAATCATTTCATGCATCGAAAAATTTTGAAATTCACATAGCATTCAAAGATAAAAAGTCTTGAGAGTTCAAAACACTAAAAGTTCGAAGTGTCTTGTGATTTGTAGTGTTGCTATCGCAAGACGTAAGTCGTTGTATCTTGGGAGGCGATTGCGCTTTCCGTTAACACCGTGAGCGGGCAATTTTAAATCTTAAAGACAAAGAGTCCAACTCTTGCCTCGACTTTCTGTTACTCGCTCAATTTTTCGTGGCCATTCTAAGATACACCATCAGTTTTTCCAACAAAAACAAAAAAATAAAATTATCCTAAACTAGTTAAATCTCTCTGATGTCATCATCAAAATTATTTCTCACCCCAGCACTTAGGCAAAAGTCCATGGACCTTCATTTACAAGGAAGAATCCTGAGTGAAAAAAGATGAATACTTACACCAATATATCACGCGCAAAATCATATTTAATGGGCTCAAGAAAAATGCTATTAGAATCAGACCTTTCCTCCTAAATGAGTAAACTAATGCATGATGAGAATATTAACCTACTTAAATGGTCACAACCATCAGAAACTTGAATACTTTTTATCAAACAATCGGTGCCAAGGCTTGATATATTATCAATCTTTACTCAGATAAAAACAAGCTGCATTCCATGAGCAAGCATTAACAAGTTCTTCATATCATAAATATGCATTAACAGATATATGTTTGCTATGTTCCCCAAAACAGAAACAACCAGGGTGCTAAACATAATATATATCACATGTATATATCTACGAAATTGCAGTTTGAGAATAAGAATTTCAAATTGGAAAAAAACGGACAAAAGGAATAAAAAACCACTAACAGAGATTTTAACCCTTACCATCAGTATTGAAGCTGGAACTGCCAACACCATTAAAGATATGTATGCAACAGCTCTGCAAGGTTCACAATCCATGAGTGACTCAAAATATCATTCAGATTGTTAAAGTTTTTAAACATTAATTAAACAACTTAATTTGGTCGTACATTGCATAGAATAACAAGGACTTCACTAACATTAAAAACAAACTTGTCTGTGCAGAAAATTGACAGAGTCATATCATAGAAGCAATGTCCTCCAGGTTTTGATGCCCCTCCTGGTTATGACTAAGCTACACGAATGCATCTTTAAGGGCCATAACATTAAATAAATTTCCACATGCAAATGAGAATCATGTAGCAAATAAAATGCCAACTATTAGGTGGTGCTTCATACCTATATGGCATGGCTAGTAGAATGGATAACACTCAAACACAAGAATTCAGATTTTAGACTAAAAGGAAACCTTCACACCAATCCCGATACTGAATTTCATTCAACTTTTGCTGGTCATATCTGTATATTGAGACTATATTTCTAGTTGTCGTAGGTGGTGTACAAATACATGGACAAGGTTACATGTCCACTCCTGAAACCAAAAAAGAATTTAATTTAATTGAAATGAGTAGTTTATTCTTCACGATTGCATTTTAAAAAACTCCGATAACCACAGATAAATCAATGAAATATGAAGATGCTTTTTCAACTTATCCCTTTCAACTTGTTCAAATAAATCTTATGTAAACTCTGTTCATTTTCTTGTACACCAACTAACATCTACATATCAAAATAAGAAATGCCAACAATGTCTTCATCTTTAGGCACAATATAAAAAACTTTACCAACATGCCCCATAAAACCGTACTTACATCACTAGAGGACCCCAGGGACCAAGATTTGCTCTATAAGCATGACACCCAGATTACATTATATGAACCTTCCCAAATTTCAGATAATAATATCAAATCAAATGTAAGAAAATTTCAAAGTGTACAATCTGCTAAGTAAATGAAAATTTCCCAAGTAAAACGCAAAAATGCAGCCAGCTCGCTTGTCATATCGAACATAAACAAAAAGGCCAAAAAAAAAAAGAAAAAAGAAATACATGTAAACCAAGGATATTAGACTGGCTATAATCCTATAGTGTGTTATGATGCTTCAGGTGGCATGTAGATTATTGGATTTTCTTTCTTTGAATCCCATGCAAAATGGATTGCTCAAGTCCACATGTAGACTATTTTGTTGCAGGCCACTTGAACCCAGACTTGATTTTGTTCACAAGTTACAAACATTTTCGGAAGATGAAAAAAAATTAATACAATCAGCATGGTAATATTAATTAAAGAGGTGCCCCATGCATTGCCTGCTAAACTAATCTGAATAAAGATTAATTATTTATTGATAGATTAGGCATACATCAATTTGAACTTCTAAACAAGAATTCAGCAAGAGAAACTTAGAAACCTCACAATGCCAATCCCAAGACCGTATAGAACGCAAGCTATCACGAAAACTCCAACCAGGAGCATAGACAGTCAACAAACCACCACTCAGATAAAGGAGGGAGGCAATGATAAGTTCTCTCCTCCTTCCTACATGTATATTAACCAAAATACTTACAATGATTTTATTGAAAAAAATTAAACAAGAAAAAAAGGATATATAACTGGATAAACAGAATACTGAGGAAATCAGACAGGGGATAAACAATGAGAGAACCAAAAAGAGCTCCATAAAGGGAGCTGCTAACCTTGATCAAGAAACAATCAAACAAGATGAGTCAATGAAGTATGTCACTGTAACGGATATTAGGATTGCAATAAAAACTTAAAGCCTACCACTAAACCAAGTTGAACAGCTGAAAGGGTGATCCAGTTTGTGCCACTAAGCTCAGGTTACTGTAAAACAAAACTGAAATAATCATAATTAATTGCATTAAGGTTAGGAATGCTACCTGTAATGAAATAGCAGCTCCAGAGGTTGCACCAATATCATAGCCGAATAACAAACCACCCAAGGCAGGGAATACAAATTTGATTATAATAAAGTACAGCAGTCACTATAGACACATATAATTAAACTACGTGGAACAATGATAAATAAATGGTAAGCAGTCCAATTGATCCCATTTTACTCAGGGAAATGCCCATAATATGGTCAAATCGAAAAGTTAATCAACAATAAAGTGAAGCCACATTAATGGGTAGCAAGTACTTCCATCTTCCGATAATGATAACACTTTTACATCAAGGAGTCAATGAAGTATGTCCACCTATAATAGACATGCTTTGATGGTTAAATTCTCTCATATAGAATGGTGACAATTTTGAGAGCTCTAAAGTATAGCAGGAACTTCATGTGACATCCCAATACTTACTATTGAATCAAATTCCTCAGATTCGATTACAGATTAAATATATATAATATATTTTTTTCTCCAAAACTTGATCTCAAAATGGAAGAAGCATATCAAATTGAAAATACCTTGTTATTTCCTCGTGCCCAATCTCCATGCAAACATGATGAAAGATCCTGTCACGATCTCAACGGGGATATCATACAAAACATCGAAAATTATGTTAGAAATGGAGTTGTCGATCCAGATCTGAAAACGTTTTTCTCGGATAATAACAATAGCGAGGAGATATTTTTTGATCCGTTGATTCAAGTTTTGGAAAACAAAAATTGCAGATATCGAGGTTGAGCTATATCGCGACTAAAATCCCACAATGCTTTTGGTCTAATCGAGCTGATTCTAGATCAAACAATGCTAATAATGAAGAGCTTGTGAACTAATTCTAATGGTTTTAGATCGGCTTTGTAGTCAACCGAGGCCGAGCCGAGGTGTCGAGACATGGAGCCGGATTAGCCATCGTCTCGAAGAAAATCCTTAGGGTTTCTCATGCGGAAAGCGATAAGACAACTAATTGCGAGGAAAGACGGTGATGTCGACGGTGGAGATGGCTTCTTGCGAGGATAGACGGCGATGGCGGCGGTGGGGCGGCGACGGTGACGGCGGGGTACGAGGTGTGCCCCAAGGTTATATCGGCGGGGTGCGATGTGTATCCCGTGGTTAGACGCGGAAGTTGCTAAATGCTGAGATTGATGAATGTATTAATAAAAAATGAGAAAAATTATTGGTATTGGTGTAAATAGACATCGGTTTTGTAGACCGGTGTAATACGATACGATTAGATACCGGTTTTAGAACGGTGTCTAAAGATTTGGTTTCTAAATAATTAAAGACACCTGTTTTGGAACGCTGTCAAAACAACTACTGTCAAATCTAAACCAATTTAGATAAATAGACACCGGTTACGTAAACCCGATGCCAAAACCGATGTCGATTTGGGATTTACTTTTACAATAGACATTGGTTCTGGTAAACTGCTGTTTATTATCAAAGGATATCACTAAATAGACCCCGGTTTCTTTAAAAACCGCTGTTATATGGGAAAAGACACCAGAACAGTCATAAAACCGTTGTCTTTGTAGTGGTGTCTATTCGCATTTTTATTGTAGTGATTGATTTTTGAACTCTTTTAGCATTGGATGCATTTTACACACAGACAAGCAATTCAACTTATAATTCATAAGCTAATGATTAATCAATCACATGTTATCGCATTAATAAAAACAATTAGATAAATACACTACAAGAAAAATGCAAATAGACATCACCTAAATGACACCAATTTTTACATTTTTCTGTTTTAATTTGTATTTTGACATCGGTTTAATAAAAAGTGATGTCTATTCGAGTATTTTTAACTAAAGATATTCATTTTTTTCAACTACTGTATATAATCCTTAAAATTTGCTAATAGACATCTGTGTGCGCATCAGTTTCATATACCGATGTTTATTTCATACTTAACATCTGTGTTTAGACAACATTTTCGGTAACCGGTGTCTATACTATGAAAAAATTTATTTTGCGAATTTCACCACACGATTCCATGATTCCTCAAAGGAAGAAAAGCCCCAATTTCGATCGAAGACCTAGCCACCAAAAATGTCCCAATTTCAACTAAGAGGTTCTCAGGGAGATTATTATCGACGCCTAGTAGTACTTCTAAACCCTTATTTTTCTCGTATTTCTGTCATATCTGAGTGATATTGTATCTGATTAATAATGTGAAAATATTTTATTGTATCATCTACTTTGTTTTTAGGGTTGATATTTTTGATGCAACGATTATTTCCTTGATAGTATAGCTGGTGATTGATTTTATGTTTTGACTTGTTTTGCTTGTTGATTTCTTTGGATGGGGGAGAAAAGGGAAAGTGGTATCCATATTAATCATTTTTCGATTGATGATTGACAGTACAATTTGCTTTGTCGTGTGTGTGGCTTCTCACGCTGGGTTTTTTCGAATTCATGGACTCATTTATTTAATGACATGTGCTTTTCCTTAGTTGCATCTCTTTTTTGGCAATATTGCACCTATTTTGGATGTAACGAACAAATGGAGTCGATATCTACTTAAATGTAATAAGCTATTTTCTAATGTTTATATTGTGTTTTCAGTTGCTCACCCATTCAAGTTTGAGGACATGGTGATAATTAATTGCAACCTAAAACAAAATGTTGTAGTAATCATTTTCCTTTGAAGTTTTAACACCATTAAAGTTAACGAGTCCTTTAAATATTAGAGATGTTGGTATCAATCTTTAAATTGCAAGGAGTTGATTGCAAGTCACTTGTCTTTGATTTAATTCTCCTCAAATCACAACGTTTTTTGGAAATTTAAATTTTGCAGTGAGTGAACCCACTTTTATTCTGGTGCGGTAATGCCAAAGCAAGCTTTAACCTATGATATCTACCCTTTTTTCTGAGTTATTTATTTATTCTACGGGCATAAAGTGTATGCAAGTTTTTTATAATATATATTACCATGACAGAAGAGATTATTTGAGAAGCATCTACCTTGTTCCTCTTGCTTTTCCACTGTTTCGGTCATCTGACAACTAATGGCGGTTAAATGAAGTGAATTTTTTTTTTTTTAACCCAGGATTAATGGGAATAGTGTTTTCAAGCAAGACTGGAGGATTAGGGGGATGATAGACATATTTCAGTATATATTCATGAAATGGATATTTAAATTGTTTCCTTATTGGACTTATCGTGAGTCTCCTTGGATTCTTTAACAACCTTGGAATCGAGAATGTAGCTGGTTTGAAGTTTGTTATTGTTGGGTAGTACGGGTGAAAATGTGTAAATGTGAGAGAGTAAAAAAAATAGACGGAGGCTAAAATTATTTGAATTACTAGAACAATTTTAATAACATAATTCTTGAAAGAAAAACTCTTCAATATTTTTACAACTCTCACTAGAATTGCCTTGATCGGCTTTGAAAATATTTGGAATGCTTTCTATTCAAATACAATGAATTGATTTCTGATATTCTACATTTTGCAGCTTACATGCCTTTTATAGGTAAAAACATTACCTAACTTTTACATTAATAAATTAAAAGAAACAAAGCACTAATACATGGTGGGTTAGGTGAGCTCAATTCTTAGCCATTCTTTGTGTATCAGTTTGGTAGATGTTGGTTTAGTGCCAATAATGTATTACAAATTATTTTTTTAACATCCCCTCTTAATTTGTAATCTAGACATTCTTCCTGAGTTGTTCAATTTTTTCAAAACTCACTGCTTTGGTGAAACCATCTGCCAATTGCTCCTTTGTGTTCACAAACTCCAATTGAATTTCTTGATCATTCACAAGACTTCTGATGAAATGGTGTCGAAGTTCAATGTGCTTCGATCTTGCATAAAAAACTATATTTTTCGTCATCACAATAGTTGACATGTTATCGCAGAAAATTATTGTGGGAGTGTTTGACTTTCTTTAACATCGCCCAAAATTCTTCTAACCCATACTGCTTCACAAGCTGCATCCGTAGCGGCGATGTATTCTGCTTCTGTTGATGAAAGTGATACTGTCTTTTGCTTCTTTGATGACCAAGATATTATTTTTTAGCCAAGCGTAATACATACTCGAATGTACTTTTTGCGATCATCAAGTGACCCACCAAATACCTATCTCAGATATCCAATGAGCTTATTTCTTTTTCTTTAACATACCTGATGCCGAATTTTCTCGTACCTTGAAGGTATCGAAGAATTCTTTTTGCTGCTGCATAATGTAGCTTGCTTGGATCGTGCATGAATCGTGATATCAGGCTGACTGGATAGACAATATCAGGCCTTGTATTCGCCAAGTAGATCAACGATCCGACTAAGTTGCGACATCTTTGAATCAACTTTAGTTGCACCATCATTCAATTGCGCTTTTCATTGATCGCAAGTGGAGTTGAGATCGCTTGCGCTTTGCTCATCCAAATTTCTTTAACAATGCTTCAAGATATTTTTCTTGAGAAATAAATATTTCTCCTTTTGATTGACGAACTTGTATCCCAAGAAAATATTTCATGAGACCCAAGTCACCATCTCGCACTCTTTCATCATTGCCTTTTTGAATTCTTGCACCAATGTTGGATTTGTCCCAGATAGATCAAGTCATCTACGTAAAGACAAACAATTAAAAAATCTTGCGCACCTTGTTTCTTTACGTATAATGACGGCTTCACTCGCTTCTTTGAAAACCAGTTTGTTGAAAGTACTTGTCAATCTTGGCTTTTCCTGTGCTCTTGGTGCTTGCTTCAATCCATATAATGCTTTTCTCGAGTCGATAGACTTTATCTTCTTCACCATTGGTAATGTAGCTTCCGGTTGTTCCACGATACTTCTTCTTCCAAGTCACCATTGAGAAATTCGATTTAACATCCATTTGGTAGATCGGTAACTCAAATTGTGCCTTTGCAATGGCCAAGACACCGTATTGTCTCCATTCGAGCAATCGGTGCAAATGTCTCGTTGAAATCAACTCCTGGTTGCCGAGTATCCTTTTGCAACTAAGCGAGCTTTGTGCTTGTGAATTGAGCCATCTTCTTTGTACTTCGTCTTGTAGATCCATTTGACCCGATCACACTTTTTCCTTCGGGAAGGTCAACGAGCTCCCAAGTATTGTTCTTTTCAATGCTTGCAATTTCTTCATCCATTGTGATTTGCCAAACTTCTTCTTTGCGCTTCTTCATAATTATGAGGCTCACAAGCAAAAATGCAACATCACAAGTCTAGTATATTTCTCTTAAACTTCTTACCCTTCTAATTGGACTTTCAGATTCTGGATAGAATTCTTCAGATAGCCCTGGTGAACTCGAGCTTGGACTGGAACTTGAGCTGGTGCTTGGTTGATCTCCCTGACTTGTTGGAGTAGGCAATGTTCAAGGCAAATACACATTCTTTTTCAATTTTTCATTTTCATTCCAATTCCATGACTGCATTTCATCAAAAATAACATCTCGAGAAATAATAAGTTTATTTGTCTTTGGGTTTAGTAAACGATATCCTTTCGATTCATCACTATAACCAACAAAGATCATTTTTTCTCCATTTTCATCAAATTTTTCTCTTTGTTGAGATGGAATGTGAGAATAAGCAATGCAGCCAAAAACTTTTAGATTATTTACCTGTGGCTTTCTTTGGTGCCACGCTTCATACGGCGTCTTATTTAGAACTGCTTTTGTTGGTGAACGATTCAAAATATAGATGCAGATTTATACGCCGCCGTAAAGTTTTTGGAAGTCCTTTGCCTGTCATCATGCTCCGTGCCATCTCGACTATTGTGCGATTTTTTCATTCTGCAACGCTATTTTGTTGTGGGCTGTAACGAACTGCTAGTTGTCTGTGGATCCCTTTGTCTTTGCAATAGTCCAAGAAGGATTTTCCGATGAATTCTCCTCCTCGGTCTGTCCGTAGAGTCTTTATTTTTCTGCCACTTTGATTTTCCACATATTTTTTGAACTCCAGAAACTTTAGAAATGCTTCTGACTTTTGCTTCAAAATGTAAACCCACATCATTCTAGAAAAATCATCAACCAACAATAGGAAATACCTGTTGTCATTGAGGGACGGTGTTTGTGTTGGCCCACAAATATTTGCATGTACTATCTCGAGCGGAGCTTTGGCTCTGTATGATGTCTTTGGAAATGGCAAATGATGCATTTTGCCAAAAATACATCCTTCGCATGTCTTGTCTCGATCTGGAATGTTAGGAAGACCAAACACCATATTATTCTTTTTCAATAAATTTAAACCTTTATAGCTCAAATGCCCATACCTCAAATGCCATAGATTATGCTCTACTTATGTGGTACTTTGAAGTGCAATTTTCTCAGTCAATGGCAAATTAAGAGGAAATATTTTGTTTGAACTCATCTTAATTTTAGCCATTGTGAGATTCTTTTGTTTGTCAATAATGATATAGTGGTCATTATTGAACTCCACCTTGTAATCTTTCTCCAGGAGTTGGCCCACGCTCAATAAATTTTGTGTCAAATCAGGTACATAAAATACATCTTTGATGATACTCATTTTACATTCTCTTGTTTGGATCGCTATTTCTCCTTTTCCAGGATCTTGCGTGATTTGCCATCTCCGAGCTTTACTGGATGAATATGATTCATCAAGATTCACGAACATTTTCTTGTTTCCACACATGTGATTGCTGCAACCACTCGCCCACGTACCAAATATTCTCAATTTGTTGTTGAGAATTCAAACATGAAAAAAATACCGACAGCTCTTTTTTTTCCGGATAAATTTGCTTCATTTGTATCTCCATCATCTTTATGCCAGCCTCTTTGAGAATGATTTGCATTTCTCGCATCTTTTGCACTTAAAACGACAATCTTTGGTATCGTGGTTATTCTTTTCGCATATCCGCAATACAAATCGAATTTTGATTTGAATTTCTCTCGATTGAATCCACCTCGTCTTTCCCGTCCTCGTGCCTGGTATCTGCCATGACCTCTTCCTCTTGCACCTCGATGTGCTGAGTTATTTTGCTTTTCTTGCTCGCCATCTTTTTTATTTTCTTTTTCTGAAATGTTTGTTTTTACTTGGAAGGCTTGCTCCAAGCTTTGACTTGAGAATCTACTCATTCTTTTTTCATGGGCTTCAAGCGATCCCATGAGTTCATCCAAAGATAGAGTCAACTTCCAATCATTGGATGACTCTTCTGTCACTTCAACTTGAGACTTGGCTATCTTGAGTTGACTTGACTGATACTCTACTCAGCTGCATCTCAGCTGCTCCTTCAGTCGAGTTCTCGTCTTCTCTTCTTTGCCATACTCACTTTGTCTTGCAATGAGTCTTCTTTCTAGTCTCCATTGTCTTCTTGCATGTTTAGGCATAGCCGACTTTAACTCACTTGACCAGCCCTATTTATTACAATGCGCTTTACAACGAAAATGGGGTGCCAAATTCCTATTCTAAGTTTTACATGGCATTCATCAAAATCTAAACAATAAATTTCCCAACAATTTCCCCCTTTTTGATGATGCCAAAACTTAAAATCATTCAAAATGTAAATAGCAAAGATACATACAGATAGTGCATTCACAGAGAATGTATGCGTAGAATCAATTCTTTTATTGATCATAACATTCTTGTCCTTTACACAATCAAGCACAAAGTGTATCGAGCAAACATCTATGTCTACGCAAAAATAGAGAATTTACTGATTTATTACGTAAGACTTACATAAAATGTATTTACATAGTAAAATACATGAAGGGGTGGACAACAACACTTCATCTCCTTCGCTTCCTCCTTCTTTCTTCTTCTTCACCTCTGTCATTTGATGGTATTCTTTTCTTTTTCTCATCTTCAGCTGCTTTCTTCTTCTTTTCATACGCCTTCCGGGCAGCTCCATCTCTTCTTATTCTCTCTTGTCTCTCCTCCCATAGCCGAGTTTGTCTTTTATTTTCTTCTTCAATTCTTTTCACATACTCAAGCATTGTTCTTAGCCACTTGCATTGGCTACTTCGTCAAAACTTGACCAGCCAAGAGATCCCTCCTTTCTTGCCTGGATCTATATACTCAATATTTTTGGGGCGAGGCCTGGTCTCAAACCTCTTCCTCCACCATCGCTTCTTCTTCTACCTCTTCCTCTCGGGCGTGTATTGTCGGGGTCTTCTTCTTCCCAAATGAGTGACTAGTAGAGTGACCAGGAGGAGAGGATCACGGTAGTCCGCTTCCCCGTAAGCTTCTTCACATAGTGTGAGACCCTTTTCTCAAGATAAGTCCCGTGCTTGAGCCATGGACATGTTTGCGAAGTATCCTTCGGATGCGGCGTTTTAAATTCATCAACCGATCTTGGCTCGATTCCCGCATCCGAGATGGCATAAGTGTCTCTCTCTTCACCGGAATGCCTCCATGTTGTTTCAAAATATCCATAACTCGGGCATTCATCCTTCCTTCCACTTCCTCCATCCCTGCTTCAATCAAGTTTTTCTCTTGTCGGCCATAGGTACAAAGAAGAGTGTTGGAGTGGTAGAGTCATCGGGAGTTTGCCGATAATATCACCGTGACAAGACCTTGTTGGGAGGTTTGTGCAATCATCAAGGTCACATCTCTCGATCCTTCCCCCTCAACAGACTTCCCTTTCTTTTCTCTTGAAACTTCCTCACTGTCTTTTCCTTCACAAATGCTCCCTCCTTCTCAACTTCGATCTCTTCGCCGCTTTTAGGTATTCCTCTTCCCCTTTTTGCATCATCAAAGGAGAGAGGAACCCCGAAACAGACTAGCGAGCGAAGTCGAGTCATGGCGATAGCCAAGTTACGCTTCGAGTCTGGCTGCGGAGTATGCAATGCACAAACTCGGAGCGAGTAGCATTGATTCAACTTTAAGGCTTCATCTCAGGCCATGAGAAAGGTGAATTTTCGATCCATGTTTTCTTCCATACGCAGGAGCTCATTCTTATTTTGCTCACGCAATGACTTTATCTCAACAAAGGTGAGATTCATGCATGTGCTCAATGTGTTCTCTCAATTTTGTCTTCGCATCAAAGATTCTCACCGCTGCATCAATGACTTGTTGAACAATGTTCAAATATCTAAATGTTCCACACGCATTGTTTGGCTTTGTTGTTGCCACCACTCCCGATTCTCGACTATTATGCCTCTCAAGTCGCCAGTAAGGTTGGCATCTCTGTTATCCAATCTCATGTCCATCGAGGCCTCGATGCCTCTCTATCCGCTCAATTTCAGAAATAATGCTTTGAACACCTCCCGAACTTCGTTGTTCCCTCTTCTCGTTTTTTGACGCCAAGCCAAAGCGTCAAAATCATAGTCACCGAACGATGGTATCGATGGAATGACAGATCAGTCCGCCGGCGCGCGAGATCTCTCTCTCGACTCTTCGGGAGGTCGGGTACCTCCAGAGAAGGGAAATGATTCTACAAAGGGATCATCACGAGCAATTGGAATTTGTTCAATGATGAGTGGTGCTCGTGAAGTTCCTTGTGGAGTCGAACTCGCTGCAGCTTGGGAGCCTCGCGCATGGACTCTGTTTGGTGGGTCCATTTGTGAAGTTGACCCAGCTTGCCGAGCCTCACCGTCTCAACAAATTCGTTGGTCTCCGCTGGTTTTTCCACGTGAGTTGACCGGTCCTCGGCCTTATCGGAAGCATCATCGGACGATGATGAGATTTCCATGGGTGGCTCATCAAAGTTGAAAGTTTGACGAGTAGACTTGAGGTCGACTTACTCGTGGTTGGAACATCCTCAATCGAGTCTTTTGGATCGGTCCACGGGGATGACTCACTTCATCGTCTCCTTCCGATCCCGAGAAAGGTTACATCAGATTATCCTGGGAATCGTGAAGCGCACTTATCTCCTTTTCTCGATGGATCAATGATAGTAGGAGGGAAGTTCTCATTTCACTTTTTTACCCCGGAAGTCTCAACCTCCCGTTGGCCTTCATTACCTCCCCGCAGTCTCAATCGCAATGAGGCTTGACATCCCTTTCGACAAAGGTTGTCTTAGGGTCTTCTACGGTGGCATCCATTAGAGTCTCAACTCCATGGATTGCACTTTCGCGCCTGCAGTGTTAACTCCCAGGGTACGTTCCTTCCTATGCCTCGATCGCATCGCCAGCCGTCATTAGCCTTCGTAGCGCTTGGCACCTCCGAGAGACAGTCTCAATCGTCGAGCCTCGCGATGACAACTTGTTGTGTACTTTGTGTTTGTTCCTTCTCCACTTCGCCTCCTAGATTTATTGTGGAGTCACCGCAAAGATCCTTCGACCTTGCCGCAGCGGTGGATGGAGTTTCACCGCACACCACCGAGTGACTTGATTGGGGTCACTCGTCTCCGCTCTCCCTACTGTTCCCGTATATTCGAGTATTCAAAATTGGGCGGGTGGTAAGACATTAGGGGTTGGCTCGACCGGGGTCCCCACTATCCCGCCATCGCCAGCCCTTAATTCTTTCTTCCGAGTGAGTCTGGGGAAGTGGTGGCAAAAACAACGGTGGCAATATGCTTTTACTCCCATTGGGTCTATTTCCAATCGTGTGTTTTGGAGGACTCTCCTGGTCCCTCCATCATTCTTTGCTCATGAAGGATTCTCGATTCTTCCATTGCTTGCCGCATTTGCAACTCTTCTCGCGGCGGAAGTCAGGTCCGATCCTCATCACTTTCTCGATAGGGCGCAAAGTGAGGATGTGTATGCTCAGGTGGTGCCGGTGATAGGTCGATCTTTGGCCTTCTCACGTGCCTCTCGCGTCCTCTCGCTTTAGTCCGTTCATTTTCTTTTCGAATTTCCAAAGATATTTAGCAATTATCCTCGCAAGGGCTTGCAAGACTCGTGTCCACCTCAAAGAAATCAAGAGTTCTTCTTCCTCAAAGAATGAACTCGGATATTGAAACCGCACTGGATAGGCTCGCCTTCTATTTTCTCCACTCATTTACGATTTTGGATGTTTGATACAATGGAGAGTGCATGATTACATCGCTTCATCATCCTCTTGGCCCTCGTTTCTAGGTATTGAAGGTAGCGGACTTTCTTTGCCGACACCTTCAGCGACTTCTTCTATTACAGTGGAGAAACAACCCCTCGTCAACAATTGACTTCGGTTGTCTCGGCCATTCTTTTGTTCCTCAAATTGCTCGACTACACTGGTGGGTCATCGAGTTGCTCTCTCGATCACCCGGCAGACTTGGCCGTTTCATTAATCACGTCTGAGACTCTACTTCTCCGCGAGCCTCGGTATCTTTTCCAAACGAGTGACAGACACCGCTTCTCAAGCTCGAAACGCTTGAAAATTCTTTTCCTTCTTCTTGTTTGAACCAGAGGGATTTCCCTAACAAGGTTTCTTCTCGAGTCTTGGGCGCAGGGCCGCGGCCGTTGTTTTCTTCGAGGAGCCGCCGTCTTGGCTTATCGCTTCTCCTCTTCTTAATGATCGGAGAAGGTATTTGGGATTCCTTCTCTCTGCGCGGCCGCAGGGGCGGAGACACTACGGCCGGGGCAGTGACTCACCGCGGGCGGGAGATTTGTTTTTCTTTGTTGCGGGCGCAGTTCTCTTAGAAGGCTGCGCAGGGCAGCCTTCTTCTTTCGTGGAGAGGAGACAACAGTATCTTCGTGGTCACCGATTCCCCTCACTGTGACGCTCTCTTAGCGTAGGCTCTCTTTTGTGCGCCAGAGAGGTTTGATCTCAACATCCTCTTGTTTACATGGAACGCCTTTCCATGTCGAAGAGGGACTCCTTTTACCTCCATCGAGGCCAATCACTGCATCCGTATCCCGGGATCCTCCAAATGCTCCATTCTCCTTGAAGGATTTGTTCCCTACATTCTCGGCAGAGTCTGCTGTAGACAAACTCAGCCAGCTTCACTTTCTTTTCTTCAATGATCGCAGCCATTACGATCAATTTCGCTGACAATTGGTCAAAGCCGCCAAATTTGATGTCTATGCATTTGGCAACGATGTCCAACAATTTGTGGTAGTCCTCATTCGCCACCTTTTGTGAGTGTGTAGACTATCTTTTTTCAAAGATAGTCGGTCTTGGCTATTTCCTTCCAAGCAAAGAGCCAAGTCAACATCAGCTTCATTGATTTCTCGTGCTCCTTCCGCGGTAATGAGCGGTGTTCTCGCCAAATCCTTGGCGGTGATGATGAACTCCTTCCCGTGAAAGAGGATTTGATCCCCTCATCGTGAATCTCGGCATTCACGTGAATCGTGCGACCTCTTCCACATAGGTCATCGGAAAGTCCATCGTCGAAATGGTTTTAGCCCAATCGTTTCGAGTTTTTCAACGATCTTCTTTATGAGGGCGTCATCGGACCCTGTTTGACCATACCTCGAAATCCACAAAGAGACCCAGTGTGGATTTGTTTTCCTAGCTTGACAAAATCGTGAGTAGATGCCATTTTTCAAGATTTCGCGAATGAAACTTAGAAGATGATTTGAAGATTGATAGGGTTTTTGAGAGAGTTTTTTTGCCTTTGCTTTTGAGAGAGAAAAGTGAACGCTTTTGGTAATGTGTGAGAGAAACTGACGAAAATGGTTTAAGTATGGTTCCCGAAAGGACGCGTGCGGGTTTTTGAAATGTGATCGAAATCAACGGCTTAGTTTTACACGATTAGCATTTAATGTCTCGTATTTAATGCGGCAAAGATTTATATCCAATCATAAGCTTGGTGTGCGGCTTTTGCCTGACACGCATAATTATCCGACGTCATTCTTAAAAACATTCTCGCTTAGTAAAAACGACTCCGTTTTTGTCCCTTTGCTCATAAATGACTCAAATTATCCTCACCGATTTAACTCTTCTTCTCACAGTTCTCCTAGTGACTCACCGTCGCTAACCTTTCACAATCAGTGTTTGAGCATGGCCGATTCACTTAGCCGATTTGAGAGTTCACTCTTTTCCCTTTTCGTGTTTCATTTCTTTTCTTTGAGTCTTCCGAGTGTCACCACCAATTAACCCTAACTCATGCTTGAGTTCTTCAAATCTTGACTCACATAATGGTTTTGTGAATATGTCACCTAACCGTTTATCAGTTGAAATATATTCCAAGGTAATGTCCTTCTTTTCAACATGATCTCTTATGAAGTGATATCTCGACATCGATATGCTTTGTTCTTGAGTGCAACACAGATTTTGAGTGATTGCAATTGCACTTGTGTTATCCCACATGATTGGAATTTCCTTTTCTTCAACTTCATAGTCTCTCACTTTGTCTCATCCATAGGACTTGGGCACAACAACACTGCAGCATAGCCTATGTATTCTGCCACCAGAGAGTGGCTATTGAATTTTGCTTTTTGCTAAACCAAGAAATTAGCCTTTGTTTCCAAGCATTTGACATGTGCCTGAGGTGCTCTTCCTGTCAACTCTACATCCAAAGATAATGTCAGTCCGAATAGCCAATTAGCTTGAATCCACCTTCCTTTGGATACCATAAGCCAACTTCTTGGCTTCCTTTCAAGTATCTCAAGATTCTCTTGGGCTGAAATCATGTGGCTTTCTTTTGGAGCAGATTGAAATCTTGCACATACACCTACAACAAAGGTGATGTCCGCCCGCTTCCGTGAGATAGAGCAATGATCCAATAAGTGCTCAGATCTTGTTTGATCTACGTGCCCGCTTATCCGCATCCATATCCATTTTGATCGATGTATTCATTGGTATTTTCACGAAGACTTCTCTTCCATACCAAATTTCTTCATTAAATCTCCGTGTATTTTGTCCGACTTATGAAGGTTCCATCCTTCACCAACGCTTTTCACTTGGAGTCCAAGGAAGAATGTCGCTCTCCCATCATGCTCATTTTGAATTTGCTTTGCATGAGGTTTGAAAATTTATCACACAACTCTTTGTTTGTGGATCCAAAATAATGTCATCCACATATATTTGAACAAGCAATATACTCTTTGCATCTTGAATTCTGAAGAGTGTTCTATCCACTTTGCCTTTTGTGAATCCGTTCTCAGTCAGGAATTGTGACAAAGTATCATACCATGCTCTGGGTGCCTGTTTCAATCCATATAGAGCTTTCTTGAGTTTGTATACCTTATCTCCAAGTGTCTTCTCGCTCAAATCCTGGAGGTTGTTCAACATACACTTCTTCTTCCAATAAACCATTAAGGAATGCACTCTTTACATCCATCTGATATACAATAAAATTCTTGTGAGCTGCATAGGCAAGAAACATCCTTATAGCTTCCAATCTTGCTACAGGGGCAAATGTTTCATCAAAATCTATCCCTTCTTCTTGGCAATATCCTTTGGCTACTAATCTTGCTTTGTTTCTTACCACGTAACCTTCCTCGTTCATCTTGTTTCAACACCCATTTAGTGCCAATAACATTTTGATGGGTGGGTCTTTGAACTAATTCCCATACTTTATTTCTTTCAAACTGATTGACTCTTCTTGCATAGCTTGAATCCATTGTGTGTCATCCAATGCTTGTGACACATCTTTAGGCTCTATTTGTGAGATAAAGCATGTGAACATAGCTTCTTGTTGAGTTCGGATCTTGTTTTGACACCTTCTCTTATATCTCCAATGACTAGTTCTCGTGGATGGTTTCTCGGCCATCTTACATCAGGTTGGAGTAAGTTAGCTGGATTCGATCGTCTTGCAACTATGTTGCTTTGATCAGCTCTCTCGTCATCACTTAGCCGCAGATTTTCCACTGCTTTTGAGACTCATCTATCTCATCTTCATCCGGGTTTATAATTCCACTTTTCCACTTTCAAGATAGGGACTCTTCTCGCATGGTTGGTTGATTCACTTTATCGCTTGACTCTTCAATGTCTTCTCCATTTACATTTGGCTCATCAAACACCACATGAATGGATTCCTCTCGTAACCATAGTCCTCTTGTTGAGTACTCAGAGGAATTGCTTTCAAATGAGTATCCCAAGATACCTTCATCGCTTTAGCATCAAAAGCCTTCAAATTATCTTTGGCATTGTTATGGATGAAGCATTTACATCCAAAAATTCTAAAATATGCAACATTTGGTTTTCTCCCCGTCCCAAATCTCATAGGAGTCTTTGTCACCGTCTGCTTATCATGCATCTATTTTGAGTGTAGATGTCTTTGTGTTTATCGCTTTCACCCAAAATCTTTTAGGTAGCCCCGTCACTAACATGGTCCTTTTTGCTTCTTTGAGAGTTCTATTCCTTCTTTCGCAACTCCATTCTCGCTGTGGAGTCCTTGCCGCAGACAATTCATGACCAATACCATTTTCTATACAATATTGAGTTATTATACCATTGACAAACTCGGTTCCTCTGTCGATCTTATTTTGATAATGGTTTGGCTCTTCTCATTTTGAATCCTCTTCATCACCGTGGTAGTTTCTCAGAGAGTTTATTTCTTCTTACACATGAATATTGTCCATGTATATCTTGAGTAGTCATCTACTACCACCAAGGTGTATTTCTTCCCACTTATGCTAGCCGGTTCAACTAGACCAAATAGATCCATATGTAGCGATGCAATATTCTTGTTGAAGATGGACATGTCTTTTCTTTGAATGATGATTTGATTTGTTTTCCCTTCGACATGCATCACATATACTCTCCTTCTTGTATCTTGAGTCCGAAGTCCTTCCACAAGATTGCTTCGCAAGCTTGTTAATCATTTTGAAATTCAGTGACTCAGACCTTTTCTTGTGCCACAACCAACTTGATTCAAATTTGTGCTTTTGCTAATAGGCAAGTGCTTGGTGTTGCGTTTGACCAATCTACTACATACATGTTCTTTTGTCCGCATCCTTGCAACACAACCTCATTGGATTCAAATGTCCTTGATTTGGCATATTCCCATGTTGAATCCAACATTATAGCCTTTGTCGTAGAGTTGGCTAATACTCGCAGATTGAAATTGAGTCCTTCAACATATGCAACATCCGTGATTTCTAATCCATTTTTCTTGATGGATCCAATGCCTCTTATTTCTCCCCGAGCTTCATTTCTCCAAATATGACTTTTGCTCCTTTGACTTCCTTGAATTTTGACAGATTTTTCTTGTTTCATGTCATATGTCCGGAATGACCACGCATCCATGTACCAGTTCCTTGGCACTCACTGCCCTTGAACCCGCAAACAAGGAAATTAAGTTTTAGGTACCCATACTTGTCTCGGTCCCGAGGGGTTAGTATTGTAAGATGATCCAACCAACCTATAGCCAAATGGTTTGACTCTAAGGGGTTGCCATCTATCGCTGCCATAATCATAATTAATTTTGGCAAATTGCTTGGGGTTCTAGGTTCATACAAATTGCTCTTTTGTCTCATGCCTCGTATATGTGTTTTAGCAATTGCCTTCTTTGGGTAGTTGTGATATCTCCGAGTGTAGTGCCTAGGTGCATATGTGTGTTTGATGAAAGCTATTATACCTTTGGAATGGCCTTTGCCGAGTTCTAGGCCTTTGCCATTTTGCTTATATTCCACAGTCTCTTTGGCCGATAGTTCACATTATTCCAATCACTTGGCTTGGGTATTTTCTACCATTCCCTTCATATGTGTTTCTTTTATAGAACTTCCTGGGGTTTTTGGTAGCTCGCTTTCTTCTTTACTGAGTATTTCCCTGTTGGAGATTGCCGAGGAACTCGGCCGATTTCTTCCCACCGTCCCTCTCAAAGACACTCAACTCGGGCCGTTTTTCTTTTCCTTTATAACCAAGAACAGTTTGTTTGTAATTGTGCTTTGGGATAAGCGTGTGTGCACCATTTGGAATTTTGGATTTTTGAGATACTTCATTGCTAGAAGATCCTTTTTCCAAAATCACTTTTGGAGCTTGACATAGCACAGGAATTAAATCCTAAGCCTGTCTTGTCTCCACATTCTCTTTGACTCATAATAAGATCATCCAATGATTTAGATGCCTTAGTGAATGAGGCAATCACATTTTTGAGGTCATTTTCCTCTTTTCTATAGCAGCTATTTCTCGCTATTAGCTTAGCATTTTCGATCTTTAAACTTTCATTCTCATCGCCTATTTGACTTAGAGTACTCGGCTCCTTAGTCGGCTATGAGTTTTGGCTTTTGAGTAGGTCAAGTTTTCCTCATTTAGTAGTGTGTGTGAGGATTTAATGTGTTCAAAATCTTTCATCATTTTGCCTAATGAATCATAAAGATCAAATGGGTGATGAAGTGTGTGTGTCACGACCACTATCACTAGAACTGAGTGTGATGAGTTAGAGTGTACCTCATCTTCTTGGTCGGGTTGGTCTTGTTCCTTGGCCATCAAACGATCAAGGCTTCTTCTTCGAGTCACTTGAGTAGTCGGCTTCACTACTCTTTGAATCACCGTGTGTCTCTTGACTTGGGTCATCTCGGCTTTTGCGCCAACATTGCCTTTTTTCTTTTCTTGTCTTCTTTCTCTCAAGACCTTTCTTTCTTCTTCATTCATGTATTTGTTGACTACGATATGGGCAATCAATGGCATAGTGACCTGGTTGCCCTTCCGGTTCCAAAAGATAGATTTTCAACCTTTTGATCACTCTTTCCATTCTTGGATTTTCACTTTGATATTCACTTTTTGATGCTCTGTTCTCTTGGTTGGCCTATCTTCCCTTGACTTGGAGGGAGCCGAGTGTCTTCCTGGAGGATTCGCCCTGCCTCTCTTGTAGTTCTTATTGAAGAACTTGTTAAACCTTTTAACCATCGGGGCAATTTCCTCTTGGTCAATGACTTCTTTGACCTCAACTCTCTTGCCATCCTTAACAATTAGAGCAAATTTGTTTTGGGTACAACTGTCTCTTTTCTCGTCTTTTCTTCTCGCCAAATTCGTAGGCTTTGAGATCCGAGAATAGCTCATGGTTGGATGTCTTGGATAGGTCCATGGAGTGTCTCATGGCCATGACTTTCATATCCCACTCAGTTGGGAGACTTCTTAGAATCTTATACACATTTCTTCTGTGTATATTCTTTTCCAAGTGCGATAGCTCGTTGGTAATTTCGTGAACCAAGCATCCAGTTGATCCAGGGTCTCTCCTGCGATCATTTTGAAATTTTCAAATTTCAGACAAAATTAATCGATAATTTATTTTCCTTGATTTGCTCGAGCCTTCACAAATCAATGTTAGCTTGTCCTGCATTTCTTTAGTTTTTTTGCATGATTTGACTTTATTGAACATGGCTTTGTCCAAGGTTTTGTAAAGAATGTCCTTGGCCACATTGTCCAAGTTATATCTTTTTCTGTCATCATTTGTCCATTCAAATTCTTGGTTTTTCAACCATGATCGTCCGGGAGCAACATCCTCTTCACCTTCACCGCAGCTCTCCTTACAACCTGTGTTCACTTTTAAAATTTGCGGTGGCCCATCCTCTATCACTATCCACATCTCATCATGTAATGCTTTGATAGGTGAGCCTGCATGCGAATTTTCCAATCATCAAACTCTTCAATTGTGAACATAGGGATGTGTGTCAAATTTGCTTCCATGATAATAACTTTTAATGATAAAAAGAGTTTTGAAGAACTTAAGTACTAAAACAGACTTTGAAAAATTTGGAGATCTAGTTCAAGAACTGATGCGGAAGGCTCAATGAACCAAACGCTCTGGTACCACTTGTAGGTCCCAAGGGGTGTGAGTGTAAGGTTTAGAAGGGGGGGTTGAATAAACCTTACCAACTTTTCGATTTTAGTCCTTTTAAAAATTAAGAGTTAATACTTCACAAACAGTCCTTGATGGACACTAAGTTAGTTAATCAAATGAGTTAGTTACTCAACGGACTCACCGAGCCGCTTGATAGAATAACTCACTGTTTTGACTAAAGACATAACTCTACTGTGATTTGTTTTCAGCGGAAGACTTTACACCCTTAAATTTGGTTTAGTATTTAGAGATTATCAAGTGGATAGCAAATTTATCAGCAGAGTTAAATAAATAAGGTGCAGAAATTAAAGTGCTGAAATTTAAATGACACGATAAGTTTTTATAGAGGTTCAAGATGGGGTAATTCTTCTACTCTCTCTTCTCCAACTCCCGGAGGAATCCACTAGGTATTGATCAAGATATCGAGTGGTAACAGTCCAGATACAAGTCTTGATCACACACCGACTTGATCCTTTGGGACTCGATCGAGATGCCTTGTCACGCACCGGCTTCTCGTGCGACTCGACTTCTTCACAGTTGCAACAACATTTTGCTACTACCCACTTGCTCAAGCTCTTTGGATTTGATCACGAAGCCCTCCAAAAATTTGAGACTGGTTCGACCTTGGACCTTCCTACAATCCTCCGTGGAATGTAGACCCCTTGATTCTTCAACAATTTCCTCTTCAACTGATTGAAGTTATCTTTCCTTCACAGGTGAGTGTTGGATTGACTTTCTTCGTAATGTAGGCTTGAGGATTAATCTTGAATGATTTGAGAATGTCTTAGGTTACTGATTCAAATGTTTGCTTGAATGTACGTGGTTCGTAACCTTCTCTCGCAGTCATTCCTCGCCTTTTATAGTGATCTTTCAAAAATCAAGACGTTGAAGAGATAGGCTTATTTTTGAAAGTCACTTGTGGTCGCTTGGCTTGTCTTGTTGTAGACCTTGGAATTGCCACTTCCTCGTATGAATTGTTCTTCACTTTTCGAGTTCGACATGGTGCAGTGCTTCCCATTGGTTTATTCCTTTGCACGCTTCGGGACTCGAGCACTCGAAAAGGTAGTATGGAGGTATTACTTGTTTAAGTAATTCCCTTGATTTACGTACGGATCTCTTCCGATTATCTCGACTTGACCGCATTTCCTTGCTTTCCCCAGGTGACTTAGAGTCGCCTTCCAATCATTGGATGACTCTTCCATCACTTCAACTTGAGACTTGCTATCTTGAGTTGACTTGACTGATACTTACTCACCAGCATCTCACCGCTCCTTCCTTCATCGAGTTCCCGTCTTCTCTTCTTTGCCATACTCAACTATCTTGCAGCGGAGTCTTCCTTCTAGTCTCTTCTTTGACCAGCCCTATTTATTACAATGCAGTTTACAACGAAAATGGGGTGCCAACTTCCTATTCTAAGTTTTACATGGCATTCATCAAAATCTAAACAATAAATTTCCCAACACAACTCTCACTAGAATTGCCTTAATCGGCTTTGAAAATATTTGGAATGTTTTCTATTCAAATACAATGAATTGATTTCTGATATTCTACATTTTGCAGCTTACATGCCTTTTATAGGTAAAACATTACCTAACTTTTACATTAATAAATTAAAAGAAACAAAGTACTAATACATGGTGGGTTAGGTGAGCTCAATTCTTAGCCATTCTTTTTGTGTATCGCTTTGGTAGATGTTGGTTTAGTGCCAATAATGTATTACAAATTATTTTTTTAACAGTTATCACCTCCAATATGATGTTGACCAAAAAGTAGGAAAGTCCAACTTTTAATTTCTCATGCTTCTAGAATTTGTTTATTTTGTGAAGCTTCAGTTGACCTTGATGGTTATGCTTTGATTTATTCTTATTCTTTTACATATGCATTAGTGTACCGTCTTGATTTACTAATACTCACATTATCATTTTACTAGATGGACTTGGATAGTACTATTTTCCTGTTGAGATCGTATATTAAACTCGTTTTCAAAAGGTGATCAGGGGCTGACTTTCGATTTCTCATGATGTGGTTTATTATTTGACTTTTCTGCTATCGTTATCGACTCTGAAATTATATTGATGGAGAAAATTAAAAATGACTTTTCTAGATCAAAGTTTTGTCGTATGATGTGCAAAATGCTCCTAGATGTAGACTCTAAGTTAACAACTTTGAACTAAACTATTGAGATGTGAGCTACACTTCACAAGCGACGAGATGCCTCTTTAACTTCCATCGTTCTTCACTTTTGCGTAAGTTTGTCAGGAGGTAAAACCTTTTTCCATTCCTTATATTATGTCTTATATGTGAATTATTTGTGAAATAGAATGTGTTGATTAATTGTTGATGTTCGATATGTTCAAAATCAAAATTGTGGTAAGTAAAGTGATTGGCCTACTATGAGGAATATTGTGTGCATAGGTTTCGACAATTTTCACTCCACCAAATAGAATGCTCCTGAAGCTTTGATGTTGATCACCAAAGAATGTGGATCACGTAAAATCCAGTAGTGGACATTGTATCCTTCTTGATGGAAATTTGTTATTGTGGAATGCCGAGAAATAAAGAGTTGTGTCACAAATTAAGTCGTGCACAGAGTGAATACAAGTCTCTTGCAGACACCAATTGATATAGTTTGGCTCTGGTCCTTGCTTTAGGAAATACTAGTACGCGACCCGTGCGACGCACGGGATGTAATGAAATTTGTTGTTGAATGTAAAGTACTTGTATATACAAAGATTAAAATAAATAAGAACGTATAATTGAAATATACAAACTCGAGAAAAATAAATCAAGTTAATAAATACATTCAATAATTACACATTTCTCTCAAAACAAAAATAATTACACATTTTGGAATACTTCCTTGTACACAACATTATTCGTCTGTTTGTTTTTCGAATTATCGTCTCCACAAACTAATATTTTCAGCCCCTTAGGATTCGTAACTCGAGATACAACAACGTATAATTGACCATGACTGAAAATCGGATTTTTCAAATAGAGGCCCACATTGGATAGAGATTGTCCTTGGCTCTTGTTAATGATCATTGCGTACGAAACAATTAGAGGAAATTGTCTACGCCAAACTTGAATGGTATCCTAAGGTCCGAAGGGTTAGTGTCATTCGGGAATCAACACCTTATGACCAAAGATTGACACCGCTTAAGATTTTAGATCAAGTACATGCTTGCCAAGTCTTCGTAATCAATAATCTTTTATCACACAATCCAATCGAATAGTCGATGTTCTTCAATAGCATAACATGAGTCTCAACCTTCGATGCAATTCATGATTCGCACACCGGAGCATTTTATACCATTTTGGAATTCGGGCGTGTGCAGATCATGCAAGAAATCAACATTAGAATATGACTTACACGTGCTATCAGAACTCAAAAATGTCTGACCTTCAGAAGAGTTCAAAGACGTCATATATTGATTAATAGACTCGACAACATCAAGTGTAGGTGCCAAAATAGCTCTTTCCTTCAAATATGTCGGATCATCAATGGCATCTCTAAACATTGGATAGGTATCTTCAACAATAGTTCCAATTGGATCATTAGTTGCCTCGAGCAAAATATCTTTAGGAATATCAATAGTGGAGTAACCATCACTTTCTTCTCCGATTGTTCCGTCTCCAATGCTTGCTATCCATTCAGAAAACTTAACCAACTCAGAATAATCATCAGTTTGTCCAAGACTTTGAAGACGCATATTCTTGGTCAGTCTGAGGACTGTAATATAATCCCACAAGTAGAAAGAATTTATTGTGGCATTAACAATGTCCTGTCGTGTTCCCTTGGGTATAACAGGTAAGATTTGTCTGAAATCCCCACCGAAAATGACAGTTTTACCTCCAAAAGGGATATGGAGATTTTGTGGGTTCTCGAGCTGCATAATATCTTGTACAGATTGGTCCACCGACTCAAAACAGTACTTATTCATCATTGGTGCTTCATCCCAAATTATGAGTTTACAACGAACGATCAATTCCGCGAGCGAGGTTCCTTGTTTGATATTGCACGTTGATTGTTCATTTGGATTTAACAGAATAACAAATCGAGAATGCGCGGTCCTTCCACCGGGTAAGAGAAGGGCTGCTATGCCACTCGATGCCACGTTTGGAACAGTTTGTCCCTCAGATCTCAACCTAGAAGATAAAGCCCTCCACAGAAATGTTTTTCCAGTACCTTCGTATCCATATACAAAGAACATACGACCTTCGTTGCATTCAACGGCACGTATTATTTTGGAATACACTTGATGTTGTTCGTCCGTCATCTTCGAAAGAAGGCTTTGGTGCTCCACAAGCAACAAATTACGATCATACCTTAACTCATCATATATCAATCTATTCTGATTAATTTCAAAACCATCAAAATCTGGGAATGGCATTGTATCAAATTCACGTAGGCTCTGCCGACTTCTCATTAGTTTCTCAATTTACACCAATGCCAGATTCTTGATTTCATCCTCCCTCAATATCAGCTCTATACAAAAGAATAAAATGGAAAAAATTTAATAAAACAAATATGGATCCAAATTTTTAGTATCAACAAATACACATAAATAAAAGTTTAATTAAATATCTTGGAAAATCATTGTAATACCTTGATGATGCATAAGAACTCGTCGTCTATAAAGAATATCATCCGAAAAATGTTCCCAGTATTTATCCCACACCATGTGTGGCATGCTTAAAGAATCTCCCGACAATAATGAGACAAACATAATCCGTAGGGACTCTGCAGACGCCCAGTGGCTCGCTTCAGTGATGCCATCAACGTACTCTCTATCATCTTCCAACAAACCCAGAGCATAGCAAGCGTCGCGATATGAAGAGTGTTGAACCCCTTTAACCTTCTTATAATCATCATGACACGTGGCACCACGTACTACATTGATGAGACACCTCAAATAGTACATATCACCAACACCGGGAGGCACATAAAATACTCGTCCTATAAGATTTTCCAGCTTTTCTTGGCACCCATTTCCTAATTGGTGTTTCCATGTAAACTTTGTCAGAGCTTCGGCATAAGTCAGCTCTCTTGCTTCAGGATATATCTTATTGGCTTCCATCCATGCCAAGAACATGCTTTCCTTAACAGTACTCTTATTTAGGACGTCATCTATTCGTTCCGAATCATGAAAAATAATGCTCTGCTCATTTTCAAGATGAAAACTAAGGCGTTCAACGGAAGGGTATTTATACTGGAGTTCAAATCCCAACAATCTCCACGCTGCCTCGCATGACGAAACATATCTGCAATCGTAGTACATGTTGACTTTATCGACAGGTTTCTCAGATTCATCATCATTTGTACTCTGATAGAATGAAGTTGTCACACGATCGTGCCCCTTATTCACATATTTAAACAAATACTTTATCGATCTTGATTGATTGCACCACTCCACATTAATGTGAGCACCGTACTTGAGTAGCAATCGGTGATGATGAGGAAAAACATATCTGTTGTCAAGAGGTACACCGTTCTTCTCAACTATTCTCCCGTTATCCCGACGCTTATAACGTGGATAACCTTCATCATCAATAGTAGTAGCATCAACAAATGTTTTTGGAAAATGCTTTGTACAACGACCTTCAGACATGCAAGGTGAGTTTTTTCTTACATCACCACATGGACCATGAATCATAAAGTCTCTCACTGCCGCATAATAGCATGGATCAGATGCCTCGTCTGGTATTTCGGCTGATATAATTCTATCTATTTAAGCTGTGATTGGAAACTTGTCTTCCTTAGCCAGAAATAGTAATATATGAGCATGAGGCAATCCACGTTTCTGAAATTCTATCGTGTATACAACTGCAATGAATAAAATCAGGAAATCAAAAAATTATATAATGATTAATAACATTTAAACTGTAATGATCATAATAATAATAATAATAATAATATATATAATAATATAAAAATAATAACTCATAACCTGCTACTACTTTCCCAAATATTTCATTTTGCCGAAGATCTTTGATTAAAGCATCTAGCTTAACTTTGAAGATTCTACAAACAATATCGGGTCGATCTTTGGGATTCAGATTCTTATTCTCAAGGAAACGAACAATCTCTGGCCACTTTGGGTTGGAAGTAAATGTTATAAATAAATCCGGATATCCAGCCCAACGACAAATAGCCATTGCATCCTGATAGTTTTGTATCATGAATCATGCACCGCCGGTGAAACTGGAGGGTAATATAATACGTTTTCCTTGAGTACTTGGATTGATGTCTCCATTCAACACAACATCCAACAGGCTTTTATATATATATCGCAGCGCAACTTTTTTTGATGCAAGCGAATATATTTCAATCGTGACGATTCTACCATTGTATAAGCGTCAACTATAAATTGTTGAAACAATCTACGCGATGATAGAATTGTCGAAGATTCTATTAATCTGTCGTGTAATCTATATGCAAAGAATTCACGAATGCTTATTGTTTTTCTCCCCCCTGGACTTGATTTCTTCAATTCAGAGAACGGGATATCTTCTCTGTACCCATCTTTACCGTAAGGTAATAGCAAAGGATATTGCAAAGCCAGATAAGAGGCATTCAACTCGTTTATACGTTTCAGATATCCTTCTTTCATTTCAACCACAATATCTCTTTCACCTAGAGCATGATCAAAATCACCAACGATCAAAGCAGCAACTTCGGAACTTGAAGGCAAATTGTACCTCCTTGCATCACTATTTCGGGCACCTATTAGACGCAATCGAACATCGGAATTTGAAGATTGTTGTATTTTGTCTTTGGCCATTCGAAAAGTCTTCACCAAAACATTATTTTCATCCAGCATTGTTTTTAGATCAGCCACAATATCTTCATGCAAATTATTAGTTTCACTTCCTTGTCTACAAAAAATATTAAAATATTTTTAGTGAATAGAGTAAAAAATAACAAAATATTATCCAATTTAAAATTAAAAATAAATCTAATCTCACACAATTTAGCCTATTTGAGATTTCATTATCTGTATCATATATGTACATCTATGCAAATTTTAGCGTGGAACCATCCGAGGGCAATAAACTACCAATAAGATGATAATTTTGTCCATGCAAGCGAAAAATTGGAGGACCTTGACCCTTATTTATATCAGTATCAATTTTGCTTCCCATTGATGTGAAACAGAACATATTATTATACGATCTTATATTTTCTTGAAAATGCCTGCTCTTATCACTAACTCTAAATAATAAATCATGAAGCACCGGAGGTGGTTGATTGATAGAAGGAAGCTGAATGATTCCATGAACACAACACAATGAATACTGAGGATTTTTTTATTTTACGTGGGATCGTAGCCTTTCTTCATACCAAAATAACGCACCACAAAATTGGCAAGTGTATGTTGCATCACCGACATCCCAGTAATCTGTAAATTAAGTAATAACTTATTAATAATGTAAAAAATATTTAAATTATTTAATTACATTGAAATTAATATATCAAATAGTTTTAATTACCAATTGCAGTGAAGGACACACTCTCAAACAAATTTGTTTGATTTACATCAGTCGTTATAGTTTCATTGATTAAAGTATTTGGATCACTCGTATCATTCTGAACATAATCATCGAACGTAAGATCGATGACCACTGATGTATTATAGTTGCTCTTGATAGATGATACAAATGTATCACCAAATGAGGTGCTAGCATTCTTGAGATTTTTTCGATGCTGAGTTTTTAAGCTGGGAACAACGACTGCAAAAAATTCAATTACAGGTATTTAATAAAATAAAATATGAATAAATAATATGAACTAATTAGTATTTTAAAGACTAAATGGATAAATAAAATATTGTATATACCATTTGTGATGTTGCTAAAAGGTGAGATCGATAATTGATAAATAGTACTGCTTGACGAAGCTCGAAATTTAATTCCATTCGCCGGATTAGAAGTGGTGCCTACTGGACCTGTACAGTTTTCTAAAGAAAAACATTATTTAATATGTATATAAAATATTGAATTTACAAAAAAACTTAAAAATATAATACAAAACATTAACAAAACCTTGATTTTTAACCAAACATGTACATTCATTTTATATTATTAATAAATTTCGAAATATATAAAAAAAATATAAGAAATTTCATGATATATAAATAAAGAAATTTATTTTAAAGTTTAATTTGGTTAAAAAATTACAAATTAAGGATTTTAATTATAAATAAATAGAATATTTTAATGAATTTACTACAATTTAAAATACAGATTAAAAAAATATATTAAATACATATTAAATATTAATTATAATATTTTTTTCTACACATTAAAATACACAATTTAAAACATACATTTCTCAAACATATTACATGGCCCACTAAACAATTCTACATCTTACAAAATAAAAAGATAAAAAGAGACCCAATATAAAAAGGCCCAACTTAATATAAGCCCAAGTACCAAAATCCTATCCTTTTCTTTACTAAAGCCCATCAACACATTTCAGATATTTAAAAATCAAACTAACACGATCAAGACATGTGTTAAGATCGACGGACGATATGAAATCTTATCCACCTAATCTTGAACCTTCCATTTTGACCGTGTTTCACCCGGCTGGTTACACTTTGGGCTCGGTTTCTTTCATTTCCTCCCCACCTCTTCCATTTCTAGGGTTTTCTCTAAAAACAAATCCTCTCTCCCTCAGTTGTTTTCAACTCGATTCAGTAGGGTTCTTCGACCATCTTCTCCTATGCCTCATCCCTCTTCTTCTCTTGTTCTGTGTTCGAATACGAACACAAGATCCGTAAATATTGTATTTTTGCGAAAAAAATTTGATGAAAAAATTTTGAGGGTACAAAAAATACGATTATCGTTCGAAAAAAGGGGTTTTCAAGTTCAAACATCCATTTTTTCGAAGATTTAACTACTGATGATCGAATATTTTCGGGTGCGAAGGCATAAAATTTCGATCTAGTTCAAAAATCTGAGGTTTTCGAGTTTAAGCATCCATTTTTTTGGAATGTTTCAGTAGGTTCGATTGGTAATTTAGGGTATATAATTTTTAAAATTTTTTATTACCGTGTTTTTTTTTTCGTTTATATTTACGGATTTCTGGGGATGAGGAGAAAAAAATATTGATCATATTCAAAAAAAAAATAGGGTTTTCGAGAATAAACCTACATTTTTTTTGAATATTTTAGAGATTTTGATCGGAAATTTTAAATATTTTTTATTTTAATCGGTATTAGTTAAATATTTCTGTTTTTTTAAAGTTAAAAAAACCCAGATCTACGGGATTTAAGTATGGATATATATGTTTATGTGTAGATCTGAGAATAAAAACTCAGATCTACTCACGATGTTTCATTTTCTTTTTGATGTTTTGGAAGCAGAACTTCTCACAATTACGAAAAATTAGTTGTTATTCATATTTTAATTTTTTTATTATTTAAATTATTTCTAACGATTTTATTTTTCATTTTTGTAATTATTATTCACTTTTTGTTTTCATATTTATAAGCAATTTGTGGTTAAATTTCAGTTTATTATATTTATATAAATATTTTTTATTATATTTTAAAAACAAATTGAATACAAAAATAAAAAATATATATGTAAAGGTATTTTATCTGTTGCATGTAATGGTATTCTCGCTATTTATAAAAAAATATTCATTTATTAAATTTTTTCCGATTAAGTTGTACCGGAAGAATGTACCGGAAAGAGGCGAACAACGAATGAGTTTAAAGCGGTGGACAACTCAAAGGTCAGAAGTATTTTTTTTTAATTACTAAAATATGTTTTTAATTTGTTTTATTTGTTTTTGTAGGGATAAAACGATATTGCTACTACAGATTATTTTTCAAAATTAAAAGGTAATCGTTTTTAAAGTTTATGTTTTTGTAATGCATTGATTTCGATATTTTTCACTGTTTTTCTGCTCAGTAATATGATTTTTTATAAAAATGTTTAAATATTCATCTAAATGTGTTTTTGTTTATAAAAACTGATTATGGTTAAAGTTTTAAAAAATAATTTACTATTCTGTTCTATATACATATTTCTGTAATTTTTGGGGATATATTTTTGTGTCACTAACATTTTTTATCAAAAAAGTTATGTTCATTTAAATGCCCTGATATGCACAAAGTAAACAATAGTTTTTATGTTTGAAGTTAGTCCAATAAATATTCAAACAAAATTTAATTCATCGTAAAACAGAGACTAAGTTAGACTAAGTAGAAGGGTTCTATCAAAGATTATCCAATCTACTTGTACATAGACTAATAATTTTTTTCCTAGGTTCTTCAAAAGGGTGTTGAAAGCAATCTAACACAGATTATCCAAAGCACTAAAACAGATAAGTATTTTAAATTTCTGTAACTATTCTTTATATTACAATTACATGAAGTATTATGTGTTGTATTATAAAACTAATCAATATATTAGATGTGTTTCAGGTTGTGCATACCAATCCGAATAACAGAACAAACAACAGAAGAAAAAAACACCACAGATAAGTAAAATACCACTCTACTTATACACATAATTAACTATTTATGAATAACTATAACAACACAGACTAAAATTTGATAAAGAATCAATAAAAAATACCATATATTTTAAAGAAAAATACCTTTTTCATTGATGATAGTTCTCTTCCGTTTCCTGCCCAAAACTACAGATCCTGTTAGCTTTCTCATGATTTTTGATAAGTTGTATACACTTTGTTTTACATCATACGCACGACCTTGTGTATGTTGCTTATGTAATATGCTTCTATTTTGTAAATCAATGCCTGCGTTTTCTTGATTGGTGTCTTTGTGAAAACGATCGGATATTCAAATCGCTTTGGCTCAATTATAATTGTGAGAATATTTATACTTGAAAAAAACGATTCATTTTGAAAAGAAAATATTTAAAAGATTGAGTAAATTAACTTGATTTATATTCCCATATATATATATAACTATACACTTTGTCGATTTCCTTGAAAACGATAATGATACTTTGTTTCAATGAAATATAAATGGTAGAGATATTGATGTAATCTGTTTATAAAAACAACCACATATATTATCGATCATAATGACGTAAATTTAATTGCAATTTTGGAAAAAAATTTATATCGAAGTGAATAAATCAAAATTTTGATAAGTTTTAGTGTCGATTATATGCAATTTTGGATGATATTGATAAGTAATTGTGCACAACACATTGTATTGTGTATTTATATTTTTGTCAATGATTTTAATGCGATCTAAATTGATATCGTTTATGACGTAAATTGATATTGTTTAATTAGATTTTTTATTTTATTTTGGGTTTTTATTGTATTATCTCTTACATAAAAATGAATTTTTTTAATTATAAGTTACCCAAAAAGTTCTTTCAAAATTTTACACCTAGTGTAGTGGAATCTGTTGGTTCTTAGGTTCTTAAATGTTTTTAAATTGTCACTCTATTATTTGTAATAGGTATTTAGTTCTATGTTGTAGAATAGCTTCTTTTTGTTTTTGGAATATAAGAGATCTATCCAATACAAATAACTGATTAATTTAAAAATAACACTATACTACAATCACAAAGTTCTTTAATAATATTTATGTTTTAATCAAATTAATATTAATTTATTTGAAAACAATATAATAGAAACAAAATTTAAATTATAACATAAATAACCTTTACAATAAGATAAGTGTTTGATAAAGTCAAAAACTTTGAATTAGCCTTGTTAGTAAGCTAAAAATCCTGAGAATTCATTATGAAGCCCATTATATTAATCAAATCAAATTCATATTAAAATTAAGTCTTCGTTTTAATAATTATTAATAAAAAATTACCAATAATATCAAAATATCGCATAAAAAATGAGCATGGGATAAGATTATTTAATACATTAAAGAATAATGCAGAAAATCAAAATCCAACAATAAATAAAAGTAATATTTTATAATAACTCAGAAGGCCCGTAAAGCTTGAGCTAAAAATCCATTAAAATCCTCTAAAACACCAGAGGATGATCAAAAACTAACTGCAAAACTAAAAATATCCATATTAATTAATAAAAACAAACTATCCACTTCCTATATAAAACTAAATCTTCTTTTCGTCTTCAACCTTAATCTTGATCTCTTTCTTCTGATTCTTGACATTGTTTGATGATGAAAAGTCATCCAACAATTTTCGTTTAATCGACGAACCTCCAACTGCACCTTCAGACTTCTTTAACAATTTATCGGGCGTGCTAACTTCATCTTCAGAAGAAGCGTCATCCTTGATGTGTTCACTGTTCTCTCCAATAAGATTTGAAAGATAATGAGATTCCTAAGAAAAAATTTAAATTTAAAATATTATTCAAATTAGATATTTAAATGAATCAAATTGCACCATATTAAATATTCGAAAAAAAAATGTCCCTTGATTAAATTATTCGAAAAGTCATATTTAGTATTTTTTTTTCGAAAACAGTTTTTTAAAATAATATTAAACTGCAAGACATAATAAAAGTAATTAATGCACAAACAAAATTTTCTTGAAAATGATATCAAAGTACAAAATATCATTAAATAATGATATTATTCGAAAAGCAAACATATTTAAATGATTTAAAAACATAAAATTTAAATACCTGACTTTCAATAGCAAAAGTAGAATATTGCTTGAGCAATTCAAGATCGGCTGTCAATCACATGACCGAGAAAGCCCCAGTAAAGTACCTAACCTGATCAGCCTTCACTTGAACCTAAAAAGAACATTCTTATCGACCAAAGCTGCTAGCTCATCTGGAATGTCATGCAAATCCTCTCTCTGAAAATAATTCAAAAGAACAATATTACTAATAAATTTTAGAATTCATATTACCAAATTTTAAATATAACTCAATAAAATATAAAAATAAAAAACAAACCTCAGCCAACTCATTTTTTAACGTAGCACATGGTTTTCCAATCAAAGCTTCACACTCCCTATCCCAACACAACAGAGGTGTGTTCGCACTATCGTCCCCAACCTCAAGTTGAATCCGATACCTTAAAGATTAATTAATATAAATAAATATTAGCGATTTTTCTGATACAAAAAATAATATATTTAATTTTAATACCTAAAATTTCCAGAATGCGTGAATTTGTCACAACGCTCACAATAAAACTTGTCTCCAACTTGCGTAAGTTTTTTAGGACATTTTTTGCATGATAGATACCACCAATCTCCAATAAAGGAAAAGATTGTGGCACTAATCCAAAAACTCCCAACCTATTTTGAAAATAATCAAATCAGTAATTAAATCAAATATATCACGAAAATTAAAAAAATATGATGATAAAACCAAAAAAATTTAAATAATTACCTCTTCGTTAGCATAGAGTTGATCAATCAACCGAAACGGTGATTCCCCTGAAGCTAAATCCTCCGGAATAGACCTTGCAACCGGATAAGACACATAACTTATGGAGCGAGTCGGATTATTACTCCTGGTATTTCTGATTAATTTTAAACATACTTTAGTAAACAGTATCACAATATATTAAATAATTTGAAATAATATATTTTTAACTAACCTCTTTTTAAAATCAAAAATCTCCTCAATATCATCACTCATAATCATTTGAGTGACATGATACGTGTTTGACACTTTAACTTCCTTTGAAATAAAAGCACAGAAAAAATTCGAAAAGTCGCTGAGAATTTCGAAAAAATAAAGAACAAAATTTATCTTATTTCTTAATTAAATATTATATCTTACCTCGATATACCTTTGCCCGACACATTTGAAAAATTACAACTAATGGTTCCAAACTTTGCTGGTCGAGATATGGTAGAATACCATCAACATACTCCTCCCACAAGGTGCAACATATCCTATTATTCCTATTCGAAATAACAAATTTATTGATTTTATCCATATATCAAAACAAATAAATATATATTTAAAAACTGAATATGCAAGATAAATATAATAGACTATTTTATATGCAGTATAAGTTGAATGCACTAAAAAGAAAATTAAAATGATTCCAGATTGGTAATTTATAAAATTTAATAAATTATGACATTAGTTAAAGGCACACATTTAATTCGTGTTTTAAAACAATTTAATACCATATAATTTTAAAAATTTGAATATTAAAGAATTCTTACTCCAAGTCTTCAAGAGTAATATCAATGAAACGCGCTAGTTTGCCACCGAATTCCTTTGTTTGAACAGTTGCATCGGGATTACTTTTCCTATTACATCCGGGTATAAAAACCAAACAATAAGCTTGAAATACTATTTTAATCGTTAATTAAAATTCCGAGTACAAATATACAAAAGATACCAAAAAGCATGGTCCCATCTATCCCATCAAAGAATCGACGCTTCTCTAAAGCTTCAAATTGTACATAAACACAGGAAGTGAGTTTTCATCAAGTGATAAATATAGGTCTTGCCATGAAACATAATTTTATATTTGGTGGATGTTGTTTTGTATTTATCAGTGTAGTGAGTAACACCAAAGTCTTTTAGGACATAAACATGCCCTTCACTCGACCTTATTGCGCTCTTTGTTTCAAAAACATCTTCCTAATTGTTCCATGCATCCTATCACCCTGTGGAAAAAAATTAAAATTAGCATAATTTTTATAAATCAAATTATGTCACCTTGTGAAAAAAAAAAGAGCATAAGGCTTATTACTTCAGCGTCATGGAACACACATTCCAAGCTTTGAACTTGGTTCCTGTCGTTATACATTGGCTTCTCGTAGAGACGGACCAGTCTCACTTTTAGAGCCCATTGGCTTTTCGACATGTTGATATCCTTGATCAAAGAGAAAAGTGGTGCCATCTTTTGCTGTTGTTTGGGAAATTTCGAAAAATTTTCAGCACAGATTTTTTAATACTCGAGTATGAAAGAATGCAGTGGAAACAAATTCAGCGGAGATATGTGATATTTATAAGGGGACGTCAACTGTAATTATAGTAGTATATCAGTCTTTTTTTTTGTGATATTCTCGTCTTTGTTTAATGTAACAATCACCATAGAATTAACATATAAATCCGATTTTTTTCTTTTTAGGTTAGTAATAAATTTATTATGATACGTATAGATTTCTATAAAATAAAGATTCCTCAGAATTATTTGGATGTTAAATTTGATTGATATCAAATAAGAAAAATTATATTACCACATTTAACTTTGCTAGAAATTTGTTATAATTCGTAATGATATTACTGATGGCGTCAATTCCGATTTGTTTCCATGAATAAATTGCAAACCAATGTTTCTGAAAATCCAAATAATATTTATTTTTTTAATGATTATTCATAACAATAATAATATCTGCTGATTAATGAGTTGAATAGTATAAGATTTTGATTTGTTTCCATTAATTAGTCCCAATTAGCCTAAAATAATTTGATTTCAGCCGAAAATAATTAGATTTTACATCAACAAAATTACCAAAATCGGTAACTTTCCTACCAAAAAGATTGGCCAAAATCGGAACAATTTTTTACTAATTGAGGAAGGTGCGTTTAGGCGGGAAAAAGTTTTTTTTTACTATTTATAAGTGACTTGGTTATTATATATATATAGATGAGTCAAAACTGAAAAGTATTCCATCATCTCGTGTGATAATATGAGTGCAGTGGCAATGCATTTTAATTTGGTTTTTCATGCAAGAACTAAACACATAAAAATTGACGTGCACTTTGTCAGAGAAAAGTTGGAGCAAAGATATATATTGACATTCAATTTATACCTTCTGAAGAGCAACCCGCAGATCTTTTCACCAAGCCTTCATCCTCTCACATATTTTAGATATTGTGTGATAAACTTCCATTGGGTTGCTCTGCCACACTTGTGCAGCGGGTTGCTACTTAGCTTAGATAGTTGGGGGTGTATTGTGACAAATCATAAAAAACAATAGAAGTGTAGCACCCTTTCTAGCTTGCTTGAATATTAATGTGTAAATAAGAAATTAAAATAGAAATACTCTAGAAGAATGCTTAAAAATCCATAAGAATAAAAAACTTACCTCTTTTGAAAACTTTGCAGCGGAATTTAATGCTTATAACTTAAATAATTACTTGTCCAAAAACATTCATTCTGAAAATAAAACGACATTCGACATTTAATAAACTAAAAAAAATCAAACTTTATAAATAAGAGAAACTGGAAGACATGAAATCATGAAAGATGTGGGTTTCCGAGTCACTGCGTCGTGCCATCTCCCTCCTCATCTGGGTTCTCATCTAAAATATTCAACATTCGAGGAATGAGCTAAAAGAGCTCAACAAGTAAGCTCATACATGAATACATGCCTAATGCAATATCTTGCATTTATACCTTGAAAGACTTTACATTTTTCTTACTTAAAAACCTTTCACATTCGTACTTAAAATATTGTCTTTCTATTCTCAAAAAAAAAAAAAAAACATTGTCTTTCTTTTCGTAACACATTCTTAGGATGCAAGCTCACTTAGTGACACATTGTTCTAATCAGGGTCGCAGTGGGCCTTGTTATTTTGAACCCGAGTAACATTTTGCCCGAAGGCCCATTTCCATTCGTTTTGCCCGAAGGGCCATTTCATTGAACATTAACATTAGTTGCAAACGGCACATTGTCGGAACGCCGGTCCCCCCCGCCCATTTTCCACTCACTCGAGCATCATAGAACAATGTACATTAATTTCTTTGAAAAATATTATTAATTCTAAACTTTAAGACTTGACTCGACTTAATCTTTGTATGCTTGTAAAATTCTATGAACATACATTAACATGATGCATGAACATAAGTGATGCAACTTTTCATTAAATACGAGAATAAATGTAAGCGCATATCATAATAATTAAATCATGTTAGATGAAATAATTTGACAACAAAACCATACATTCAACTAAATAGGGAAAAACCCTATATTCAGTTAGTTAGAGAAAAACTCTGCATTCAATTATTCAAACCTATCTAGCTAAAATCCATACATTCAGTTTGTTAAGGGAAAACTCTACATTCAATTATTCAACCTCTTTAGAGGAAGTCATACGTTCGATTAGTAGGGAATACCCTACATTTATTTAACTAGGGGAAACCTTATATTTAGTTTTTAAGGGCAAAACTCTACATTCAATTAATAAGGGATAACCTTATGTTCAACTAATTAGGGAAAACCATACATTCAATTAATTGGTTAACTCTAGATTCAAATGTATTTGAAAACCTCCAATATTAAATTAATCAAACATATTTTGGAAAAACATGTTTATTAGAAAAAATCATATTTTCAATTAGTTAGGGAAAAACCATGCATCCAATTAGTTAGGATAAAATCTCATTACAAATCAAATGGTAGCTCTAGCGTTAAAATAATATGCGACCATTCTAATTATAAACTCGTTTATTTGGAAAAACAATGAACCCGTACTATTTTCTTTTGCTAATCTAAAGACATATATGTCTATGTATTGATCTGTTCAAACTTCAAATTTTCAGATACACTCAATGTTCCGACAAACAATACAAATTGTAATTACATAATAGCTAATCAATTTATCAAATTTCATCATCCATTGTGTACGTCCATGACCCCTCTTAATCAATCAACTTTAGCAACCCACTTTAGTTTTTCAATGGTGGGTCAAATTACAGTGAATTGATCAGTTAACAATTTTATAAACTATCCATCGCATATGTTGGCTTGCAAATTAAATAAGGGTAAAAGTAATAATACACACATACAGTTCGGATGAGCTTCTGATCTAATATACAGATTCATGACATCATAAAAATAATTGAAACAAACGTATGGGTCTCCAAACACATATAAATTCATACGCATATAAATTAGACGACCAGCCTTTCAATTAGACATAATAATAACTTAAGCCCTAGAATCAATATGAAAACTAGAGAGATTACTTGCTGATTAACTTATGGGGTAGTAAAAATCTTTTGCAGGACTCTTTCGAATCAATCGCGTTGGGGAAGTCACTTCTCTTTCTTTTCATTCCATTTTCTTCTCCTCCTTGGTCGATTCTCTATCCTCTACTGCCGCCGTGTATCTTTTCTGTTCTCTAAAGTGGGATTTCACGTATCTTATATCTGTGTTTTAACCTACTCTCAATTGGATTAGGTTTTGCGTACATGGGCTTATAACCAACTTACTAACAATATGGGTCATATTTAATACTCTAAATTAATAAAGGTCCAGTTATTTATTATAAGTCCCAGATTAACTAAATTTCCAGTCTGATTGAAAATACTCGTTTATCATCTGTAATTTAACAAACTAACTATATGGTAAAATAATTAATAAATTCCTAATTCCCCATTATTATTCCATAAATTAAACTAATAACATAATAAAAAAATTCTTAGTAAGGCATAAAAATTAGGGTCGTTACAAGAAGGGAAAAAATGCAAAAATAGTCCTAACTTTACCTAGTTGGCGCTTTTGGTCTGTCCGATTTGCGTTTAAAATTTAGTCCTATAACTTTAAAATTATCGCAATTTTGGTCCTCAATTGACCGGAGCTACAAATTCCGGCCACAAAAGGGCACGTGCCTGACACGTGGCCCGTTATGAGGCTGACTTGGACCCGTTATGAGCAAAAATGGTCTTGTAACTTTACCCTATTGGCAAAATTGGTCCTGTGAATTATTTTAACTCTTAAAAAAAAGAGTTTTGTTTTTCTCAATTTGAAATTTATTCATGTGATTACATTTATTTTAAAATCTAAAAATTAAAATATAAAAACTATAATAATTTGTTTAAAAAACTTAAAACAATAAAAAAATCGAATTTACAATGAAATATTGTTAACAAATAAATATGAAAATTAAATACACTTTTTTAAACATTGAAAATTTATTTAAAATATTTTAAAATTTATAAATAAAAATACTAAAAAGTATTTTCAAAAAGTTATTTTTAAAATTAAACGATATTTTAAAAATCTGAAATTTTGTTTAAAAAACTAAAAATTGTGTTGAAAATCTGCCAGTTACTTCAAATTTTAAAAATAAATTCAATATAAAATAAAAAATCTGGAAAATTATTTAAAATATGGAGATTTGTCTAAAAATCTGAAAAATGGATCAAAACTGAAAACTATTGAAGACTTTTGAAATATTTTACCAACAAATCGAAATTATTTTACCAAAAAATCGAAACTATAAATTGAAATAATTTTAAAATAATGTAAAAAAAACTATAAACCCAAATTATTTTAAAATAATAGTAAAAAAATAGAAATTATTTTTAAAATCCAAAAATTATAGAACAAAATGTGGAAATTGTTGAAAAAACTATAAATCATCTTTTAAAAATCGACATTTATTTAAAATATTTAAATTCCAAAATAAAATAAAAACTCAAAACTCTTTTTAAAAATTTGAATTTTTTTAAAATTTCTGAAAATTTTCTAAATATATTCAGATTTTAACATCCCGATTTTGGAATAATTTTAAGACTTTTAAACAAATACTAGATTTTTTAAAAAGAAATTTCAATATTTTCTTTATTTTTTAGATTTTTTAATATAAGTTTAGTTTAGTAAAAAAATTCTATGTTTCTACCCTTTTTGGATTTTATAAAAAAATTCAGATTTTTTGGTAAGATATTTCAAAAGTCTTCAATAGTTTTCAGTTTTAATCCATTTTTCAGATTTTTAGGTAAATTTCTATATTTTAAAAAAAATTCAAGATTTTTTATTTGATATTGAATTATTTTTAATATTTGAATTAATTGACATATTTTTAACACAACTTTTAGTTTTTTAAACAAAATTTCAGGTTTTTAAAACATCGTTTAATTTTAAAACAACTTTTTGAAAACAATTTTGAGTTTTTTAGTTTTTAATATTTTAAATTTTAAATAAATTTTAAATGTTTAAAAAAATGTATTTAATTTTCATATTTATTTTTTTAACAATTTTTCATTGTAAATTTGATTTTGTTTTTACTGTTTTAAGTTTTTTAAACAAATTATTATAGTTTTTATATTTTAATTTTTATATTTTAAAATAAATGTAATCACATGAATAAATTTCAAATTGAGAAAAATAAAAACTCTTTTTTAAGAGTTAAAATAAGTTACATGACTAATTTTGCCAACAAGGCATAGTAACAGGACCATTTTTACTCATAACGAGTCCAAGTCAGCCTCATAACGGGCCACGTGCCAATCACGTGACCTTTTGTGGTCGCAATTTGTAGCTCCGTTAATTGAGGACCAAAATTGCGATAATTTTAAAGTTATAAGACTAAATTTGCAAAATACAAATCGGACAAGACCAAAATTGCCAACTAGGTAAAGTTACTGAACTATTTTTGCATTTTTCCCTTACAAGAAGAGTAGTTACAGTAATTATAACTAACTCCATTGTAAAGCCATCTCCTAGAAATATACCTACTACTGTTATTCACAATTAATGAAATCAATTTACATTTTCCCTCATTTGGGTTTTTTTTTTTTGTTGCATTGCAAATCAATACTTTTTTTGTAGTTTTCCTTGAAGAGAATATAGATGGAGAAAAGGAAGAATATTGGGCATGAGGAAAAAAAAATAGTTGTGCATTCCAATAGTTGTTTTAAGCACAAATCAAAATAAGGAATAAGTAGACTTTGTTGTAGGTGGTTTGCAAATAAGAATACCGTAAAGTATTTGGAATTAATTGCAAATCTGGTCTTGTAATTTTGGGGGTGGTGATAGTTTATAATCTTTATTTTTCCAGTTTGATATTTGGGACTTTTAACTTAAAAAAATCGGCATATTGACCAGATCATGACTGATGTAGCTGCCAACCTGCCACCTAAAGACCCCATGTTAGGAATTTTTAATTTTCTTACGAAATTGTTAATCAAGTTATTTTTGAATTTGATAGCATTAATTAGTTAACATATGGAAAATGTATGACATTTTGATTTGTCTCAGTATCCAAATCAATAATTTCTCGGGATTGGTAAGTAGCAGCCATGCTTACCATCCGACCAATTTATAAATTTTCACTTAAAATTGTCCTCAATGTGCTAAAATTTTAAATTAAAGTTGTAAATTGCATATATTGAAAACATAAAAGTCATAAAATACCACCACTTAAAGTTACATGACCGGTTTTGCAATTAAGCCAAGTATTGGAGGAGAGGAAGAAAAGAGTTTTAATGAAGACCAATAATTTTATTTACTGCACTGCTCTTCAAATAGAGCTGAAACTTCAGAAAATCATAACAAACTTCAAATTCAAAGCCATGTCTAACAGATTCCTAATACAAGCCATAACAAATATATGCAACAAAGAAAACTCCAAATATCTAGTCCATGACCAATTATTGTGCCATAGATAATTTTGCAACCAAAGGTTAAGACAAGTTTTTCAAATAATGCCCAAACAATTAGACAACTCTCTCAAAGAGTACTTCGGAAATATGATTGTCGATTTCTTCAGTAGAAAAATAGGCCCTGTAGTAAAAAGTTTTAGCAACATTAAAAAATGTTTGCTTTATATCTTTAGTTAAGCCATTAGAGGAGTCTTGGAAGACTAATTGCACCAGCAATTGCATATCCTTCTCAATATCTCTGTATATGATGTTCATCTTCTTGTTGTTCTTCCACTCCAAATCGTTTACCTGTACAATACTTACATGGAGGTAATTAAAAGACGAGCACGAAAAAAAAAAAACAATCAAAGAGAAGAATCACAAAAATATTCATATCAAATTAGCTATATTATCTAAAAGCTTAAAGTTATTAAGTCTCACCTTTTCATTTCCATTTTGGAAGTCTAGAAGTTTCTGACAGATTTTTCCAGTGAGCTTAGACAAAGTCTTGTATTCGTTGTTTGAAAGTATATCTTTAGATGATATACGCCCACCACAAATGTTTAATGTCCCTACTAGAAGCTCTACTTGTTTGATTTCTTCCTCTCCTTGGCCGAGCTTTTCTAACCATACCCCCCACTATGCCACGATCAACAAACATTTAATTGACTTAATACTGTATTAGCTTTAATTGTAATTTTAGTCCTATAATTATATGGGCGTGAGATATTTAGTCCTGTAAATATATTGTATAGCAATTCTAATCGCGTAAGTCTATATGGGGGGCATATTTGGTCATATAAGTATACTATGTAGCAGTTTTAATCTCATTAATTATGTTTTTTTGCGTCATTTTGGTCACATACATTCTAAAATTGACCAATATTAGAACTAATATATGGAACCAAAATTGCACATGCAAAAAATAAAATCTACAGTGCCGAAATTGCTCATAGGATAATTCACCTAACGAAAATATGCCACTCCGTTCCTCTAGATATATAGCCCCAAAATTGTGCAAAACTCCAAGTTTATGGCAACAAAATTGCTACATAGGATACATAAATGACCAAATATACCACCCCTTACACTCACATGACCAAAATTGCAAACGTATATATATCAACTCTTGACGATACTTTGTAGACAAAGAAAATTAACTCACAACATCAAGTAGGAGGTCAATCCGTTGTCTTGCATTTGTTGTGAGTTCTCTTAGACTTTCAAACAAGATTGTAATAAGTCTTTGAATATTCTTATTACTGCATCCACTTCAGAAAAAGAAAAAAGAAAAAAAGAATTTATTAAACTTAAGTAAAGACGTACGACGCAATGAAGTCAAGATCAATATGTGAGAGTGTGTAAAAATATATAAGTGTTGTACCAATTTTTGAATCGTCTGTTTCTGGATTCGCTTGATAATTCAATCCCTTGATCAGAGGATTCGTCTTCTTTTATGAAGTAATAGGTTGTTATAATACTGGAAACAATTTGGGTTTTGACCCAGGCTATTCTTTCTCCCGAGTTCTCAGGTTCAAATATGGTTGCAGTAGCCAGAAAGAAGGCAAGAAGGAGCTCCTTTTTGCTTATCCCAAATTCTTCAAGTCTAGAATCTTCATACAATCTGCACAAGAAATATTCAATAAAATGCATTTTTTATAGAGAAATAATAAGTAATTAAAGTTAAAAGTTATCTATATATGACCATATATTAGACCAAATCCGAAAATAGCCCTTCAATAAAAATAAAGATATATCAAATAAAACTTTTTGAACACATACTGCAGCATGTGATTCCATTCCATCTTGTGTTGGGCTTGACATCTGTTGTAATCTAATTTCGCGAGCTCAAGATAAACTTCATTATTTATTTCCGGCATCCTACATACATACAATTTGATTCAAATTTAGGTAAAATATTCAACATTGTGCGTTAGTATAGCTCAGTAGTAATCACATTTTTACATATTTATAATCTATCGATATCCATATCCATATCGATACTTATTATAAAAGTGTGAACAGTGGCGTAGCCAGGAAATTTTATGGGGTGAGGCAGATAAAAAATTAATAGAAAAACCATATAAATTTTAACTAAATTTTATTTTTAAAAAATAATTACCTTGTAAATTTTTTTTTTTAAAAAAATTGGGGGGCCAGGGCCCATGTTGCCCCCCCCTCCCTCTGCCAGTGAGTGTGAATGAGTTTCAAGGTTTTTTGAAAAAATTGATTTGTATTCCAAACTCTTTTTATATGCTTTCATTTAATTGTAATTCTTAGAATATTTTGATTTTTCAATAATAATCATTTCATATTAAACTATATATCGAGAACTTTCCAGCCATATGTCATAAACATATACAAAAGACTTCATATGAGATAATTTTAGCCATTTAAAGTTGAGTATTATGTAAAAATGTACATTTATAATATTTTTCTTTAATTTTTTTAATAACTAAATACATCTACAAAAAAAAAACAAGAGTATGAATTTACAAAAAAATGAAGATAAAAAATAAATAAATAAGATTACTTCGTTTAGTTTGATTTAAATAAATATGAGGGAAAACTATATTCTAAATTTACTTTTAGTTGCAAATATCCCACAAAATAATAAATGTATCATCTAGCACCCTTCCTAAATTATGAGATAATTAAATGACACATTTTTTAGATATATGAAGATGGGGGTTTGAGACCACTAAGAATTACAGAGAAGTATATGTATTTCTAATAAAAAAATAATTAGTTTTAAGATTAGTGAAATATAAGTTATTACTAAATTTTTCAAACAAATATTTTGTTATCCAAGCTTTATTCATTAATCTTTATCTACGTTCTTTATTTTTTTGTAATAACGGATATATATACGATTTAACATGATTTAGATTTAATTTTCTTATTAATGTAAAAACTCGGGTTACCAAATTTTAGCTTGTAAAATTACATGATTAATTATTCATAATGCATCTAATCCAAAAAAATATTAAAAGTAATATGAAAAAATATGTCTCCAACCATTAAAAACCAAACAAGAGAAAATTTGAATGTAAACTAAACATAAAAACCTATATAGTTTTATACTATTTTTAAGTTTTTCTTGAATTGAGTTATATAATCATGAATTAGTTAATAATTTATTTCAATCTATACTTACTAAAAGTAAATTATGTATTGAAACAATCATATCAACAATGTTATAGATGCATTCACAATATATAATTAACTTGTGTAGTATATTAACTAATTTTTATTTACATGATATGTATTATTATTTCAAAGAAATTATTGATAAAGCAGAAAACAAAGCATACATAAAGAAAATGTCACTTGCAATAAATCTACCCAAGAAGATTTTGAAACAACATCAAATGTATTAATAATATTTGAAGTACTTGAATATTTTACTAATTAATTATTATTTCATGAATTTTAAATATAGATTACTATTGAATGTCATACAAGGTGCTTTCATTTATGTTTGAGTAGGCAGTGACTATATATATCGGGATGTCTAATAAGTGAATATTCAACAATGATTGAATATGTAATAATATTATATTATAGATTACTTATCTTTCTTCATATTTTTATTTTTCCTTTTTCATTAATATATAGTTTGTATATTACATGAAAATGGATCTTGGTTTAATAATTTATATGATACAAACATGCAACTTTTCTTTAAATTTTAATTTATTGACCATTTCTAATTGTAATTGATTAGTTTATTTTATCTTCATTTCCAATATTTAAACATTTAATTTAATAATCAAGAACAACATGCGAATAAGAACATTATGGAGCTAAGGGCTCGTATAGGCACATTTCAATTGAGAATTTTTATTTCTATTATCTTCATTGAGAGTGAGTATTGGTGTTTGCGTGAGAAGTGAAAATATGTTTGGTTGAATGTAAAAATTTAAAAATAAATATAGGTTTAGAAATGAACTGATATTTGATTGAGTATTTTTTAAAAAACTTTTTCTTACACAAAAACACATCATAAAAATAAAAAATATATTTTTATGCATTTGAAAATAGTTTTTCAAACTTTTTATTATTAAAAATATTATAGATAAGTTAGGGGCTGTCCTAACAATTAATTTTTAGTGCATGAAAAGTGGGAGACAATGATGTAAAGTTGAATATTTGATAGATGTATTGAATAACAATGTAGAAAAATATGCAAGAAAGTAAGCTTTGAAAATTAATTTAAAATAAATTATTTTTAGTAAACACACCTAAAACAAAAATATTTTCGATTTTTTGATTAGTACAAAATTGAAAATAGTTGTTTGTAAATGAGAATAAGAAATTTCACTTGCTCATCACTCTTAACAAAAAGGAAAAGGCGCGGGTGGTGAATGGAAAACTTAATGTTATAGCTTAGTCGAGAGATAACATATACTTCGCCGATGGAGAAAAAGAGGAAGACACTTCCACGTCAATCAATCATGCCTGTGCTAAGAATGCATTAAAAAAAGTTACAAAAAAATCTAAAAGCGGCCAAACATGAAGAAAAATGCTTAAAAAAGTAAAACAAGAGTTGAACCAATGCAAAATGAGTTCTTGAAATACCTTTTTCTTAATTACTCTTTAGTTTTTTAATATCCATTGTATTTTATTCAATGATAATATCATGCAACTATCGTGTTACGGGTTCAAAAAGTTCTAACCATATTCACCTGCTAATAAATTTAATTTAATTTTTGTAAATTTTATTTTAGAATCAAACTGCACGAATGATATTTACTATATATAATAAAAGATAATTTAATAAAAATTATTTCATTTATAAGATTTAATTTGAATTAAATAAAAAGAATTATTTGGATTATGTGCAACGCACGTACACATTACTAGTAGCTCATAAAAACACACATGTTGCACACGATTCACATATGGAGATAGTTCTATTACTCATAGTAAAATAAAAATATGAGAAAGTGGATGCAAATAACCCTAGTTCGAAGACACCTAATAAGATAAACATATATATATATATATATTATCAATGGATATCACAAACGTACCGACAGTAGTAATTAATTTCCAGATGATCAACAATACATATGATAACATAACTCATACGTTGGTAAATATATATATATATATATATATTATTGGAAAATTGCATCCATATCTTTTAAATTAGGAGAGATTGTGTTAAATCAAAGGGATCTTTAATAGATTAGCATGCATCTTGGGATTGTATTTGATATGGTAGGATTTGATTATGGCAAGAGTTAAGATATTTTATAATTATAAGATGATATCTCCATTATTCGTACAACATGTTAATTATACACAATATAATCTTATACATAAAATTTTTGTATTTGCGTTTCTTCTTGGAAAATCACCGCTTAAGGTCTCTGAGGGTTTAAAGTGTGGAATAGTTGTGGATGCTCTAGTATTCGCATCAAGCATAGTCAAGTCCGATGTATCTTAGAGTGCGGCTTGAGAGGGGCTTGTAGACGAGCTATCACTACAAGAAAACTGCTGATAGACACCACGAAAAAGACACCGGTTTTAAGACTTTTCTGGTGTCTTTTCCCATTTAACAGCGGTTTTATAAGAAACCGGTGTCTAATTAGTTTTGTCATTTGATAAAAAACAGCAGTTTCCTAGAACCGGTGTCTATTGTAAAAAACATTCCAAAATAGACACTGGTTTTAACATCGGATTTGAAACCGGTGTCTATTTATATAAATTATTTTAGATTACACACCAGTTGTTTTGACATCGTTCCAATTCCGATGTCTATAATATTTTAGAAACCATATCTTTTGACACCGGTTATAGAACCAGTGTCTTTATTTTTTAACTAGATCTTTAGACACCGGGTGTAGAACCGCTGTCTTTATGGCCTCTAATTAATTAGGTTATCAGTGAAAAGAATACTAAAAATTGTAAAACTTCTCTCGCGCGTCCGCCCGTGCCCCTCTCTCCCCTGCGCCCGTCGCCTTGCCCCTCTCCCCTCCGCCCCTCACCTCTCTACCCTCCCGTCGGTCGCCAACCACCGTCCACCAAAACGTTGTTGCTCCAAGTACATGTTTCTCTTTCGCCACCGTCATTGTCTATTTCTCTTCTCACACATCAATCGCTTATTTCTCTTCCGCCACCGCCATCATTTATTTCTCTTTTCGCCACCGTCAACCACCATCTTCAACCTCTGGCGCGCCGCTCGTCACCGTCGTTCCAAAGCCGAAAAATTAATATTTAGGTATTATAGCTATATTTTGTTAAGTTTGGTTTTTGATTTAGGGTTTAAATCCATTTTTTTATTTAGGGTTTAAATCCAGTTTTTTTTTATTTATTGGTTCTATTTAGGGTTTAAATCCGAATTAGAACTGGTAAACCGCTATGAGCTGTTAGTGAATTTTCTTAGGCTTCAGATTTTTGGGTTTAAATGTATGTATCACTGTATCATCATCTCCCAATTTTCAATACACCCAACTTTGTGTGTTTATCCTTCTTTTAAAAAAAAAAACTAGATGTGCTTATTGGTGGATATCAGTTTCAGTTTATCCTCCTTTAATTTGGTTTATGCCTGGTTGAATGAAAATCAAGACCTTCAGACATTGAGAATGAAATGAATACATGTAAATGTTTGAATACTATTTGTATTAGATGGTATATAGCGGTGTTACTGATGGTTGGAGTGAAGAAATCTCTTACTCACTTGTAGTCCAATAATGTTGGTAACAAGTGATTGACATTTGAATTTGAATATAGAAATAGGGCTAATAACACTTTACCCCTCTCAAATCATTTGGTGATTTTCACTTTCTCCTCTCGTCATTTTCCTATTCCATGTGTATCTATGTGATGTATCCATGTTGAATAAATGCATTATGTATTAAACCAAGAAATAACCTACTAATAAAACAATGTCTTTGCATGCAGAGTTGCCTAAGTTTGACCAATTACAATCAGAGACATTGACGAGCACTTCTATATAAGGTGAGGTTATTATTGCATCCTTATTATTGTATCATCTTGCATTGCTTGTGTTATGTACTTGTTACCATTGTTGCTTTTGCTTTTGTTTGAATTTGTGTGTTAAAGTAGTTCTCATATAGATATTGTTTAGAATTTTCTTTTCCCTTTTTCTTGTTCATGTTCCTTTTTCATGGGTTCTTTGCAGTAGTTTATTCTTTGAGTTATTGTTAAAATGGACAAAGAATGGATATCTAAGAATAGATTATCGCAAGAGTATGAAGATGGAGTAGAATATTTCTTGCGATTTGCAAATCAAAATCTTGGTAATCATAATACAATACCTTGCCCTTATGTGAAATGTGGTAATGTATGGAAGAAAAATGTTGAAACCAAGGGCGCATTTGTGCCGTAATGGTATGGATATAACATATCATACATGGATATGGCATGGGGTAAGATCTAAATCAGGGGTTTCAATCAATGAAAATGATGAAGTTGGGCAAGGTGAGAAAGATTTTGTTGTCAAGGAACTCGTAGGCATAGTACACGAATATGCAGATGATCCAAATGAATTTAGTAAATTATTTAAGGATGCCGAGAAACCTTTATATCCGGATGAATAGAATTTACAAAGTTGTCCGCAGTGGTGAAATTATATAACTTGAAGGCAAAATATGGTTAAAGTGACTCAAGTTTTACTGACTTGCTTAGTTTGTTTAGACACATGCTTCCAGATAAGAATGAGTTGCCTCAATCTTTGTATGAAGCAAAGAAAAGTATGTGTTCGTTGTTGATGGATTATGTGAAAATTGATGCATGCCCCAATGATTGCATCTTATATCGGAAGTAATATGAGAATGTGTACAATTGCCCTACATGTGGGATGTCACGGTGGAAGCTGGGCAAAAACAGAAAGACACGTGAAAACATTTGTACAATTGCCCTACCTGTGGGATGTCACGGTGGAAGCTGGGAAAAAATAGAAAAACACGTGAAAACATTTCTGCAAAAGTCCTCTGGTACTTTCCACCTATACCTAGATTTCTGAGAATGTTTCGAAGTAAGGAAATATCCAAGGAGTTAACTTGGCACGCAGATAAAAGAGTACGTGATGGAAAAATGCGTCAATGCACCGTGCTGGAGAGTTGTGGATCATAAGTGGCCAGATTTTAAACTTGATCCTAGGAGTTTTAGATTGGCCATTTCTGCTGATGGGATCAATCCCCACAAGATGAATTCCACACATAGTTGTTGGCCAGTGGTGATGATTATGTATAATCTTCCTCCATGGTTGTGTATGAAGAGAAAATTTATGATGCTAACGTTGTTAATTTCTGGTCCTAAGCGTATGATGCATATCGGCAAGAAAGTTTCATGCTTAAAGTTGTTCTACTATGGACGATTAATGACTTCCCAGCATATGGAAACATGTCAGGATGCAGTGTTAAAGGATATTGTGCATGTCCTATCTGTGGTGAAAAGACGAATTCAACACGGTTGAAACACAGTAGGAAAATCTCATTCCAGAGCCATAGGAGGTTTTTACGTGCAAGTCATCCTTATCGAAAGCAAAAGAAGGCATTTGATGGGAAGCAAGAATTTAGAGAGGCACCAAAACCATTAAGTGGGTATGAAGTTTTAAAAGCTGTGGATGGAGTTAATTGTCATTGGGGAAAGTTGAGTGGCAAACCTCAGTCAAGCAATGTTGATTCAAAATCATACTGGAAGAAAAAATCGGTTTTTTTTGAACTTGAGTATTGGAAAGATCTCGCACATTCGACATGTTCTTGATGTCATGCACATTGAGAAAAATGTGTGAAAGCCTCATCGGAAAAACATTACTACATATCCCCTGGAAAAACAAAGGATGAAGTGAAGGCGAGATTAGACCTTGTAGAGATGAGTGTGAGGACCGAGTTGGCACCACAGATTGGGAGAAGAGAACTTTCTTACCTCCAAAGATGTTATACACTTAGTAAGGATGAAAAAAGAAAGTTTGCAATTCGTTATTGGGAATAAAGGTCCCCACCGTTATTCATCCAATATTCGAATCTTGTCTCTATGAAGGAGTTGAAACTTGTGGGCCTCAAATCACACGATTGTCACACCTTGATGCAACAATCGCTTCCAAAGTGGCAATCCGTGGTGTATTGCTAAACGTGTTAGGTACGCTATTACGGTTGTGCTTCTTCTTCAATGTAATATGTAGCAAAGTGATAGATCCGACAAAGTTAGATGTTATACAAGATGATATTGTCACCACAAAGTGTTTACTTGAAAAGTACTTTCCCCTTCATTTTTGATGTAATGGTCCACCTAACCGTTCATCTTGTGCAGAAGTCAAATTATGTGGACCTATCTTTTATAGATGGATGTACCCATTTGAAAGATACATGAGAATCTTGAAAGGTCATGTTCGAAATCGCAATAGGCATGAAGGTTGTATGGAAGAATATTATATTCTCAAGAGGTCAGGGAATTTTGTTCGTGCTACTTGTCCGATATGCACACAATTGGGATTCCATCAACGCATCTCCAAAATAATCTCACTAAACCTTTATCAAGTTCTCATCTGCAGCCTATTACTCATCAAGAGTGGAAACAAACATATCTTTATGTATTGACAAATGATGTTGAGATTGAACCTTATGCCAGGTAGTTTCTCTAACTCACAAACTTATTATTAATAATTTCAAGATATAATGGTTAATTAATTCCAAACTGTTTCTTTAAGGGAACACAAAGAGCATTTGAAGAAAACACATCCTCTGAAAGCTCATTTGGAAAAGTGGATAATTGAGAAGCATAATCAAACGTTTGCTTCTTGGTTACACAACTGTGTAAGTTCCATGACTAATATCTACTACCAACATGGAAATCCTGAACTTTAAAAAACATTATTTTAACACTTATTATGAATTATAGGTTATGAGTTCCTCAAATCGTGTATCAGAAAGGTTGAAGTGGTTGGCTCATGGTCCACGCAAGCAAGTGTTGAAGTATCAAAGTTATTTGATTGATGGGGTTACTTATTACACAAAAGCTTGATAGTGTACGAGTTGTTCAAAATTCGGGTGTAAGCTTAGTTGTGAAGATAATGCAAGTTTCTAGTGCAAATGATAAAAACCCAATCGAATCAGACATGGTGTTCTATGGAGTTATAGAGGAAATCTGGGAACTTGATTATACAAATTTTCGAATACCAATGTTTAAAAGTAATTGGGTAGAGAATATGGATTTTGTTGCCTTTAGTTGAATTATATAGTCTTTTTGTTGGTTGATGGAATTGGATTATGAATTTATATTTATTTTATCAAAAGAAAACTTCGCTACTAGTACTTTTTTTTGGATTTTGGTTATTGGAGGTGACTTTAGTATTAATAGATTTCATGTTTAATTGGTAGTAAACTTATGATGGTTGCTAGAATTGGAGTTCATAATGAATTGTTTATTTATATGGTTTTTTGTAGCTTTGGACCGGTGTCATTGCGTAAATAAACAACCCTTTTAAAACTGCTTCTAAAAGCATTAAGACAGCAGTTTTGATGTGATTTCTTTGAATTAAACGACACCGGTTTAAAACCGGTGTGAAAAAGCGATGTCTATTCTCCATAGACACCGGTTTTGAGTTGGTGTCTTTAGATGAAACGACACCGGTTTATAACTGGTGTTTGATGCGGTGTCTATTCATCAAAAGACACCGGTTTAAAACTGGTGTCAAATACATAAACTTTTAACATCATGGCCTTAGAAAGCGGATATTTTATCTCTAAGACACCGGTTTAAAACCGTTGTCCTTTAGGGAAATGACAACGGTTTAAAACCGGTGTCTTTCAAGGAAATGACATCAAGTTCACAATCGCCAAAAAAGTTCGATTTTTAACACCATGCATGGCTATAATAATGGCTTTGTATAACTAATAGACACCGGTCTAAAATCGGTGTCTATCAGCATTTTTGTAGTAGTGTATCGAGATCAAGGACTGACAAAAGGTGAATACGTGAATTTCTTTTGCTATTTAATTAAAATGTATCGTCGATTCCTAATTACGTGATTATGTCCAAATATATGTGCTTATTAAATTTTAATTTTATTATTTTCTTAGGACTCATGTATTAGAAGGGCCATTTTTTACGTCATGTACTTTTGGGTATGTTTTGTAAATCACCACCGTAGACCAAAAATTATATCGACATGAGCATCAAATGTCACCTAGTTATTTCTTATATGTGATGTATGCATGATTAAAATGGATAATATTTCTATTAGTGGATTATTTAATTTTTTTGTTATTGTCTTCAATTCGGTCGGAGATGATTATAAGCATTTGCAGCAAATTTTCGATCTCATTGATTTGAAAAACATAGTAAAATTTTATTTGAATCCGAATAGAAATATTTAAATTAGACCTGTACCTAACATAGTGCGCATTATATACAATGATGATTGCCCAAATAGTTTTTCTAATCTTTATGGCTCTAGCAAACAAGATGGTCAGAACTATGCTATATGGCATAAAGAAGTTCAATTTTTGCTGCACCATATGAAAATTATTGACCATCACCACTGTTATGGCTATGCCAATTGAGCCAGAAAATAGACCAAATGCCTAATATCGTCTCGATATGGACGCTGCATAAATAAGTGGGTAGATCGAGAAAGGAGTGCACATTATACTCGCGTAGAGAGCCGCATGCATGACCATCCGACCGTGAGTTTGAAAAGTACCCAACAACTAAGGAGCTGTGGGAAGGCTTGAAGGTCACGTATTGTACTACCTCGACAACGAGATTGAGGGCTTTAACCCTTAAGTTCAATAGTACATATTTGACCCAAAGCACATGATGAGCCAATATCTTGATGTGATGAAAGATATGATTTGGGAGCATCAAAATGATGGACATGAGATCACTGATGAAAAACAAGTTTTGATAACCATAAGGTCGCTACCTGAGTAGACCTGGGGATCATTAAGCTTGTGACGAGCAAATCTAAACTTTTGACAGTGTCGCCAGTCATCTTAGGTTTGAGGTTGACCATCGAGAGGCAGAGCGAGCACAAATAGTTGCTCTTATCACACATGCCGGACAACGGAAGCCCACCAAATAAATGTTGGAAAAAGCATAAAAAGAAAGTGGTGCAAAAAACCAAAACTTAAGCCCACAAGGTGAATAAGCCATGAAACATCAACGTGGTAAAAGGGGCAGAAATACGGTATGACACGATCCTAGCTTTTTCGACTCTTTTGTTTGTTCACATATTTTTGTTGCTAATTCTCCCCATGGTTGGATTGTAGACACAAGAGTAACCAAATATATGACAAGAGATAGAGCAGGTTTTGTAGATTATAATTGAGTGCCAGCATGCAACCATTACATTTCTATAGGGAATGGCACACATGAAGAGGTTGTTGGAATTGGGTCATACCAACTCAAATTTATTGTTGGGAAATTAATTTTTAGATTTTGATTAATGCCATGTAAAACTTAGAATAGAAAGTTGGCACCCCATTTTTGTTGTAAATTGCATTGTAATAGATAGGGTTGGTCGAGCTGAGTTAAGTCAGCTATGCCTGAACATGCAAGAAGACAACTGGAGACTAAAAGGAAGACTCCACTGTGAGACAGCTGAGTGTGGCAAGAAGAGAAGCCAGGAACTCGACTGAAGGTGCAGCTGAGTGAAGTGTCAGTCAAGTCAACTCAAGATAGCCAAGTCTCAAGATGAAGTGACAGATGAGTTATCCAATGATTGGAAGCTGACTCAAAGTCACCTGGGGAAGTCAAGTAAATGCAGTCAAGTCGAGACAACTGAAAGAGATCCGTTGCCTGAGTAAGTCAAGAGAATTACTTAACAAGTAATACTTCCATACTCGCCTTTCTTAAAGTGCTCGATCCTAGAAGCGTGCAAATGGAATAAACCAATGGGAAGCACTGCACCGTGTCGAACTCAAAAGTCAAGAATCATTCATACGAGGAAATGTCAATTCCAAGAACTGCAACAAGACAAGCCAACGACCACAAGTGTCTTTTGAAAATTAACCTATCTCTTCAACGGGCAAATTTTCAAAAGAACACTATAAAAGGCTGAGGAATCACTTTGAGAAAAGGTTACCTTGACAATCAGAAAACAAATACGAGCAAGAAAAGCAATATCTCAGAACCTAAACTATTCTCAAATCATTCAAGTTCAATCCTCAAGCCTACACTACGAAGGAAATCAATCCAACACTTACCTGTGAAGGAAAGACGACTTCAATCAGTTGAAGAGGAAACATTTTAAGAATCAAGGGGTCTACATTCCAAGGAGGATTGTAGAAAGGTTCAAGGTTGAACCAGTCTCAAGTTTTTGGAGGGCTTCGTGATCAAATCCAAGAAGCTTGAGCAAGTGAGCTATAGTAGCAAGACAAAGCCCTGTGAAGAAGTTCGAGTCGCACGAGAAGCCAACCAATGTGTGACCAAGGCATCTCCGATCGATTCCCAAAGGATCAAGTCACCGTGATCAAGACTTGCATCTGGACTGATTACCAGTTTGTATATTGATCAATACTTAGTGGATTCCTCCAGGAGTTGAAGAAGAGAGGATTAGAAGAATTACCCCATCTTCGAACCTCTATAAAAATTTATTGTGTCATTTACATTTCAACACTTTAATTTTTGCACATTATTTCAATATTTGCTTTGATAAATTTGTCATTCAATTGATAATCAAAAAGGTGCTAAAACCAAGTATTAAAACAATCTTAAACCAAATTCAAGGGGTTAAGTCTTCCAAAAAACATATCACAATCAAGTTAAGTTCTAGTCAAAACAAATTGAGTTACTCTATCAATAGCTCAATCAGTCATGAGTGGCTAACTCACGATTAACTAACTTAGATGTCCATCTAGGACTCACCGTGAAGTATTAACTCAATGTTTTAAAAGGACTAAATCGAAAAGTTGGTAAGGTTTATTCAACCCCCTTCTAAACCTTACACTCACACCCCTTGGGACCTACAAATGGTATCGGAGCGGTTGGTTCATTGAGCCTTCCGCACTCGTTACCTTGAACTAGATCTCCAAATTTTTCAAAGCTTGCTTTAGCACTTGATCTTTCAAAACTCTTTTATTCAAAGAATGTTATTATCATGGAAGCAAATTTGACACGCATCCCTATGTTCATTATTGAGGAATTTGATGACTGGAAAATTCGTATGCGGGCTCATTTATCAAAGATTACACGATGAAATGTGGATAGTGATAGAAGATGGGCCACTCCAAATCTTAAAAGTGAACACAATCTGCAAGGAGAGCTGCAGAAAGGAGAAGAGGATGTCTTTCCTCCCGGACCAGCTATGGTTGAAAAACCAAGAGCCGAATGGACAAATGATGACAGAAAAGATATAACCTGGACAACGTGGCCAAGGACATTCTTTACAAAACCTTGGACAAAGCCATGTTCAACAAAGTCAAATCATGCAAAACGGCAAAAGAAATCTGGGACAAGCTAACCTTGATTTGTGAAGGCTCAGAGCAAATCAAGGAAAATAAACTATCTGTTGCTATATAGAAATTTGAAAATTTCAAGATGCTTGCAGGAGAAACCTTGGATCAACTAGATGCTCGGTTCATAGAAATTACCAATGAGCTATATGCACTTGGAAAAGAATAAACACAGAAGGAAATGTGCATGAAGATTCTAAGAAGTCTCCCATCTGAGTGGGAAATGAAAGTCATGGCCCTGAGACACTCCATGGACCTATCAAAGACATCCAACCATGAGTTATTCTCAGATCTCAAAGCCTACGAATTTGAGCTGAGAAGAAAAGACCAAGAGGAGATAGTTGTGCCCAAAACAGCTGCTCTAATAGTTAAGGATGGTAAAAGAACTGAGGTCAAGGAAGTCATTGACCAAGAGGAGATTGCCCTGATGGTTAAAAGGTTTAACAAATTCTTCAACAAGAATTACAAAAGAGGCAAAAGTGAATCCTCCAGAAGACACTCAGCTCCCTCCAAGTCAAGAGAAGATAGGCAGCCCAAAAGAACAGAGCATCAAAGGATTGAGTATCAAAGAGCTGACAATCCAAGGATGGAAAAAACTGATCAAAAGGTTGAAAATTTATGCTGGAACTGCAGGCAACCCGGTCACTATGCCATTGAATGACCATATCCTGTAGTCAACAAATACAGGAATGAAGAGGAAAGAAAAGTCTTCAAAGAAAGAATACAAGAGAAGAAAAATGCAATGTTGGCTGCAGAGACTGATGAGACAGTCAAGTCAAAAGACACAGCAGACTCGGAGAGTAGTGAAGCCGACTACTCAAGCGACTCCGAAGAAGAAGCCTTGATCTGTCTAATGGCCAAAGAACAAGACCAACCTGACCAAGAAGATGAGGTACACTCTAACTCATCACACTCAGATTCTAGTGATAGTGATTGTGACACACACACTTCATCACCCACTGATCTTTATGATTCATTAGGCAAAATGATGAAAGACTTTGAACACATTAAATCCTCCATCACACTACTAAATGAGGAGAACAACCTACTCAAAAGCCAAAACTCACAGCTGACTAAGGAGCTGAGTACTCTAAGTCACATAGCTGATGAGAATAAAAGTCTAAAGGCTGAAAATGCTAAGTTAATAGCAGAGATAATTGCTATAGAAAAGAGGGAGAATGACCTCAAAAATGTGATTGCCTCATTCACTAAGGCATATAAATCCTTGGATGATCTTATTATGAGTCAAAGAGAATGTGGAGATAAGACATGCTTAGGATTTAATTCCTCTGTGCTATGTCAAGCTCCAAAAGTGATTTTGGAAAAATGATCTTCAAGTAATGAAGCATCTCAAAAATCCAAAACTCCAAATGGTGCACACACATTTATTCCAAAGCACAATCACAAGCAAACTGGCCTTGGTTATAAAGGAAAAGGAAAACAACCGATTAAGTGTCTTTGAGAGGACACCGAGAAGAAATCCACCGAGTTCCTCAAAAACTCCAAACAGAAATACTCAGAAAAGAAGAAACAGAGCTACCAAAAGCCCCGTAAGTTCTATAAAAGGAACACATATGATGGGAATGGTAGAAAGTACCCAAGCCAAGCCGATTGGAATAATGTGAACTATCAAAAAGATCTATGGAATATAAGCCTAAATGGCAAAGGCCTAAGACTCAAGAAAGGCCATTCCAAAGGCAAAAGAGCTATCATCAAAGACACATATGCACTCGAGGCACTATCCTCAAAGATATCACAACTACCCAAAACAAAGCAATTGCTAAAATACATACACAGCATACGACAAAAGAGACAAATTTGTATGAACCTAAAACCCCAAGCAATTTGCTAAAATTAATTATGATTATGGCACTGATAGATGGCAACCTCTTAGAGTCAAATCATTTGGCTATAGGTTGGTTGGATCATCTTACAATACTAACCCCCTCAGGACCCGCATAAATATGGGTACATAAAACCTAATTTCCTTAATTGCGGTTCAAGGAATGCAAAAGTAAATGCCAAGACACCTGGTACATGGATAGTGGTTGTTCCAGACACATGACAGGAAACAAGAAAAATCTGTCAAAATTCAAGGAGGTTAGAGGTGCAAAAGTCATATTTGGAGGAAATGAAGCTCCAGGAGAAATAAGAGGCATTGGATCCATCAAGAAAAATGGATTAGAAATTACAGATGTTGCATATGTTGAAGGCCTCAATTTCAACTTACTAAGCATAAGTCAACTCTGTGACAAGGGCTATAATGTTGGATTCAATATGGGAGTGTGCCAAATCAAGAACACTGAATCTAATGAAGTAGTGTTGCAAGGATGCAGATAAAAGAACATGTATGTGGTTGACTGGTCAACTGCAACATCAAGCACTTGTCTGCTAGCAAAAAGCACAACAGAATCAAGTTGGCTGTGGCACAAGAAGCTGAGTCACCTAAACTTCAAAACAATTAACAAGCTTGCAAGGAGCAATCTTGTGGAAGGACTTCCGCATTCGATATACAAGAAGGAAAATGTATGTGATGCATGCCGATGGGAAAACAGATCAAATCATCATTCAAAGGAAAGACATGTCCATCCTCAACAAGAATATTGCACCGCTACATATGGATCTATTTGGTCCAAATTTGAACCAACTAGTATAAGTGGGAAGAAATACACCTTGGTGGTAGTAGATGACTACTCAAGATACACATGGACAATATTCATGTGTAAGAAGAAAGAAACTCTGAAGAAACTACCACAGCTGATGAAGAGAATCCAAAATGAGAAGAGTCAAACCATTATCAAAATAAGATCTGACAGAGGAACGGAGTTTGTCAATGGTATAATAACTCAGTATTGTGTTGAAAATGGTATTGGTCATGAATTATCAGCATCAAGGACCATGTTAGCTGAAGCAGGGCTACCTAAAAGATTTTGGGTGAAGCAATAAACACAGCATGCTATACTCAAAATAGATGCATGATAAACAGACAGACAAAGACTCCCTATGAGATTTGGACAGGGAGAAAGCCAAATGTTGCATACTTTAGAATATTTGGATGCAAATGCTTCATACACAACAATGGCAAAGATAATTTAAAGGCTTTTGATGCTAAAGCTGATTAAGGTATCTTCTTAAGATACTCAACTGAAAGCAAAGCCTACAGAGTGCTCAACAAGAGGACAATGGTTACGAAGAATCCATTCATGTGGTGTTTGATGAACCCAATGTAAATGGAGAAGACATTGAAGAGTCACCGATAAAATTTGAATCACCAACCATGCGAGAAGAGTCCCTATGTTGAAGTCAAAGCGGAATTATAAAACCGTATGAAGATGAGATAGCCGAGTCTCAAAGACCGGGGAAATATGCATCTAAGTGATGATGAGAGAGCTGATCAAAATAACACAAAATTTGCAAGACGATCAATCCACTAACTTACTCCAACCTGATGTAAGATGGCTGAGAGACCATCCACCAGAATTAATCATCGGAGATGTAAGAGAAGGTGTAAAAACCAGATCCAGAATCCAACAAGAAGCTATGTTCACTTGTTTCATCTCACAAATAGAGCCAAAAGATGTGTCACAAGCATTGGATGACACACATTGGATTCAAGCCATGCAAGAAGAGCTGAATCAATTTGAAAGAAACAAAGTGTGGGAATTGGTTCAAAGACCTACCCATCAAAATGATATTGGCACTAAATGGGTGTTCAGAAATAAGATGAATGAGGAAGGTTCTGTGGTAAGAAACAAAGAAAGATTGGTAGCCAAAGGGTATTGCCAAGAAGAAGGAATAGATTTTGATGAAACTTTTGCTCCTGTGGCAAGATTGGAAGCCATAAGGATGTTTCTTGCCTATCTTTGCTCACAAGAACTTCACTGTATATCAAATGGATGTAAAGAGTGCATTCCTTAATGGGTTATTGGAGGAAGAAGTATATGTTGAACAACCTCCAGGATTTGAGCAGAAGACTTTTGGAGATAAAGTATACAAACTCAAGAAAGCTTTATATGGATTGAAACAGGCACCAAGAGCATGGTATGATACCTTATCACAATTCCTGATTGAGAAAGGATTTACAAAAGGCAAAGTGGATAGATCACTCTTCAGAATTCAAGATGGGAAGAGTATACTGCTTGTTCAAATATATGTGGATGACATCATCTTTGGATCCACAAACAAAGAGTTGTGTGATAAATTCTCAAATCTTATGCAAAGCAAATTTGAAATGAGCATGATGGGAGAGCTGACATTCTTCCTTGGACTCCAAGTAAAACAGCTGAAGGATGGAACCTTCATAAGTCATACAAAATACACCAGAGATTTAATGAAGAAATTTGGCATGGAAGAGAAGTCTTCTGTGAAAATACCAATGAATACATCAGTCAAAATGGATATGGATTCAGATGGCAAGCCCGTGGATCAAACAAGATACAGAGCACTTATTGGATCATTACTCTATCTCACAAAGCAGGCGAGACATCACCTTTGTTGTAGGTGTATGTGCAAGATTTCAATCTGCTCCAAAAGAAAGCCACATGACTGCAGCCAAAGGAATCTTGAGATATTTGAAAGGAAGCCAAGAAGTTGGTTTATGGTATCCTAAGAAAGGTGGATTCAAGATAATTGGTTACTCAGACTCTGACTATGCTGGAAGTAGAGTTGACCGGAGGAGTACCTCAGGTACACGTCAAATGCTTGGAAATAGGCTAATTTCCTGGTTTAGCAAGAAGCAAAATTCAATAGCTACCTCCACAGCTGAAGCAGAATACATAGCGGCGGCAATTTGTGCCCAAGTCTTATGGATGAGACAAAGAAATGAGAGACTATGAAGTTGAAGAAAAAGAAATTCCAATTATGTGTGATAACACAAGTGCAATTGCAATCACTCAAAATCCTGTGTTGCACTCAAGAACAAAGCACATTGATGTCAGATATCACTTCATAAGAGATCATGTTGAAAAGAGGGACATCACCTTGGAATATATCTCAACTGATAAGCAGTTAGCTGATATATTCACAAAGCCATTATGTGAATCAAGATTTGAAGAACTCAAGCATGAGTTATGGTTAATTGAGCTGAGTTGACACTCAGAAGAGTCAAAGAAAAGAGTTGAAACACGAAAAGATGAAAAAGGGCTGAACTCTTGAATCAGCTAAGTGAATCAACCGTATCGGAGAATCAACTACGTCAAGTTAACTGACAGCTGAGTACCTATGTGCAAAGAGAGAAGAGTTAAATCAGCTAAGTAATAAGCTGAGTCATTTATGAGCAAAGTGACAAAAACGCAGTCGTTTTTACTAAGCGGGAATGTTTTTAAGAATGACGTCGATAATTATGACGTGTACACCAAAAAAAGTCGCATACCAAGCTTATGATTGGATATAAATGCTTTGCGCATTAAATGCGAAAATTAAATGTTAATCGGCGTGCAAAATCTAAGCCGTTGATCTTGATCAAATTTCAAAAACCACCCGCACGTCCTTTCATAACCCATACATATACCGTTTCACCCAATTTTCTCTCACTTTACCAAAACTGTTCATCTCTCTCGAAAGCAAAGAAAGAAATTTTCTCTCAAAACCCTGCAAATCTTCAAAGTTCATTTTCAAAGTTTTGTTTGGTAAAACATCGAGAAATGGCATCTACTCACGATTTTGTCAAATTGGGAAAGCAAATCCACACTGGGTCTACTGTGGATTTCGACGGCATGATCAAGTAGGGGTCTGACAACACCCTTGTGAAGAAGATAGCAGAGAAGCTGGAAAAGTCTGTACTGAAACCATTTTTGATGATGGAGTTTCCGATGACCTATGTGGAAGAGGTCGCACAGTTCTACGTGAACGCTGAAGTTCACGATGAGGGCATCAAGTCCTCTGTTCACGGAAAAGAATTCACCATCACTGCCAAGGATCCGCGAACATCATTCGCTGTTCTTGGCGGAAGGAGTGCCGGAGATTTATGAAGGCGATGTTAACCTGGCCGCCTTGCTTGGAAGGAAGTAGCCAAACCTCGACTATCTTTGCGAAGGTTGTCTACACAAATGAGAAGAAGTCAGTCAAGGAAGACTACCACAAGTCTTGGATATTGTTGCCAAGTGCGTTGATATCAAATTTGGAAGCTTTAATCACCGTCCAAAACTAAGTGATAGTGATGGTCGATCATAGAAGAAAAGAAGGTGAATCTGGCCGAGTTTGTATACGCAGACTCGCCAAAATGTTGGGAATAAATCCTTCAAGAAGGATGGTTCGTTTGGAGGATCCCCTGGGTACGGCCTGTGATGATTGGCGGATGATGGAAGTGAAAGGCGTCCCTCTTCGACATGGAAAGGCGTTCCATGTCAACAAGAAAATGTTCCTGGTCTAACCTTTCCGGAGCATAGAAGCGAGCATATGCCAAGAGAGGCGATCACGAGTGAGGGGGAATCACCGACCTGAAGAAACAAACGATTGTCTCCTCCTCTCCCCGTAAGAAGGTCGCCCCCAGCCTACAAAGAAGAATCACGCCCCCCTGCAGCAAAAAAAAAAAACAAAAGATGCATCCGCTTGCTGCACCAGTCACACCGCCCCTGCAGTGCAGCGGAGAAGGAGCCTCAAATACCTTCTCCTTATCAAGAAAAGGAGGACTGATAAGCCGAGACGGCGGCTCCTCGAAAAAGACAACAACACACCCCGCCGCCCAGGACTCGAAGAAAAACCATATCCGAGCCGAAATCCCTCCTCGGTAAGGACTAAAAGAAGAAGAATCTTCAAGCGTTCGAGCTTGAGAAACCGGTTGAGTCGACCACTCAAATTGAAACAGATGATCTGAGACTGCTGGAGAAGTAGAGTCTCTAGCAATTGTAGATGAAATGCCCAAGTCTGCTTTGATCAATCAGAGGAAAATCAAGACACAAATTGCGTTATTCCATAAACCTGATCCCATTATTCGAATCCGCACCATCGTCCCAAAGAGACTTTGTCTTTGACGTTGCTTGGCCGCCACCGAGACAAAAGTGACAAACCGAGGTTCGAGAAGTTTTCAAGGCCATATTTGCGAGAGATAGAGAAGATGGAGAGGCACCAGGCCTCACCGGACATGAGGTCGATAACGAGACGCAAATCTTACCGGCCGATCTGCGAGTAATAATTGTCGATCCTGGAATGGTGGCAACAACAAAGAAACAATGCGTGTAGAACAAGCTCGATATTTCAGGACATTGTTCAATAAATTGCTAGTCTGGCGGGCTGAGAATGATGATATGAAGACAAGAATGCAAGAGAACATCGATCGAATGCATGAATCTCACAACACAGAGATGCAACTACTGCGTGAATTTAATAAGAAAGAGCTCCTGCGAGTGAGGAGAACATGGAGAGGAAATTCAGCCTCCTCATGGCTGAAATGAAGTCAGTAACAATTGAATACAACGCCACCCGCTTCAATTCGTGCGGCAAAGATACTCCGCAAAGATTCGGATTGAAGCATAACTTAGCTATCAGCCGCTTAGACTTCATGATTGCTAGCTTGTTTCCAAGGGTTCCTCTCTCCTTTGATGATGCCAAAAAGGGGGAAGAGAAATACGTAAAGGCGTTGAAAGGATCTGAAGCTGAGAAGAAGGACGTAGCTGTGAAGGAGAAGACAACTGAGGAACTAAGAAGAGAGAAGAAGGGAAAATCTGTTGAGGGGGAAGGTTCGAAAGATATGACCTTGATGATTGCTAAAAACCCCCAACAAGGTCTTGTCACAACCGATATCATCAAAGAAACTTCCCGTGACTCTGCGCTCCAACATCTGCGGTGCCCATGGTGAAAAGAAAGATAGTTGAAAGATAGTTGGTGGAAGGAAAGATGGATGCCCGAGTTATGGATGTACTAAAACAACATGGAGGCATTCCAACGGATAGAGACACCTATGCCATTTGACGTCGGAACCGAGCCAAGATCTGTTGATGAATTCAAGACGCTCGCATCCGAGGTCACTTCGCATGTCCACTCACCGGGATTTGTATTGGGAAAAAGGCCTCAAGCTATGTGAAGAAGGCACACGCGCCTCTCTGGGTCACTCTGCTAGTCACTCACCGAAAAAGAAGGCCTCGATAATACACGCCCCGAGCACAAGAAAGAAGCGTGGTGGACGAAGAGGTTTCAGACCTAGACCTCTGCCCAAAAACATTGAATATATAGATCCAAGCAAGAAAGGAGGGATCTATTGGGATGGATTCGACAAAGTAGCCAACCTACAAGTAGCCAAGAACAATGCTGAGTATGTGAAGAGGATCGAGGAAGAAAATAGAAGACAAACACAGCTGTGGGAAGAAAGGCAAGAAAGAAAAAGAAGAGATGAAGCTACCAGGAAAGCATATGAGAAAAAGAAAGCAGCTGAAGAAGAGAAGGAGAGGAATAGATCAGAAGAAGACAGAGCTGAAGAAGAGGAAAGAAGGAGGCAGCGAAGGAGATGAAGTGTTGGAAGAAGAGGAAAGAAGGAGGCAGCGAAGGAGATGAAGTGTTGCTGTCCACCCCTTCATGTATTTTACTATGTAAATACATTTTTATGTAAGTCTTCTGTACATCGAATAAACTTGCATAATTTCTATACTTGCGTAGATATAGAATAGCATGGCTACATTAAGTTCTGTTTAAGCTCCGATACACTCTGTAAACAGCTGTGTAAAGAACAAGAATGTTATGATCAATAAAAGATTGATTCTACGCATACATTCTGTGATTCTACATTATCAGTATATATCTTTGCTGTTTAATTATTGTATGAATGTTTTAAGTTTTGGCATCATCAAAAAGGGGGAAATTGTTGGGAAATTAATTTTTAGATTTTGATGAATGCCATGTAAAACTTAGAATAGAAAGTTGGCACCCCATTTTTGTTGTAAATTGCATTGTAATAGATAGGGTTGGTCGAGCTGAGTTAAGTCAGCTATGCCTGAACATGCAAGAAGACAACTGGAGACTAAAAGGAAGACTCCACTGTGAGACAGTTGAGTGTGGCAAGAAGAGAAGACAGGAACTCAACTGAAGGTGCAGCTGAGATGCTGCTGAGTGAAGTGTCAGTCAAGTCAACTCAAGATAGCCAAGTCTCAAGATGAAGTGACAGATGAGTCATCCAATGATTGGAAGCTGACTCGAAGTCACCTGGGGAAGTCAAGTAAATGCAGTCAAGTCGAGACAACTGAAAGAGATCCGTTGCACAGAAGTCAAGAGAATTACTCAAACAAGTAATACTTCCATACTGCCTTTCTTAAAGTGCTCACTCCCGAGGAAGCGTGCAAAAGGAATAAACCAATGGGAAGCATCACACTGTGTCGAACTCAAAAGTCAAGAATCATTCATACGAGGAAATGTCAATTCCAAGAACTGCAACAAGACAAGCCAACGACCACAAGTGTCTTTTGAAAATTAACCTATCTCTTCAACGGGCAAATTTTCAAAAGAACATTATAAAAGGCTGAGGAATCACTTTGAGAAAAGGTTACCTTGACAATCGAAAAACAAATACGAGCAAGAAAAGAAATATCTCAGAATCGAACTATTCTCAAATCATTCAAGTTCAATCCTCAAGCCTACACTACGAAGAAATCAATCCAACACTTACCCGTGAAGGAAAGACGACTTCAATCAGTTGAAGATGAAACATTTTAAGAATCAAGGGGTCTACATTCCAAGGAGGATTGTAGAAAGGTTCAAGGTCGAACCAGTCTCAAGTTTTTGGAGGGCTTCGTGATCAAATCCAAGAAGCTTGAGCAAGTGAGTCAGTAGTAGCAAAGCGCCCGCCTGTGAAGAAGCCGAGAGTCGTCACGAGAAGCCAACTCGTGTGTGACTAAGGCATCTCCGATCGATTCCCAAAGGATCAAGTCACCGTGTGATCAAGACTTGCATCCGGACTGATTACCACTTTGTATCTTGATCAATACTTAGTGGATTCCTCCAGAGTTGGAGAAGAGAGGATTAGAAGAATTACCCCATCTTCGAACCTCTATAAAAATTTATTGTGTCATTTACATTTCAAAGACTTTAATTTCTCGCACATTATTTCGATATTTGCCGATAAATTTGTTGTCCAATTGATAATCAAAAAGGTGCTAAAACCAAGTATTAAAACAATCTTAAACCAAATTCAAGGGTGTTATGTTTTCCAATAAAACATATCACGCGATCAAGTTAAGTTCTAGTCAAAACAGGTTGAGTTACTCTATCAACAACTCGGTCGAGTCCGTTGAGTGGCTAACTCTTTGATTAACTAACTTAGCTGTCCATCTAGACTCACTTCAGTGTGAAGTATTAACTCGAACGTTTTAAAAGGACTAAATCGAAAAGTTGGTAAGGTTTATTCAACCCCCCTTCTAAACCTTACACTCACACCCCTTGGGACCTACATTTATTCTGGGCGTGAGCTACTCCTCAGTGAGGTGCTTTACATGCGTAGCATTCGATGTAATTTACTTTCAGTTTTAGCACTTTTAGGGCATGATTTTTCTTTTTTTACCTGATCAAACTAAGTTATCCATTTTTCTTGGGAATGACCTTTGTGGCGTATGATTTATGAGTAATGTATTTTTCATGTTAGAATTATTTAGTGGATGCATTTCTTTTGTTTCTTCATTTGTTGAAGTTATTTCTGATTCTGTTAAACCATGCAAGGTTGGGACTCATAGGACAAGAAAGATTGACTAGGTTAGCTCAAGAAGGTCTTTTATGCCAGCTCGCTAAAGTAAACTATTTTGTGTGAACCATATCTGGAAGTCAAAGCCTATCGGAAGACTTTTGGAAAGGCAAAAAGGGCTACACATCCTCTTGAAAAAGTCCACTTGGATATATATGGGCCTATGAATGTGATGGCACGACATGGTGCATTCTATTTTCTCACTTTTATTAATGATTATTCACTATGGGTTAGTATATCTCTTGTCTTATTAGTCAGAAGTGCTTGTCTTTTTTAACCGATTCTTGGCCGAGGTTGAGAATCAAAGAAAACGAAACCTCAAAGTTTTATGTAATGAATGAAGGCGAGAATGTTTGTTTGTCAATTGCAGAGAGAAGGAACATGACACTTCTGGAAATGGCCAAATCAATGATGGTGCAAGCTAATCTTTCCATATATTTTTAGGGAGATCCGATTTTGACTGCTTCCTACATACTAAACTGTGTGCTTCAAAGTCAGTTCCTATGACACCATATGAGTTATGGCATGACAAAAAGCCTAATTTAGAAGGCTTCCGCCCTTTAGGGTAAGCATGTTTTGTTCACAACACTTCTCATATGCATGGAAAACTTGGTCCTAGAGCAATCAAACACGTCTTTATAAGATATTACAATCACTCGAAAGGCTATGTGATAAATGGTGAACATCTTGACGGAGGAATGATTGAGATTAAATCTCTTTGTGTTAACTTCCTCGATGAGGAATTCCCGACAATTGGAGAAGTAAGAGGGAATCTAGAACTGTTTGAGTTACCTGATCCCAAGGACAATGAGACGCTTCTTGGCAAGGGTGATAATTCAAATCTCATCCAATTATCGACGGGGACAATGAAAGAGGTCCTAGAGTTGGTGGGAGTGACCCACTGGAGAAAGACTCTTAAAATCCACTTATGTATCGAAGAAATTATGGAATAGTACACCGACGACGTTTTGAAATTGAAGGGGAATCCTTTATGTGTGCTTCTATCGATGTTGATGAGTCAACCACCTATAAATAGGTTGTTATTTCTCCTAATGCTAAGTGGATAACTGTAGAGAAGAGATGAGCTCGATTGCTAAGAACCAAGTTTAGGAGCTGGTTAATCTTCCACATAGACGCAAGACCATTGGGAACAAATAGGTTCTTAAGGCCAAGCGCAAGGTAGATGGGTCGATCGACAAATATAAATCTCGTCTTATGGTGAATGGCTATACTCAAAGAGAGGGTGTAAACTACAAAGAGACATTCTCCCTAGTGGTAAGGTTTGCCTCAATTTGCCTTATTTAAGCTATTGTCGCCCATCTTGATCTGAAATTATTGCAGAGAGAAGTGAAGACAACATTTTTCAATAGAGAACTGGATAAGAGATATTTATGGACCAACTAAAGGGTTTCAGCAAGTAGGACAATAGCGCAAACTATGCCTCTTAAAACATTCTATTTATGGATTGAAACAATCATCCAAACAAAGGGTACCATCGATTTCATCGAACTATCGCCTTGATAGGCTATACAATGATCAAAGAAGACCACTGTGTGTATGTCAAGAGAAGTGGAAGAAATTTTTTGATTCTCTAACTGTATGTGGACGATATTTTATTGGCTGGAAATAACATAGAGATGATTGTCGCCACCCAAGAATAGTTGTCCTTTACATGTGCGATGCGGGACATTGGAGAAGTAGAATACATACTTGTTGTTAGGTTCCAGGAAATTATTGAGTTTGTCTCAAAAGACTTATATCGACAGGATTTTAGAATATTTTTGTATGCATAAAGTCAAACCTCTTGACACACCCATGGAAAAGACTTGCGTTCTGAGCAAAGATTTATGCCCAAAACCAGAGGAAGAAAAGGAATGCATGGTTAAGGTGCCATATGCAAATTCGAGAGAAAGTCTGATGTATGCAATGATGTGTACTCCACCAAATATTTATTTTGTAGTTGTGATGGTAAGCATATATCAAAGTAATCCAGGACGTGCCCATTGGGCTGCAATCAAGAGGATACTTAGATATTTGAATGGGACAAGTGATTTTGCATATTCTATCATAGGGGTAGTTTAAAGTTGGTTTAGCGATGCCAATGGATCAGCGGATAGAGATGAATGCAAATCCACATCAAGATGTGCATTCTTATTGGGAGAGCTGCTATCACTTGGTGTAGTAAGAAGCAACCTTGTATCTTTTTATCCGCCATGTAAGCTAAATGTGTTGCTTGTACATCAACAGTCCAAAAGGCAATCTGGTTGAGAAGATTTATTCAATGTCTGCGCATTACGGCGCATGTTGATGATGCAATTGTTGTCTATTGGGACAATATGTCTGCAGTAGCGTATGTTAAGGACCCCAAGTATCACGAGAGGACCAAGCATATCGACACCAGATATCACTTTATTTGAGAGAGTGTATCACAAGGTCAAATAGTTCTTAGGCATATTTCTACTAGAGATATGGTCGTTGATCTTTTTACTAAGTTTTTCGGCAGAGACATGTTCTAAAGGCATGTTAGAAGTATGAGACTATGTAGGATTTGAGTTTGTGAGCATGTACGACCATTTTATTGACTAATAAGATTTTTGTTCTTATTAATTTGTTAATGTACTGTGTTTAATGATTGATAATGTCTCTAGACTTAGATTAACAAACTCACATGGGTAATCGCGCTGGCGCTTTGATAGCGAGCAGGTTGAGACTCATTGATCATGTACGCACAAATGAGAGGAGTGTGACGGATCACCTTCATGCTAGGAACATCGTGAGAGGCAAAAGTTTAATCATAGTCGCATTATCTTGAGGCCAAGATGAGATCATATCTGATCGAGTATGGAGTACATCCAAACTTCATAAAAGTCTGTTTATAGCCTAGTGTGCCAATTATTAGAAGACCTTGTGGGGACCAACTTCTATAATGTGTAGGTCAGATGTTGGATGAGCTACTGGACTAAGACTTGTGTAATGTTTAGAGCATGACATGCCCAAATTGAGTGGGTGCTCCATCATAACATATATTCATGATACTATATGTGATTTGCGACGATCTTAGAAGACGAGCGACTGAATGGATCCCTGTTTCTTCACTATGTGAGCTCTTACCATGTTTAGTAGTGCCCTTTGGGACTCTGAACTTCGTCATGATGTCTAAGTTGACATAACGCTAATTTAGCATGCGTTCAATGACCAAGAATGATTCGCTTACTGTCCGAGCATGACTAAAAAGTCATGGAGACCAAGCTGATTGACATAAGAGGCCGAGGAAAAACTAAGTTGGTGCATTAAGTTGGTGATGCACTATGTTCTGTGGCTCATAGGCTGGCCAACTAACTCGAAAATGTGCTTTGACATAGTGATGAGCATAGATGCATAGTTGGGAGTTCAAGCATTCTCTGTACATATTGAGGGGTTAGAGATGCTTGATTTTGTCCGACCACATAGTTTGGGATAAATAGCGAGTCTGAGTTGTTGAGTTATGTTAATTGGGTGATGACTTAATATAACTCTCCCCATTTAGCTCTCGCTTGGTTGTACACCTTATTCCCTGTACAAAAGAAGGTACATGAGATGCGAATTATGGGAGTGTGATTCGAATAAGTAGGATCAGATATGTATTAGTGGGAGATCTTGAAAATTGCATCCATATCTTCTAACTTAGGAAAGATTGTCCCAAATCATCAAAGGGAAATTTAATTGATTCGCATGCATCTTGCATCTAATATGGTAGAATTTGATTATTGCAGAGATTCAGATCTCTTATAATTATAAAATGATCTCTCCATTATTTCTACAACACGTTAATTACATAAAATTAGATCACATATATAGAATTTTTCTCTCTACGTTCTTTCTTGGAAAATCATCGCTTAAGGTTTCCAAGGGTTTAAGGTGTTGAATAGTTGTGGGTGTTGTAGTAGTATTCACATCAAGCAGAGTGAAGCACGGCGAGAAGCACATCATATCTTAGAGTGTGATTCGAGAGGGGCTTGTAGACGAGCTATCGAAATTAAGGGCTGACAAAAGGTGAATCGGTGAATTTCTTCCACTATCTATTAAAAGGTATCATCGATTTCTAACTACATGATTATGTGTAAATTATATATGTGCTTATTTGATAACATATATAATTGCCAGTTATTTAAATAGTTCACGACAATAAATAAATAGTTTTAAACTATCAAACCTGAACAATGCCTTGGCAATCCATATGTCATCTATGCCGTAGGTCTCAATATAGAAGCGAGCCTCCAGTCGAGGTAGGGTGGCATACCATGGCATATTCACCCCATTCTTTATCTGTTAAAAAATAGTGGTAATTGTACAAAATAGCCATTTAGAAAATGTAAAGATTAAAAATAGCCATGTTGTGTAGACACATCTTTTTTAGCCATTTTGGGGTGTAAAATGACATCCATACCCTTCTAGCATGTTTGTTTGATAGTTATTTCTCTCTCTCTTTCACTTATCTCTATGTATCTTCTTACTCTTTTTTTTCAAACTTTTATTAAGAAATCGAACCTGTATTTTTCATTTTTAAATATGCAATATGGGTGTTGAATTATAGATATCGAAAAAAGGATTAATTTGATATATTATACATGCAGAACTGATTTAAAACAAAAAAGTTATGTGAATTCAAAGTTTTTGGAAAAAAATAATCAGAGTATCTTTGTAATCGAATTCGAGTCACAAAGACTCAAATTAGTCACAGTGACTCGAATTCGAGTTATGTGTGACTCAATTTTTAAAAAAAAAATTTTTTTTTTCAATTTTTTTCACGAGTCACACAAGAACTCGAACTCGTGACTTAAAATACAAATTTTTTTTTTAAATTGAGTCACACATGTTATGCATTATGCACTAGGCCCATGTGACTCGAGTCACACATTTTTTTTTCGAGTCACACAGTTCGAGTTGCCGTGTGACTCGAAATTTTTTTTTTTTTTAAAAATTGAGTCACACATGACTCGAATTCGAGTCACAAGATAACTCGACTTAGAGTCATGTGTGACTCGAAAATTAAAAAAAACAATTTCAAAAAATCGAGTCACACATGACTCGAATTCGAGTTAATATGACTCGAATTCGAGTTACAGCATACCTAGTTATTTTTTTTTTCCAAAACACTTTGAATTCACATAACTTTTTCGTTTTAAATCCGTTTTGCATGGATAATATATCAAATTAATCCTCTTTTCGATATCTATAATTCAACACCCATATTGTATATTTAAAAATGAAAAATACAGGTTCGATTTCTTAAAAACAATTTGTAAAAAAAGAGTAAGAAGATACATAGAGATAAGTGAAAGAGAGAGAAATAACCCAAATATCAAACAAATATGCTATAAGGGTATGAATGCCATTTTACATCCCAAAATGACTAAAAAAGATGTGTTTGAAAAATATGGCTAAAAAATATCTTGGTTTGTTGGGAATGGCTAACAAAAAAAACTGACTCTAAAAAATATCATTATAAGTTAAATTTTCTTAATGAATAAATCATGTAAATTATTTACCTCATTAGGAAGGTGTTTCGATATTATCCACTTATCTAGAAGTTTGTTTGTTTCTATCTTTTCTTGTAGAAAATTGTAAGAAAATTCTCTAGCTTCTTCAAGAATTGTTTCCCCGGGAAATAGGACTTGGGAAGCCCTATAGAGATTAAAAACTGGAGATGGTGACTCAAATCCTTGACCAACGAAGCAAGTGAACTCATTATTACCCTTCTTGAAGTTTGTTAATGCATCTGTAATACATTTAAGCACCATTTTTTTACATTAGTATATATTATAGTTTCGGATCGAATGAAACTTATAAGGGTATTTTCATATAACTTGTTGAAATTCGCGTACTTGGGCTAATATTATATCCATGCAACCTAAGAAGTCTGAAACCCATGGATGTGTCATCCATGTCACTACAAGATTCACATTCTCTTGCACTAAAAATTCCCTTTTCCGTCCAAAACCTGAACATCATGATAGAGTTGTCAATTTGTTATTTTATGACTATATAATAATATAGTTGCCATCCCATGACAAACTTTATTTATCACCTGTGGACGTGATCCAAACAATTCTTAATTTCTGGCTCAAAGAATCGGGAGATTCCAAGGCGTTGTAGCCTATCTACAGCCCAAAGTCGTGACATAAGGTCCATAGGGTACGTCACCGGTGCTGAATAATTAATAACAATATATTAGGAGAGGGAAAAAACATAAAATAAGTAGAATCGTAAGGAAATTAGTTTTTATTTTTATTTTTCCATCATGTAACTTCGATTACTTGGAGATTTAGTTCTCTAAGTTGTCGCCTTTAAATATTGGTCAAATATCTTTAAAATATTTGGACATTTAGTCCGATCTTGATCAAAATTGTGTAATTTTACCATAATTGGCACTACAAGAAAACAACCATTACAAGAAAATTCCAGTTTATGGTAATTAGGACTAATGGGTGCTAATGTGTTTAAGAATGTCCAAATCAGATTGGTGATTTGGCGCAAAAATTGACACTTCAAATCACCAAAAATTGGCACAAAATTTTGAGAATTTAATGTGTTGGTAGCAATTTCTACACCAAAAAAAATCCCAATTTTTGTACATGTTTGCACCTGGTTATACCCAACAATTTCCAATAAAATTACGTAGTTACGGTCAAAATGGAACTAATGTCGAAATTTTGAAATGATATTGGATTAAAACTTAAAATTGAGTAATTAATTAGAAGACTAAATCTCAAAATAGCACATGGTATATGACAAAAGAAAGCATTTACCTCCTCCATTAAATTTATTAACTATATATTGAATAAATGCGAGGCAATTTTCATCCTTAGTCTCCATAACTGCAAAAGAAGTGGCAGCTGGGGAAGTAAAAAAAGCTCCTTTAGGCATTTGCAGCTTGAGCAACTTTGGCCAGTCCAAGTTTCCCAGTGCTTGGACATTTCCCAGTCCTTCCAAGCTGTATAGTAGGTAAGTTGGTACATTGTGCAGTACTTCCTTAGGCATCCTAATGAACTAGACCGTATTAATAAATATATTTTTTAAATTTCAACAAGGTAATTACCTAATTGGTCTACCTGACCATATATCCGAATCAATATGTGTGCATATATGAAGTCAGAAGTGAATATTTTCACCTTTCCATTCTCCGATCTCTTAATGCACAAATCTGTTGTATCACCGGAGCATCATAAGGAATACCATGGATGCCCAATTCTTTAGCTCTTTGAACAAGGGCAGGAAAAACAACTTCAAATCCACAAGTCGTGTGCTCAGGGTTATCATCTTCAAGCTTACTCATGTTCTCCTTAATAAACAATATTCCTAGGAACAACGTATACGTACAAATATATATTTTGTGAAAAGGTCGTCGTTAATTTCTATGTATATGTATAAATAAAAGGTTTGTGGTGTTCATCAAAAGTGTACCTTTTTCACTCTTATCAACATGAACATTCCAGTATGTGAGTGCAACTACACAGGCTAGTGTATTAAGTAACCGATCATACGCCAAGAAAAAACGTTCTTCTCCCCATGAGCCATCGGGGAGTTGATTATTTGAAATCCACTCAAGACTGGTCGGAAATTGAGGAATATTACGGCCTTGAAGGTCTCTAATAAGAGCAACCCATGCCGTGTCATAGGCCGACACACTTACTCGTCCATCGTCCATACAACCCAACAAGTTTTTAACGTAGTCGATACACTCATCTATCTTCCCCTTGTCCAAAACAGCTGGCATATCCTGTATACATGAATCTCAATTTTTAGTATTTTTCACCAAATCATATAATTAATACTATTTAGTAAGTAGTAATGGTTTAATTAAACGGTGAAGTTCTTACAAACCTCATTAAGGGTTTCAAGTTCAAAGTGATGATCATTTTGTAGAGATACTTTTGATAAGTTCATCCTACCTGCAAACATTTGGTGATCAATGTTAACGTAACTCACCCCAGATAGCTAGCAATTTTCTCTCTTTTAAATTAAATTTTCTTACCATTTCTAGTATCGTTTGGCATATCTATACGACGAAAAAGGTTGTGCGTCATACTGGCGATGCGTGATCATCTTCTTCAGTACTACACATCTTCCAAATGATCCCTATATATGCAAAACAAATTCTTGTAAACTGTAATGTAAATATATTATAAATCGATATGCTCAAGTCCCAAATTAAATACTGGCCTTAAGCATTATTAATTACGAGGAGGAGCATTTATTAATTGTGTGACCAACCGTACCAAACACTTGGCAAGAACTTACTGTTGCAGCGTTCCCATGGCAGATATGGGCTCCTTGGAGATGATTTGCGGCGAAATGCATTAGACAAATTAAGCTGTGAAGTTGATAGACTACTTAACATCCTATCTGTGGAATGAAGTGTGTTAGCTGAAAGCACTGGAAGTACATTTGAGAAACAGAGGGGATCAGGGGCGTAGACAGGCCCCTTAGCTACCCCTACCCCAAATTTTTTTTCCCTTAGCTCCACAATTTTTTACCCTTAAAAAATATATATATAATTTTGTTTTCATTTTTTTCAACAGAAAAAACGTGACAAAAAAAATTTTGGGGTGCGCGGGGGGCCGGGGTGGCCCCCCTTGTCTACGCCCCTGGAGGGGGATCAAATACATAGATCCGCATATATATATATATATATATATATATATATATATATATATATATATATAGGAAAAAAAAGACTTTTAGTCCTGTAAGTTGGACCTTTTTGAGAATTAGTCATCTGAGTGGTCACATTCATGTTTTAATCCTTTAACTTGAATATTCAGTCCTTTAACTCAATAATTTTACTTTTGGTCCTATAACTTAACAGATTTCAGAAATTTAGTCCTACAACTTAGCAATAGTTAAATTTAACTAATTTATTAAAAGGTTAGTACCAACACTTCATATTTGTTTATAGAATCAAAAGTAAAATAACTAAATTTAAATTTTTATAAATTAAATTAAACAATAAATGCAATTAAAAATTAAATTAATTTGATCAATAACAAAGGTTAAATTGTAAAATAAGTCCTCTAATTATAGGGCGGTTGCAAAAAGGTCCTGTAAAAATCACATTTTGCAAAATGGTCCTGCAACTATATAGACATCTTAATTTTGGTCCTGCAAAATGCAAGATTTGCAAAATAGTCCTTTTACTGTATGAAAATATCAATTTGGTCTTAATTTTACTGGAAATTGGGAAGTACATGTGTCACTCACATGATTAAAATCCTGTGAAATTTGTACTAAAATTGAGATTTTCATATAATTATAGGACTATTTTGCAAATAATGCATTTTTTACGACTAGAATCAAGAGTTTTCTATAGTTATGGATTTATTTTGCAAAACGTGATTTTTACGGGACTCTTTTGCCACAACGTTGTAGTTCTTACAAGACCAATTTTGCAATTTTGTCTAATAACAAATTTAGATAAATAGAAATTTCTAAAACAATTAACGAATTTTATGAAAATCAAAATAATTACATCAAATTAGTAAATTAAGAATAATTTATCATATTTATATAATTAACATTTGGTGAGGAGAATTAACTCCAATAAATGGATTTGGACTAGTGTACAAGATGCATTTATTTCAGAAGGTTAAAAAAATTAATGCTTGAAATGTTTTTAAAAAAATAATTAAATTAAAAATTGATTAATTATTTTTATTTAAAATTTAACTGTTAATTGAAATTATTCAATTTTAAAATAATATTTAATTAAGAAATTAATGCTTGAAATCTCTACACCAAAGGTTAATTACAGAAATATAATACATAATTCTTAAAAGTATTTAATAAAATTAGTCTCTCATACCATTTTTAAGCACCAAAATAAATAGATTTGGAAAATTGTGGTAGAAAAAATCTATTTTAAACTTAAAGGACCAAAACGCGCAATATCTTAACATATATGACTAAAAATAAACTAAAGATGTAACTTTGTTCGCCTTATTTTTAGCTTCACCGCAAGTGTACGTGCAGTTTATAGAATAGGGTTAGCAAGGTCGAATCCACAGAGACTAATAAATTTATGTACTAAGTATTGGGATTGTAATAGCCTTATTTTTATCCAGACGATCGAAATTGAGTGAATATGTTTTATAAAACTAAGACAAGAATTCATCCTAAAATAAACAAAGTAAATCGTTGATTGAAAGATCAAGAAGATGAATGGATTCCTGGTTATGGTTTCAGTTAATATCCCCTTTTATCATTAGATTAATCACAACCAAAGTTATTATTGTTCTTCCCTATAAGACAACCACAAAAGTATTTTACCCTCTCTCTCGAGATGTATGTAAAAACGTTGATTGGAATATCTATGCTAGCATCTCTACTTAAAATGAGATATCCAACTCCCAAAAGCACAAAAGATTTAAATATCCTCACAAATATTCACAGACTTCTCAATCTTGCAAATATTCATGTCAAGTACTCACAGATCTAGTATTGAAACTCATCTTTCGAATTATGCATCAATACATGAAAGCAAGTTAAACCAAACGCGTTTTGATAAAACAATAATTAAAACAAAATACTCTAATAGGGTTGGAAAACAATAACTTCAATTGCAATTAATCATCCAATAAAAGTATCCATTAACCTAATCCCAAACCCAGGAATCACAAGATGTTTAGCAAAACATAGAAAATAAATAATCCATAGACAAATTATTCAAGTTCAAATCTAACTAATCAAAAGTAAATGATACGATGGAATGAGTAAACTCAGGGATGTTGATGATCTCTCGATCTATCTTCAATCCTCAAGCGTGTGGTTGCGACCTCGATCAATCTCTCCAATCCTTTGATAAAAGGTTGCTCTTTTCTCTATTTCTAGGGCAAAAGTCAATATGTATCATTTGTGGCTGCCCCGTCTCTATTTGTACTCCGTTTCGGTCAAAACCTAGTTGAGAATCTATCAAACTCTACTTTCCCACACAAACGCACGGGCCGTGTGTTTAGTGTGAGTTTTGCATGTATTTTAGGGCATATTTATGGCTATAATTGTTTATAAACATGCAATAACTCATATGAAATGGTATATATTCTCTCTTTGTGGAAAAGGTATTACGCTTTGCTCGTTTTGTAGGAATTTAACGATATTTGGAGTGATTTTGTGACAAATACGAGCATTGCGACCTAGAAGCATCAAGAATCGAGCGATTACACCCAATTAGAAGCCAATTATATTGGGTCTAGAGCCATAGTAATGATTCGTGTGTCAAAAGAAACATGGATGATCAAACAACGAGGGGATTTATCTCAAGGAACGTCCAAACGCGTCTGGAATTTCCAGCACTGGTAGGGTTTAGTATTTTGGCCATAATTCTCTCTACAAAATTGATATTGAGCTGATTCAAGTGGCTAGGGAAAGTTAAGAGATAGGGATACAACTTGTAGGAAGACCCCATAAGCAAATTCGAACGTTTGGGTGACGCACGGGCCGGTCGTGCGTATGCGCATGGCCCGTGTGCCCTTCAGCAAAAGACAACTTCCTGCGGCACCTAGCACGGGCTGGGCGTCCGCTAGGCGCACGGCCCGTGCGTCTGTGTAGGAAAATAGAGTTTGACAGATTTCCAACTAGGTTTTGACCCAAAACGAAGTACAAATAGAGACGGGGTGGCCACAAACAAGGACGCTAATTTTTGCCCTAGAAAGCAGAGAAAAGAGCAATCTTCTACCGGAGATTCGGAGAAATCGATCAAGACCACAACCACACCTTCGAGGATTGAGGATAGATCGAGAGATCGTCATCATCCCCGAATTCACTCACTCCATGGTATTTTTATCATTCAATTAGTAGACATAAACATGGATAATTTATCTATGAATTATTTATTTTCTATGTCTAGCTAAACTTCTTGTGATTCCCGGGTTTGGGAGTATGTTAATGTATACTTTTATTTGATGATTAATTACAACTGAAGTTAATGTTTTCCAACCCTATTCAATTACTTTTCTTTAAATCTTGTTTTATCAAAACGCGTTTGGTTTAACTTGTTTGATGTATTGATTCATAATTCTAACCGATGATTTTCAATACTAGATCTATGAGTACTTGACATGAATATCTTGCATGATTGAGAAGTCTATGAATATTCATGAGGCTTTATAATCTTTTGAACTTTTGGGAGTTGGATATCTCATGTTGAGTAGAGATGCTGGCATAGATATTCCAATCAACGCTTTTACATGCATCTCGAGAGAGAGGGTAAATTACTTTTGTGATCGGTCTATAGGGAAGAATACGTTTAACTTTGGTTTGATTAATCTGATAATAAAAGGGGATATTAACTGAAACCATAACCCAGGAATCCATTCATTCATACTTGATCTTTTAATCCACTCTTTGCTTTGTTTCTTTTAGGATAAATTTCTGCTTTAGTTTATAAAACCAATCCTTCAACTTTCGATAGTCTAGATAAAAATAAGGCTATTACAATCCAGTACTTAGTACATTGATTTATTAGTCCCTGTGGATTCGACCTTGCTAACCCTATTCTATAAACTGCACCGTACACTTGCGGTGAAGCTAAAAAATAAGGCGAACAAGTTTTTGGCGCTGTTGCCGGGGACTAATCAAAATTTTTGAACTAATATTGCGATAAATAGAATTATTTTTAATTTAGATATTCTTTTCTTTCTTTTCATTTTATTTAATTCCACTCCTACATTATTTGATTTGTTTCTTTGAGTTGGTTCAGGTAGTGTACGAACACCCGCTCTGATGGAGGAAGGCAATTATTTCAATAACTGGAATTTGTATGATTACTGGAATAATCCTACTCCTACGTACTATTATCCGGAGGCAAAACCATATTTGGAGGACGTCCTCACCGCATTTATGAATGAAACAAGGAACCGGTTCAACAAACATGAGGCTAAGATGGACAAAATAGTACAATTGGCTAACACTCTGGGCACACAATTGGAAAATCTTGGAACCCAGATTAGCCAATTAGCCACGATCGTTGGTGGACAACATCAAAAGGGCCAGTTTCTGAGCAACACTAAAGTCAACCCAAAGGAACAATGTAGTGACATTTATCTAAGGAGTGGTACCGAACACGAGGAGTCAAAGATCCTGGAAAAGCAAGAAAATTCGGGACCAAACATGGACTGTGTGTCTATGCACTTTCAACCCGTGTGTGGTACCGAAAGGAGCAAAAACAGGACAAGGAACACACGAACCGTGCGTGTACGCCCGGGCAGCGTGTGCGAGATGCCATAAGAAAACTATTCCAGAACGAGACGAGCACAGACTATACGCACGCGCACGGACAACATGTGCGTAACTCAAATCAAAATATTCCAACACCAGGACTCCAATCCTTACTTGGAAATCCCAAGTATGCAATATTAGGTGCAAACAATGCAAATTTGGCACTTGACCATGACCCAAAGCAGCTAATATATGCATTCAAATGAGGCACAAATTCATGAGAGTTACAGGCGTCAAGCTATAGACGTTAAATGAAGCGCTTGTTGGCAGGGAACCCAACGGTTTGCTGTGTTTATTTCTTCCCATGTTTTGTTTCCCTTTGCTAGGTTAGGATTTCTTATTGCTTTCATAAGTTAGGATTTTTTTCTTTCCCGAAAAAAAAATATATATTGAAAAAGGGCCTTCGTAGGGACGCACGGGCAGCTCGTGCGCATAGGCATGGCCCATGCGTCAGTTCGCTGAAGCATTATTAGGTCACGAATTCAGGTATGCATTCTCAATCCACACTTTTCTTTATTGAGATTCTATCTTTCCTTATATACAATATAATTTCATTCAGGTTTGGGGGGAGAGATAGTTATTTTGATTTGAAGGGTGTGGCGAAAAAAAAAAATTGCATTCATACAGTCGCATTTAGAGCATATAGGTTGCATTGCATTAAATGCTTATTTATGATTTTAGCACGTTTATTGCTTTAGCACGTTTACTGCTTTCTTAGGTTTTAGGGAGTGAGTTGACTGCTATTGTGTGCTTGTTGTGATCTTGGGAGCATTCGTTGAACAGTTTGTGTTGTTTTGAACTAGGTGTTGAGCGTGAGTTGACCGGGTTGAGAATAGATGATATGGAGCATGTGAATATTGAAATCATGGTTGATATACTTTGAATTATGCACTTACAAGCCTGTGAGCTTTTTGAGCCTTTACTGCTTTCATATTATGCAGTCTTGTTTGTTGATTGAGTGTGTAATTCATGTTGATTGAATTCTAGAACTTGCTTTGGTATCTCCGTCAAAGTCACATGTTGTATGCAATTTATGAAAATGATTTTAGGCCATTTTTGTTAAGCCTTTCAAGTCTTTTTGCCTACCTTATGATATTTGATTTCCCTAGTTAGCCAATTTGAGCCTATTGCCTGATTTTTTGATAGCCATAATTCAAGCTTTAAGCCTTAACTTGATATTTAGGTTACCCTAAGTTTGAGCGTATATCATTGAGTAAAGGGAATGAATAAAGGGTTGAATGAAAGGGTATCGAAAAGTTAGAAAATGGTGTATATGTTGGGTGATTGAGAATAAAAGAAGAAAAGGAGGAGAAGGAAGAATACTCACAAAAAGTCGGAAAAAAAAACACGACTGCAAAAGTGAGTTGGCTGTAAAAGAACATATAGGATTAAAATTGTGATGTAAGGCGTAGGAGAATAAATTGTATGAAAAATAAGGGAGAAATAGAGATGTGATAGAATAAAATGTGATTGGGGGTATATAGTTGATTTGAATAAGAATAATTGTTTGAGAAAAACGATGTGCTTACCAATCTATACGCTTGAGTTTGAGTCACTTTATCCATATTTCCCTACCTTAACCAAAGAGCCTTCATTAAAACCATAAACAAAGTCCTTTCTGATTTGTGAATTGCATACAATCGAGTGGCGGAGATGTGAGACGATTTGCAAGCATATGGTAATTCTTCAACATTGATATGACTTGAGCGAATACACGTCCTTTATTATCCTAGTGACTAGAGTATACACTTTATCCATGAGAGGCGTGATTTGAAGTGTTTGACATGATTTTGATAGACTTGTGCTCCGTGTTAGATATTTGAAATATGGTTGGTTTGTGCTTGATGTCTATGGATAAACGACATGCATTGTGATGCGTTTTTCTTGAGTTGCTCTTCTTTACCCCATTTGTGTTGTCTTGTTTATAAAGTGTTGACCGGGACTGTCAACAGTTTAAGTTTGGGGTTTTGTTTAGTGTAAGTTTGGAATGTATTTTAGGGCATATTTATGGCTATAATTGTTTATAAATATGCAATAACTCATATGAAATGGTATATATTCTCTCTTTGTGGAAAATGTATTACGCTTTGCTCGTTTTGTAGGAATTTAACGATATTTGGAGTGATTTTGTGACAAATACGAGCATTGCGACCTAGAAGCATCAAGAATCGAGCGATTACACCCAATTGGAAGCCAATTATATTGAGTCTAGAATCATAGTAATGATTTGTGTGTCAAAAGAAGCATGGATGATCAAACAACGAGGGGATTTATCTCAAGGAACGTCCAAACGCGTCTGGAATTTCCAGCTTTAGTAGGGTTTAGTATTTTGGCCATAACTCTCTCTACATAATTGATATTGTGTTGATTCAAGTGGCTACGGAAATCTAAAAGAGAGGGCTACAACTAGTAGGAAGACCCCATAAGCAAATTCGGACGTTTGGGTGATGCACAGTCCGGTCGTGCGTATGCGCACGACCCGTGCACCCTTTAGCAAAAGACAATTTCCTGCGGCACCTAGCATGGGCTGGGCGTGCGCTAGGCGCACGGCCCGTGCGTCTGTGCGGGAAAATAGAGTTTGACAGACTTCCAACTAGGTTTTGACCCAAAACGAAGTACAAATAGAGACGGGGTGGCCACAAACAAGGACGCTGATTTTTGCCCTAGAAAGCAGAGAAAAGAGCAATCTTCTACCGGAGATTCGGAGAAATCGATCAAGACCACAACCACACCTTCGAGGATTGAAGATAGATCGAGAGATCGTCATTATCCCCGAGTTCACTCACTCCATAGTATTTTTATCATTCAATTAGTAGACATGAACATGGATAATTTGTCTATGAATTATTTGTTTTCTATGTCTAGCTAAACTTCTTGTGATTCCCGGGTTGGGTGTATGTTAATGGATACTTTTATTTGATGATTAATTATAATTGAAAAAGTGGCCAGCACAAGGTCAAGGCGAAGTGGAGTCAACTCGTTTTCCCCGAAGCGGAACCCACATTGCGCGTGATCGTCAGGGGGATTAGTACGCTGAGTCGGCGTTCGAACAAGCTTTCGCAACCTGGATCTACTATTTATCTTATTGATGACCAAGTATTAATGTTTTCCAACCATATTCAAGTACTTTGCTTTAATTCTTGTTTTATCAAAACGCGTTTGGTTTAACTTGTTTAATGTATTAATTCATAATTCTAACCGCTGAGTTTCAATAATAGATCTATAAGTACTTGACATGAATATCTTGCATGATTGAGAAGTCTATGAATATTGGTGAGGCTTTATAATCTTTTGAACTTTTGGGAGTTGGATATCTCATGTTGAGTAGAGATGCTAGCATAGATATTCCAATCAACGCTTAAATGCATCTCGAGAGAGAGGGTAAATTACTTTTGTGATCGGTCTATAGAGAAGAATACGTTTAACTTTGGTTTGATTAATCTGATAATAAAAGGGGATATTAACTGAAACCATAACCAAGGAATCCATTCATTCATACTTGATCTTTTAATCCATTATTTGCTTTGTTTCTTTTAAGATAAATTTCTGCTTTAGTTTATAAAACCAATCCTTCAACTTTCGATAGTCTAGATAAAAATAAGGCTATTACAATCCAGTACTTAGTACATTAATTTATTAGTCCCTATGGATTCGACCTTACTAACCCTATTCTATAAACTGCACCGTACACTTGCGGTGAAGCTAAAAAATAAGGCGAACACCATGCGCCTAGCGCACGCCCAGCCCGTGCGGGGTACAGTAGGAATTGTTTTTTTCGCTGAAGAGCTCATGCCGTGTGCTCCACGCACGACCAGCCTATGCGTCATGCCATGGGCTGAGTCTCAATTCTGGGAGGCGCACGGGTCGTGCTAAGGACGCACGCCCTGCCGGTGCGCACCTGCTGGGACTGATAGATGCTCGTTTCTTTCCGTTTCTCACCCCGTTCGTCTGACTTCTTCTCGATTCAACTCCAAACATCATACGTTACTTCAAATAGTGGCGGTGTTTTACCGCAATGCTCCGAATTGTCGCCAAAATGCTATAAATATCAATAAATTCCTACAAAACAAGCAAAGCGTAATACCTTTTCCACAAAACAGAAATAAAGCCCTTTTCACTCAAGTAATGCATGCATAACAACTAATTCTAACTACAATTAAGCCCAAAATATATGCAAAACACATACAAATCAAACCCACAAACTTAAACTGTTGACAGTCCCGGTCAACGCTTTATAATCAAGACAAAACATAAATGGGAGTAATGAAAAGCAAATCAAGAACAACGCATCACAATTCATGTCGTTTATCCATAGTCGTCAAGCAACAAATCAACCAAGCTTCGAATATCTAACACAGAGCACAAGTCAATTAAAACCATGGCAAATACTTCAAATCACGCCTCTCATGGATTAAGTGTATACTCTCCTCTCTAGAATAATAAGGGACGTGTATTCGCTCAAATCATATCAATGTTGACGAATTACCATAGGCTTGCAAATCGTCTCACATCTACGCCACTCGATTGTATGCAACTCATAAATCAAAAAGGACTTTGCTTTTGGTTGTAATGAAGGCTCTTTGGTTAAGGTATGGAAGTATGGAGAAAGTGACTCAAACTCAAGCGTATATATTGGTAAACATATATTTTTTTCCTCAATCAAATATTCTCATTCAAATCAAACATTGATAAGTGCCATTTTGTACATATTTTGTGCTATTAATTTAATAGTTTTTAAATTGTTTTGTTAGAAAAATCATAGTTTTCTCAATTATTTTTAGTATTTTATCGCGGGATGTGTTTAACATTATAGGTGGAGCAATTTGGAGCAATTTGAAGCCAACATTAAGTGCAAAAAGGGCAACAAAATCACTCAACATGACTTGGGGGTGTCAAATAACACGGCCATGTTTAAAAAGAAGGAAATAAATTGAAGAAAAATTGGAAAAAGGTGTCAAAAACGGCCAAACCGTGTCACCAAACACGTCCATGTTGAAGGGGATCAAAAACGGCCTGGCCGTGTTGGCCAACACGGCCGTGCCCGGCCATTTTGTCAACTTCTAGAGCAGCACGGCCGTGTCAGGGCCACTTTCAGATAGTTTTTTATGCAGAATTTATGGAAAAGTCACCAACCAAACCTTTTTGACCACTTTTGTACACCTTTAACACCCTATTTTGCTGCACCATGTCCTCATGTTCTCTCAATCATCATATGAATACAAGAACTCACCAACCCAACAATGAAAGTGGAGCAATTTTAACAAAAGATAGCACTATCAATGTATTATTGTATAAAAATGGTGTCTATAAAAGCCAAGAGTTGGAGTTGGGAGATTCATTCATTAGACATACAGAAAATATTCATTGTATTCATCATATTAAGTAGAATTGGGATCAAGGGGTCTTGGAGGAGAAAGCTTGGGCAATATTGGAGAAGAAGGCTTGGAGCAACATCATCAATCAAGAAAGAAGTCCATTGAGATTTTGAGAAAGATAAGTACACCATGTCTACAATACTTAAATCTTCTTGTGTAATTTACTCTTTTGTCAAAATCATGAGTACCTAAACTCCTAGTATTTGAATGTAATGAACTCTAGAATGGATTTGTGATTAAGGTTTGTTTGTTTTTAATAAAATTCTCATGTCTTGTGTGATTCACTTATATCATGCTTATTTCATTCGATTTAATATTTTCGGTATATTAATTTGATATCTATTCATCATCGGGTAATCGAGAGATTTATGGTGAGAAAGATCCTATTTAAGTGAAAAGAGTTGCATGCAATCCTAGATATAGGACGACATAAATCTTCTGGATTAGGGTCAATCTAATATGGGAATTCACAAATCGTTATAATGCAATCTTGGGGGTTTTAACTAGAAAGAGATTTCAGTTAATCAACTTGAGATTACGAGTTTTTCACCTTGAGAAAGGTTTTAATTTAAATCGGGAATTTCTACGGTCCACAAAACATGAGATTTTATTTAAAGAAGTTGGTTTTGGCTTAAGGGTTTATGGTTGTATTTTTTAACTTGTCAAATCACAAAAATATTCTAGAGGGATTTACATTCAAACACATTTCTATCTCTTGATTTCTTATTTTACAAATCTTCCTTCATTTTTACAATTTGTAATTTCTTAATTTAGATTCTTTATTTTCCTTTTTCATCAAACAAAAACTCTAAAAATTGCTAGATTAGATAACAAAAAGACGGTAATTATTAGTACTTACAATCCTCGTGGGAATGACACTCGGTACTCAATAATCTATACTATAAAATGATAGGTGCACTTGCCTACGGTTTTCTAGAGTAGCTTTTGAGCCATCAAGTTTTTGGCTCTGTTGCCGGGGATTGTAATATTAAGAACACTTTATTTTTGTTAATCTAATCATTTTTTTTATTATTTTATCATTGCCTTTCATCTTATTTATCTTCGTAACTCTAGGATTACACTTATCCTCTTTATTTACCGCAGTGCATGCCTACTCGTCGCCAAATTTGGAAGCGCGAGACCACCGGTAGCAACACAGAGGAAAGTACTAATACAGACCACGAAGAGGATATTAACAAAGGCAAGGATCCTGATATGGCGGATGAACAAAAAAGAACCATGTACGACTACGCCAAGCCATCTATGGACGACACATCATCTAGTATCGTGAGGCCTACTGTTGCAGCCAATAATTTTGAGATCAAACCAAATGTTATCCAAATGGTGCAACAGTTTGTTCAGTTCGACGGCCTACCAGACGAAGATCCAAATAACCATATCACAAATTTTCTCGAAATTTGCGATACCTTCAAAATCAACGGGGTCTCTGACGATGCCATCCGTTTGCGCCTATTCCCATTTACTCTTTGGGGACGGGCTAAACAGTGGTTAAATACTTCACCAAAGGGAACCATCACAACATGGAGCATTATGGCCGAGAAGTTCCTTTTAAAGTATTTTCCACCAACCAAAACTGCACGACTGAGGAATGAAATTTCTTCATTCACTCAAGAAAACGATGAGACTTTGTATGACACCTGGGAAAGATTCAAGGAGTTATTGCGAAAATGCCCACATCATGGCCTCCCTATTTGGATGCAAGTCCAAACATTTTACAATGGGCTACTCTCGTCAACGAGGCAAATGATTGATGCGGCAGCTGGGGAACATTGAAAAATAAAACACCAGAAGCCGCCCAAGATTTAATAGAGAGAAAGGTCATGAATGGATATCAATGGCAATCAGTACGAGGTAAACCTAATAGGACAGTAGGTGTATACAATGCAGATGCAGTGGTTACATTAGCTGCACAGGTCGAAGCTTTGACCCAAAAAATCGACGATCTAGCGGCTCCTAAACCACCACCACTAAACGTTTTATCTTGTGAAACTTGCGGAGGATTGCATAATCATCAGAAATGCCCACACACAATACCGCAAGCTGAACATGCCAATTACGTTTGGAATCAAGCCAGAAATTACCCAAATAATCCTTACAGCAACACATGCAATCCTGGGTGGCGACAACATCCTAATTTTGGTTGGGGAAATCAAGGTCAACCACGACCTAATCCCAATCCTAATCTACACACGTCTCCCGGAGTTCAACCTAATCAAGGTAAGCCTAACTTGGAAGAACTTATAACAAAGTTTGTGCAATCAACAGATACCCGATTCCAGGCCGTGGAAACATCCTTGAGAAATCAAGAGGCATCTATCCATAATTTGAAAAACCAAATAGACAGATTGCAAAAATAATTTCCGAAAGGCCACAAGGAAGTTTGCCGGGTAGCACTGAGCCAAACCCAAGAGAGCACCTAAAGGCAATCACCATCAATGTTCCACATGAGCATAACTCTCCCATGCAGAAACCCATGAAAAAGGTGGTTGCAGAATACAAGCCCAAGATCCCTTACCCGAGTTTAACTGAAGAAGATAGAAGAGAGGACAAATTTGGTAAGTACCTTGATTTTTCCATGCAATTACATACCAATATTCCATTTGTTCAACCTCCTTCAAAGCATGCTAAGGATCTAAATGACATCATTCCTAATGAAAATAAGCTTAACAAATTATCAAATGTGCAATTGAATGATAAATGTTCTTCCAATGAATTACCACAAAAATTTAATGATCCAGGAAGCTTTATTATCCCTTGTACAATTGATGGTTTACCTGTTGATATGGCACTAGCAGACTTAGAAGCTAGTATCAATGTGATGTCTTATGATACATTAAAGCATATGGGATTAAGTTAACTAAAACCTACTAGGATGGACATTCACTTAACCGATAAATCGATTAAACATCCTAGAGGTATTATTAATGACGTGTTAGTCAAGATTGATAAATTCATGTTCCCAGTTGATTTTGTATTCTTGACATGCATGATGATATTGATGTTCCTCTAATTCTTGGGCGTCCTTTCTTGGCTACGGCGAAATCTATCATTGATGTGCATGAGGTAAAATTAACTTTGAGAGTGGGGGATGAACAAGTAATTTTTAAAATTCATGTTGAAATTGATAAGGATATTACTTGTTCTTTTGTTGATTCAGTTTCCTTGAGTAATGTGAAAACTAAATATCTCTTGGAGAAACAATTTGATCAAAGTGCAGGCCAACCCATGAAAAATAATCTCCTTAGGAGACCTATTTCCAAAACAGAAACCCGAAAGGTCAAAGAGCACATTTTGAAGCTTGAAGTTGGAGGTAATGCTACTAAATGCCCAAAGGATTTTCATAAGTCCAAGGCTCCACCCGACTAATCTCCATATTTGGGTAACAGTCCAGCTATATGACGTTAAAAAAGCGCTATCTGGGAGGCAACCCGACATTTTGTGTGTATTTTATTTTACTTAATTTTCCTATTTTTGGTTGCTTGGGGATGTTTTGTTTTAATTTTGTCTTATATTTATTAAAAAAAAGAAAAAAAAAAAAGAAAAAGGTTGAAACAGCCCCGAACACGGCAGGGCCGTGTCCAATCTCCAATTTTCCTTTTTTATAAAAAAATCGAAAAATTGGCCCGAGCACGGCAGGGCCGTGTTGCCCGAAACGCCCGTGTTCGGGCCGAATTTTTTTTTCAAGGAATAGCCCGGAGCACGGCCGGGCCATGTCACCCGACACGGCCGTGTCCGGGCTGATAACAAACAGGGGGGTCGTTTTTGACATAAAACTTTCGAATTTTTTCCCCCCAATTTCACCCTAATACCCAAAATTCAATTTTTCTCCCAAAATCTTCCCCAATTTCTTCCCATTCTTCCATTTAAACTCCAAATCCTCCACAAAAACACGAACTTTTCTTGTTTTTGTGCGATTCTACCGATTGATTTCTTCAAGAATTAGGAATTTTGTGGGCTTTTGGGCATATATCTTGTGGGTCTTCACTTAAGGTGTGTATTTTATATAATTTCATGTTCTTTTTCTTAATTTGGTTCTTGTGATTTCAATTTGCCCATTGCATGTTTGTAATTTCTCTTATTTAGGGCTTTTGATTTTATTTAGAATTTTTTAGGGATTTTCATGCCTAATTGTTTTTGTGTCGTAGATGAGGGTATTTCTTGGATTTTTATGATGATGAATTTGACTCCATGTGCTATTGAAATTTGTATGGATGAAATCATGTGAAGTCATTTGTTGGAATTATGTTGCTTAATTTAACCAACAATTTGGTCTTAAATGAATAAAAGGGGTTTATTGTTGCTTAAATATGACGATATAGGCGTTTGTTGATTAATTGCTTGATAAAATCATATGTTGATCATACGTGGATAACATACTTTGTTGAGACTTGCTATTTTGATGAGACTGGAAGGTGATGGAGTCATGTTATTGCTTTTGTTGGGGATATAATGAGGCATGTTTTTTGTAGGATAGTTGGTTTTCAAAGAAATATTAGTAGTAATTGTCCTTGTATTACATATTTGGTTGCTATCAAAAATTCCTTTTTCAGGATCACCATGTCAAAACGTAATCGTTCTACCGCACCTTCTGGTTCCCGTCGTCCCTCCCGGGGTAATCCACCGAGTAATCGTCACAGTGTTATATTCCGGGATGACGAACAAGAAGCGTGGTATCAACAATTATTGGGCAAACCATTGCACAACACCAGTTACCCGGACGCCATGACATTGGAGACCCTTGGGCTACAAGAAGATATTAATTGGATGTTCTAGCAAGTCGGTGGGAACGATTGATGGGTGCGCAATCACCTACTTACGAGCGCGTCACACTGGAATTCCTTAGCTAATTTACTGCCGAGATTCTCTTGGGAACTCATGCTAGGGATGGCCTCATCTCTTTCCGCTTGTTCAATCAAGACTACACATTGACTCTTGCCGACTTCAACCAAATATATGGTCTCCCAATTGGCGGTGAAAGACGCTACCCTAATGATTTTAATACACAGCTTTTATGGAATGAAATAGCCCCGGACTATAGTTCGTAATCGTGAAAATTGGCTGATGGGTTTGCGACACAATCCGGAGGGCGAAAGAGTTCTCCTCGCTTTACCTACCATAGAGGATGATGTCCCCGAATCTTCCTCTCCTCCACGGAGTTCACCACCCCGTGCCTCTTCCTCTCGCCCACCACCACCGCATCATGAACAAATTCATCTTCAAGTTATTCTATAGGAACAACAACACCAAAGGGACATGCTATCATATCAACAAACCCTGCTCGAACGCCAGCAAAATATGCTCGACCGCCAACAACAAATGATGGAGCAGCAATTTGGCGTCAATCGGAGTATTCGAGAGCAGCAACAATAACAAAAGGCCCTTCTATCTCAACTCCACCAATGGCACCTCTCTCAAGGGCACTTCCGGCCACCGCCATACGGTCGTATCTTTCTTTGTTTTAGTTCTCATTTCTTTTGATCCATTTTGTATCCCATCCCTTCTTCACATTGGGACAATGTGACCCTTGAAGTTGGAGGTGGTGAGATTTGTTAGAACGCTTGGATTTGAACTATTTTCTTTAGCTTTGCGTATTTTAGTTATTTTTGTGGATGCTTCGTTTTATTTTTATGCACCTTATCAATCTCTTGCAAACAAAATGAAATATTTCTTTTTACAATTAGGTAAATTGTTTGTGGATTGGTTTTAACCATTTCTATCCCAAAAAAGTCATCGTTTTGAGAAATCAAATTGCCAAAATGTTTTAAATTATGTGACTCTAGTAAAATGATGAATTTGGCCAAAAGAGTTTAATGTCATGAAAATAGTTTGAATTTTGCTTAAATATAGATACTTTGTGTCATGATCGCTGGAGAAATCATAATTTGGGTTTTAAAAAAAATCGGAAAAAAGAAAAAAAAATGCGTTTATATTTTTATAAAAAAGGACAAATCGAGGTTATACTCCTCTGTTTGTTGCTACTTAGTAACTAGGAGCATTCATGAGCCCCATGTTTGTCTTCTACGTAAAACAGCGACACAAATATGAGTATGGGACACCACCCTAGGAGCTTTGGGAAAGTCATTCAAAATTTAAACCTAGTGGAAGTTTGCCTCAAAAATGTCCTAGTTTATTATTATATGCAAAAAAAAAACCAAAAACCCGATTTTGGACATCTCCTTTTATCATTACATTCTTGTATTTGGTCTAAGCGAATGAATAACAATTTATGTGATATGACAACTGTGATGATTGAACGATTCCAATTATTGAAGTCACTCTCTTTTTAACAAATTGGTCGACTTGAAAAAATCGAATCGATTGGCTCAATTGGGAATGAAAAGGTTAGCAATTTACTTCAATCATGTCGAAATTGTAAAAATAGATGTCTCTCTTTGTTTTCAACCCTACTCTTTGTTTTAAAATTGCTTGAGGACAAGCAAAATTTCCAAGTTGGAGGCGGTTTGATAAGTGCCATTTTGTACATATTTTGTGCTATTAATTCAATAGTTTTTAAATTGTTTTGTTAGAAAAATCATAGTTTTCTCAATTATTTTTAGTATTTTATCGCGAGATGTGTTTAACATTATAGGTGGAGCAATTTGGAGCAATTTGAAGTCAACATTAAGTGCAAAAATGGCAAGAAAATCACTCAACATGACTTGGGGGTGTCAAATAACATGGCCATGTTTAAAAAGAAGGAAATAAATTGAAGAAAAATTGGAAAAAGGGTCCAAAACGGCCAAACCGTGTCACCAAACACGACCATGTTGAAGGGGATCAAAAGAGGAGAAAAACCGCACAAAACAGACCCGGACACGGCCTGGCCGTGTTGCACAACACAACATGGCCGTGACCGACCATTTTGTCAACTTCCAGAGCAGCACAGCCTGGCCGTGCTGCCCAACACGGATCGTGTTAGGGCCACTTTCAGATACTTTTTTATGCAGAATTTATGGAAAAGTCACCAACCAAACCTTTTTGACCACTTTTGTACACCTTTAACACCCTATTTTGCTGCACCATGTCCTCATGTTCCCTCAATCATCATATGAATACAAGAACTCACTAACCCAACAATGAAAGTGGAGCAATTGTTTAACAAAAGATAGCACTATCAATGTATTATTGTACAAAAATGGTGTCTATAAAAGTCAAGAGCTGGAGTTGGGAGATTCATTCATTAGACATACAGAAAATATTCATTGTATTCATCATATTAAGTAGAATTGGGATCAAGGGGTCTTGGAGGAGAAAGCTTGGGGCAATATTGGAGAAGAAGGCTTGGAGCAACATCATCAATCAAGAAAGAAGTCCATTGAGATTTTGAGAAAGATAAGTACACCATGTCTACAATACTTAAATCTTCTTGTGTAATTTACTCTTTTGTCAAAATCATGAGTAGTTAAACTCCTAGTGTTTGAATGTAATGAACTCTAGAATGAATTTGTGATTAAGGTTTGTTTTTTTTTTTTTTTAATAAAATTGTCATGTCTTGTGTGATTCACTTATATCATGCTTATTTCATTCGAGTTAATATTTCCGGTATATTAATTTAATATTTATTTCTCATCGGGTAATCGAGAGATTTATGGTGAGAAATAACCTATTTAAGTGAAAAGAGTTGCATGCAATCCTAGATATAGGACGACATAAATCTTCTGGATTAGGGTCAAATCTAATATGGAAATTCACAAATCGTTATAATGCAATCTTGGGGGTTTTAACTAGAAAGAGATTTCGGTTAATCAACTTGAGATTAGGAGTTTTTCACCTTGAGAAAGGGTTTAACTTAAATCGGGAATTTCTACGGTCCACAAAACATGAGATTTTATTAAAAGAGGTTGGTTTTTGCTTAAGGGCTTATGGTTGTATTTTTTAACTTGTCAAATCACAAAAACATTCTAGAGGGATTTACATTCAAACACATTTCTATCTCTTGATTTCTTATTTTACAAATCTTCCTTCATTTTTACAATTTGTAATTTGTTAATTTAGATTCTTTATTTTCCTTTTTCATCAAACAAAAACTCTGAAAATTGCTAGATTAGATAACAAAAAGACTGTAATTATTAGTACTTACAATCGTCGTGGGAATGACACTCGGTACTCAATAATCTATACTATAAAACGATAGGTGCACTTGCCTACGGTTTTTTAGAGTAGCTTTTGAGCCATCAAACATGCACCCCCAATCACCTCTTATTCTTATCACATTTCTCTTCTCCCCTTTTTTTCATATACTCTACTTTCTTTCGCCTTACATCATAATTCTCATCCTATAAGTTCATTTCCGGCCAACTCACTTAGGCAGTCGATTTTTTTTTCAATTTTTTCGACCCTTTTGTGAGTATATACTCATTTCTCCTCCTTTTCTTCTTTTATTCCCAACATCCAACATGCACAATATTATCTAACTTCTCGATATCCTCCTATTCAACCTTATTCAATCTCCTTACTCAATGTTATACGCTCAAGTTTAGGGTAACAAATATATCAAGTTACGGCTTGAATTGTGGCTATCAAAAAAATCAGGCAATAGGCTCAAATTGGCTAACTAGGGAAATTAAATGTCATTAGGTAGGTAAACGGCTTGAAAGGCTTAACAAAAATGGCCTAAAATCATCTTCATAAATTGCATACAACATGTGACTTCGACAGAGATACCAGAGCAAGTTCTAGAATTCATATCAACATGAATGTCACACTCCATCAACAAACAAGACTTCATATAATGAAAACAGTAAAGGCTCAAAAAGCTCACAGGCTTGCAATTGCGTAATTCAAAGCATATCAACCATGATTTCAATATTCACATGCTCCATATCATCTATTCTCAACCCGATCAACTCACGCTCAACACCCAATTCAAAACAACATAAACAACTCAACAAATGTTCCCAATATCACAACAAGCACACAATAGCGGTCAACTCACTCCCTAAAAACCTAAGAAAACAATAAACATGCTAAAGCAATAAACGTGCTAAAATCAAAAACAAGCATCTAATGCAATGCAACCTATATGCTCTACATGCAACTATATGAATGCAAATATCTCCACACCCTTTAATCAAAATACTACCTCTCCCCACAAACTTGAATGAAATTATAGCGCATAGAAGAGAAGATAGAATTTCAAAGAAAAGTGTGGAATGGACCTTTCTCACTGTGGGGGTGGCGACGAAAAGTGGCACTGGGAGATGTGCCACATTTGTACTTAATGCATCATCTGCAACATCTCACATTCCAGCTGCTCCTGGGCCTGATACATCTACTCTTGTTCCGTTCTGAAGGTACAGAACTCATCCTGGTGCTGCCGGAAATCATCCCGGTACTGTCGAAAATCATCATGGTCTGCCGGAAATCGTCCCGGTGCTGCCGCATGCTCTCCTCAAGAGCAAAGAGTCTATCCTGGTAAGCTTGCCCCCCACGCTCCTCACCTTGGTGAGAGCTTTCCGGTATGTCGGGCCTCCCTTGTTGGAACCCTTGCTCAAAACCTCCCTACTGGAAACCTGGCTCAAAACCTCTCTCTTGTCGATCATACTCCATCGCCTCAATCGCCAATTCATCCTCATCGGGCAACCCAGCTACCCTCCTCCGTTTTCACACAAGAATGGCTTCCATGACTCTGATATGCGCCTTAGAGTTCATCAACCAATTAGTTTCATTTTCAACCACAGATGTGAGCTGCGGGTTAGGAAGTGGGAAGGCAGGTCCAACCTTTTGTTGGAAGAGAGTCATGTTCTCTTCTTCTACTATTATTTTCATTTGGTGAAGGGCGTTCATGTTAATCCTCCGACTGCCCTCAATGGGTCCACCCCTCTCAAATCAACCCGAAAATGTTGAGCAATGGGGGTGATCATCCCCCCAATCAGTATCATCCCAGCGGTCTGCTTGGCCATAAACACGGCGTGTTCCACGAAATGGACCGCCATGTTGTAGGGGGTACGGGTTAGCATACACCATAGTAGGTATAGCTCCCGAGCTTGCATACCTCCGTTATTGTGTCGGGCGTAGACGGAGTGAGCTGTGATCTTTTGGATATAGCGGAAGACGGGGTTCCAGAGTGATGAGGCCTTAGACGAGCGTGCCTCATAGAGCATCAGGCCAATTTCCGGCGTCTGGACTAATAGCCGCCAGAATTCGTACTGGATGTAGCATTGTGCGTTCCTGTAGGGGGCGTTAGTAGGTACCCCAAAAATCTCATTGAGTTGGGTGATAGATAAATGTCTCCACTCGTTTCCCAACCTAAAATGGATCTCCTGGGGCTCGTTGTTCCCTCTTGTTTCATATATGTCCAATGTGCTCAGGAACTCGAGCGCGAGTTTCTTATACGTTGGCCACCGCCCTTGCATGAACGCGGTCCACTCAACCCGTTCGAATAGCTGCCATACATCATCATGTATCCCAAGGGCTTGGGTACACTCATTGTCATCATATCTCGTCGGTGTAAAAGAACAGGTGATCAGCCTATTCCAGCGCTCCAGGAAATCCTCCTCTGTCAGAATAAGTCCATAAGCCTCGGAGCTATTTGGATGTACCTCTGCCGTAAGGCTGCGCCCCCCCTCGGGCGTCGGGACCTTGTTGGTTCCTTTGGTCAACCATTAGTTCAAGTTTGTACCTAGCAAAACAAATGTGAGATTCCGTACATGCCAAGTATAACAAGAACAAGATGAATTCAATACCAACAAATCAAATAAGGCATAATGTCTCTTCTCTACAATTTAATCACAATTAAGCTCTCAAACCTAAATAACTATGTAATTGCAGAGAATCATAGTTACTAACACCCTAAATAATCAAGCTCATGCAAAATTCATCATTATATCAACCCCATATATCTCAATTCATCAAGCCCACAAGGTGTTCGATAAAATGCCCAATAGAATAATTCAAGTAAATCATGGTAATTTCATCAAAACATGCACCATATATTCTAATCCATAATCTACAAGAAATTTGAAACAAAACTTGAAGTTCTTACCGTAATTCTCGGAAATTAGGAAAGGGGCGAAATTGGAACTCTAGGTTCTCCTTTCAAACAAAATCTCTCTCCAAAGCAAGTTTGAGAGTTCAATTCGTGTATGTGAAGTGTGGGTGATGAATTTGCAGTGAAAATCCAAGTGAAAGAGTCGAAAAAATAGAGAGGGAGAGAGATTGTGTGTGCTCGTGCGTGAGGGAGTGTTTAAAAGTGTGAAAAAAACTGACTTGCTGCGCCCTTATTGCTGCCTCAGCCGATGGGCGCACGGGCTGCCCGTGCGGGGTGCCGAAGGCCCAGTTTGAAATCCTGAAGCACGCACGGGCCGTGCGCATGGCGTAAGCCCTGCCCGTGCGGGGTGCCGTGAGTTCAGTCCCAATTCCTGAAGCACGCACGGGCCGTGCGCATGGCGCACGCCCTGTCCGTGCGGGATGCCGCACCAAACTTCAAAATTTTCCCATTTTTTTTAATAATTAAGGAAAGCAAAAAATCCTAACTTATGAAAGCATTAAAAAAAAATCTTAACTTAGCAAAGGGAAAAAAACATGGGAAGAAATAAAACAGCAAACCGTTGGGTTGCCTCCCAACAAGCGCTAAGTTTAACATCTATAGCCTGACGCGTATTTATGCGATCACGGTTCTAGCAAAGTGAGGCGTGTCACCTCTTCCTTTTGGTCTCTATGAAGGTAGTGCTTGATCCTCTGTCCATTCACCATAAACGTCTCCCCATCCCAGCTCAACAATTCCACTATTCCTGGAGGATTTAACACTTTCTTAATCACAAACAGCCCCGACCACCGAGACTTGAGTTTTCCGGGAAAGAGTTTAAGACACGAGTTAAACAAAAGAACTTGTTCACCCGGTAAAAACTCTTTTTTCTTTATCATTCGATCATGCCATCTCTTGGTGTGTTCCTTGTAAATCCGGGAATTCTCATAGGTTTCATCTCAGAACTCCTCCATCTCATTCAAATGCAACAACCTCTTCTCACCCGCTGCTTGGAAGTCAAAATTTAACTTCTTCACAGCCCAAAACGCCTTGTGCTCTAATTCCACGGGCAAGTGGCATGATTTCCCGAATACCAACTGATAGGGCGATGTGCCCAATGGTGTCTTCTATGCAGTCTGATATGCCCATAATGCATCATCTAACTTCATAGCCCAATCCTTGCGATTTATATTCACTGTCTTTTTTAAGATCTTCTTAATCTCGCGATTGGCTACCTCTGCTTGCCCGTTTGCTTGCGGATGATATGCTAGTGCCACCTTATGCTTAACCACGTACTTTGCGAGTAGAGTGCTCATCAATTTATTCACAAAGTGTGACCCCCCATCGCTAATCAAAGCTCTCGGGGTTCCAAACCGAGTGAATATATTTTTCTTTAGGAATTTCAGCACTACTCGCGCATCATTTATTTATGCCGGAATCGCCTCAACCCATCCAGATACGTACTTCACTACAAGTAGAATGTACTGATAACCCAAAGATGATGGAAAATGACCCATAAAGTCAATCCCCCACACATCAAAGAGCTCGACTTCCATCACATTGGTCATGGGCATCTCATTTCGTCTCGAAATGTTCCCCATCCGCTGGCATCTATCACACTACTGCACATATAAATAGCAATCATTAGACAAAGTAGGCCAGTATAAACCACTCTGCAATACCTTTGCTGCAGTGCGTGTCGGACCGAAGTGTCCCCCGGACGGTGAAGAATGGCACTGTTGTAGAACTCCCCCCACTCTTCTTGAGGCACACATCGTCGGATGATAGTGTCTGCGCACCTCTTAAAGAGGAAGGGGTCGTCCCACATGTAGAACTTGACATCATTGAGGAACTTCTTCTTTTGATAGGACGATAAATCCGGAGGCATGACTCCCGCTACCAAATAATTCACGAAATCTGCATACCATGGGAATTTAGCCTCTAACATCAGGAGCTGCTCATCGGGGAACTCCTCCTTGATTACATTTGTGCATTCTTTCTCATCCTTTTTGTACTCCAACCTGGACAAGTGGTCTGCTACCACATTCTCACAACCCTTCCTATCTCGGATTTCTACATCAAACTCCTGCAATAAAAGAATCCACCGAATCAGTCTCGGTTTGGCATCCTTCTTGTCAAATAGATATTTGATCGCCGCATGGTCTGTGTGGACTATCGTCTTAGTTCCAATCAATTAAGATCGGAACTTATCGAACGCAAAAACGATTGCCAGCATTTCCTTTTCAGTGGTGGTATAGTTTTGCTGGGCACTAAATGTTCTGCTCCCAACTGCATTGTCCCTTTTCAGACCCAGAACAACCCCAATTGCAAAGTCACTAGTATCGCACATCAGCTCGAAGGGCTGACTCCAATCCAGAACTACAAGAATTGGTGTTGTTACCAAAGCCTTCTTCAGAATCTCAAATGCCTGCAAACAATCATCGAAAAAATTAAAAGCAGTATCTTTTTCTAATAACTGACTCAAAGGTTTAGTGATTTTAGAAAAGTCACGAATGAACCTTCTGTAGAATCCGGCGTGCCCCAAGAAGCTTCTAATGGCCTTCTCATTTGTTGGAGGTGGGAGTTTCTCAATTGCGACAATCTTCGCCCTGTCCACTTCTAAACCTGCAGAAGAAACCCGGTGACCTAATACAATGCCATCTCGTACCATAAAATGGCACTTCTCCCAATTCAGAACAAGGTTAGTCTCCTCCCATCTCTGCAACACTAGAGAAAGATTATCCAAGCAATGATCAAAAGAATCCCCAAAAACAGAAAAATCATCCATAAATACCTCCATTATTTTCTCAATAAAATCATGAAATATAGCCATCATACATCGTTGAAAAGTCATGGATGCATTACATAGTCCAAATGGCATTCTGCGAAATGCAAACGTACCATAGGGACATGTAAATGTCATCTTCTCTTGGTCTTCCGGTGCAATCATGATCTGGTTGTACCCGGAATAACCATCGAGAAAACAATAATAATCAAATCCCGCCAAGTGATCTAACATCATGTCAATAAAGGGGAGGGGAAATTGATCTTTACGAGTGGCATCATTCAACTTCCTATAATCAATGCATATACGCCACCCATTCACTATCCTAGTCGCAATAAGTTCATCATTCTCCTTTCTAACTACAGTCATCCCCCTTTCAGAAATAGCATACACAATTCTAGCATCTAACCATTTTAAAACCTCTTTTCTAATGACCTCTTGCATTATAGGATTCAATCTTCTTTGATTCTACACTGAAGGTTTATAGACATCTTCCAATCTAATTTTATGCATTAAAATCGATGGACTTATGCCTTTTAAATCAGAAATTGACCAACTATTGCAGACTTATGTTTTCTCAACACCCTAAGCAATTTATCAAGTTGAGCTGAAGTTAAAAGGGATGATACGATTACCAGATTCGTGTTATTTGCTCCAAGGAACGCGTATTTGAAATGCTCGGGCAATGGCTTGAGTTCTGGGTTCGAAATAGGCTCTTCAGGTTCACGTACGGGCCGTGCGTTCTTCAGTGGTTGAGTTCTTCTCTTCGGCCTTACGCACGACCTGCCCGTGCTCAGGCGCACGGGTCGTGCTGTCTTCAGGTTTTTCAACTGTTGTTTCGGCCATGCGCACGACCAGGGCGTGCTCCAAAGCACGGGTCGTGCGCCCCTGCAGAATGGACTCCCGCACATTTTTCTGCGTGTGTGCGCCTCTTGCACTTTTCGGTAGCTTCTGCATATTATCTAAAGCACAAACACAGTCATACAAGTCTTGATTATCGAAATCAATCATCATATTTGACGTCGAACATGAATGTGTCAAACCAAACTCTAAATCATCCTTAAACAATGTATGATTTGCGTATTCGTCAATGCAAGATTCTACTACGTCTATGAAACTACAGTTCTCAACACCATTATGAAATTGTAGTGTGATCGCAAAATTCTTACCGCAAGCGTACGGTGTCAAGTTTTAGTATAGGTTTTAAAAGTAGGGTTATCGTCTCCACGTGTATTGTTATCGAATTTTATACTAAGTACTATAATTAAAATAGCTTAATTCTATCTAGAAATCGAAAAGAGATGAGGATTTATTAAACTAAAATAAGCAATTAATTGGTTTAGACAAATTATCAAACACTTAAGATATGAATTCTAGAGGGTTGATTTCACCTAGTTATCCCCTATGTTTTCAATCCAGTTTATTAATCACAAGTTATCAATCTATAAACCAATATTCCTACCGTTTATCACTTCCGCTCTCGAGTGCCAAGTGATTCTAGGTTCCAATTTCTGATTTTGATATCTCTATAAAAATCATAAATTAAACCCTAATACGCTCAATGAATATTTTATCACAGGCTTTAAAAGATTCATAAATCTCTCGATTCTATGAAACCCTAGGTTGTGTTATTCTATGGCCAGGCGTTCAATTACCTATCTCGAGTGTCAAATCAAACATGCCAAACAATCTAAATTATTGATCAGATAATCCAGATGCAATCAAATCAAATAGCACAAATAGATTAAATAAATATGCGAATTTCATAAACTGGAAATCAAAATATATGTTCAAACGTAAGTTACATCAATCCCCGAGAAAGATGGGTTTAGCTCATGATGGATGTACAAAAACTCGTAAAGAAATAATTATACATCTCAAAAATCAACAAATAAAAGCAAAGAAAGAATTAAGAAGAAAAGAAAAGGAATTCTCTCTGTGTCCAGACGAGAAGCGCCTCCAATTGTCGTCCCGAACCCTAGCTTTTGCCTTGCGTTGTGCTAAAAATAATCTCCGACCCCCTTTCCCATACGCCCCCGTGGTGTATTTAAAACTCGAAACCCTCAAAATCACGTCAAAAAGGCCCAAAAAATAATAGCCCAGATTTCAGCCCATCGACGCGCGCTGCAGCCCTGCCGTCGCACACCGCTGCGCTGCCTGGGAGACGTCTGCTGCTGATGTTGTGTAGTCGCGCGCTGCAGTGCTGGGGATGGCGTGCTGCAGCGTGCCCATCGTCATTTGTTGTTGCCTACTCGCACGCCAGCTGCCCTGCTCCGTCCTCCATCGCGCTTCGCAGCCGCTGCCGCTTAGCCGCAGCGCTCTATTGTTGATCGTCCACCGCCGCTTTCGCTTGCCCACTGGCCTGCTTCAGCAACTCTCTCCTTGTCTTAGCCAGCTCGCGATACTGATGCTATAATTGGGGTGCTGCAGCCCTTGTGTATGAAGCGCTGCAGCTACCAATGTTCATATTCGCCACCAATTTTTTCCAAGCTGCTGGGTTTTTTTTCCAGCCGATCGATCTCACTCGATAATTTTCCGTTTTTCCGCTTCTAAAATGCAATTTTCACCTTCCAAACACGTTTTTCATCGCTCTTGAACAATTTCGGTTGTCAAGATCAGTCTCGATTCTCGAATGACACCAAATGACACAAACTCGACTCATATGACCCTAAAATATCCGAAAACAACGAAAAATCCTAGTCTAGAGCACTCAATACATTGGTATAAAACCAACTTAACAAATACCCCCAAACTTAGACGTTTGCTTGTCCTCAAGCGATTACAGACTCTAAAAATCAACAAACATGAAGGAAGCAAAAACAAAGACAACAGACTCAAACAGACTAACTGCAAAACTTCACAACCAAACTCATTCGTCAAATTTCGTTTCACAATCAATCAAGCACGTATTTTCACAATGTGATCATAAAGGTGGAATGTTCATGCCAACCCTGTTTTCATTATCTAGATAGATTCACGCAATCAAGTATTTTCAAAATAATCCACTTTTTGAATATAGAGATGAGATGCTTACCGGACTCCATAGGCTTGTCTTTCACACTAATCTCCACTAATGTAGGCTAATGTAACACAAGGATTAATAGGACTTTTAAAGCTTGTAATGTGGGCTTAGGGTAAGGTAGGAAAATATGGGATTAAGTTGCTCAAATCACCCAAACACACAATTATTACTTCAAATCACCAATTAGTAACTACCCTTCACTTTTTGACCTCCCCAATGTTTATGAACCTTCAATCCCGCTGATTTTTCTCATTTTTTTCACACTTTATTTTTGGGACCCCCAAACTTTTTCTTTTGCATACATGGGGTTTCATATTTTCTTTTCTCGGGCAAGTTCATTCAATTAAATACATGCCCTTCTCATCTTACCCTCCTCAACCTTCATTTTTTCTATACTTTGTGTGTATGAGTGATGGGTAATTAGGATTTTCATATTTAGGCTCTGGGTATTCGATTGGTTGCCAAAGAAACGGGTTTATAAGGCTCAAAGGGGGAGACTAGGGAAAATATAATACAAAGGTAGGCATTTTAGGCTCTGACTTGTTCAAAGATGGCCTAAATCACTTCCTTAATGTTACTTCACCTAGGATTTCGCCTCGACTAGTGATCAGACAATTTCTAGAATCCGGTGGAATCATAAAAAAAACACTCAACCGCATAAATCATCCCCAAATAACTCAACAGAGTTAAGCACATAGATGGAATTAATGGAAAGAAGATTAAATCACAGTTCAAACACATGCTCTCTTGACCGTTCAACTCATATTCAACAATTTCACTTAGTCATGCAGTTTCACAAGTTTACCGATGACCCGACTCGACTCAAGACTCTATTTTCGTTTTTTTTTTACTCAAGACTCGACTCGATGAATAAAAACAGACTACACCCCCCAAACTTAAAACGACATTGTCCCCAATAGATAGGTGGGAAAAAAAGGACTTTCCTGGTAGCCGAGGAGCGAAGGCTCCTTAAGTCATGTGGTACTACTACGTGTAGGAGGTGTCTCGTATAAGCTCACAATGCATCCTGGTGCACAAGCTCGTGGGTGTTGTATGCCTCCGAGGTGTGGTCTTGTTCATCCCATTCGCCTTGGCCCGACCCCTTTTTGGCTTCGCATCCTTGCAACCCAGCAAGGTAAACAAAAAAACAAAACTCGTGGAACCATGGACTTCGGTTATGGGTGAGAACTCGAAAATCAAATCATATACATAATGCACCCAAGTAAAAAAAAATATAGTGCCATGTCAAAAAGATAAGCATAGATATACAAGATAGCACTAAAGATTGTGAAATTGTCATTGGGGCATTTTATCAAACACCTCATATGCATGAATTTGGGCAAAGATAGTGAATGCAATGAATAACTCAATTCTATACCAAAAATCAACACCAAGCATAAGTCTAGCATGAGCAACCAATCCACAATCCACAAATCCACAACAATTATCCTAGTACTACTACAATCCAATCACACAACAATCACAAGATGGGGGAAACCATGGGGTGGGGTTTGGAAGTTGCAAACTTACCAAAAAATGAGTGAATGAGATGAAGATGGTGTGTGTGGTGTTAGAGTGCTCCTTTGTGAAGATGGAGTGGGATATGTGGGATTTGCACAAAAAAGAGGGGAGGGGTGTGATGCAACTTACTACTCCTAAGAATGCAAAAATTCCAGAAAAAACAAAAACAACTACTAAACTATATTAAAACTAAGAAAGCAATAAAAGGGGCTTGGGTTGCCTCCCAAGAAGCGCTAAGTTTACAGTCTTCAGCCAGACTATATCAGATTATCCTCAAGTTGGGGCTCCAATAGGCATGTTATCCACATTGCCCTTAGAAACTTCCCAACCTCCAATGTCTTCAACTATATTCCCAACCATCTGCTTACCATCATTTGATTCAAATTTTAACCTGTTGGTTGGATGGATGGTGAATACGACTTTCTCTTAATTTACCCGCAGAGTTAGCTCCTCCGTTTCTACATCGATCAAAGCCCGTGGTGTAGCTAAAAATGGTCGCCCAAAGATGATAGGTATTTTCTTGTCCTCATTCGCACCCAACAGTACGAAATCCACAGGAAAAACAAATATATTAATTCTTACCAATACGTCTTCAATGATTCCCCACGGATAGGCGATGGATCGATCAACAAACTGCAAAGTGATATTGGAAGGCTTCACCTCCCCGAGCCCAAACTTTGTCACATCAGAAAGAGATATCAGATTCACACTGGACCCAAGATCACAAAGTGGTTTCTCAAAGAAAACTCCTCCAATAGTACAAGGAATAGTAAAACTCCCTGGATCCTTCATTGTCTGAGGTAGCTTACTCTGGACTATTGCACTACACTCCTCTGTCAGATAGACATTTTCAAACTCTTCCAACTTCATTTTCTTGGATTCCACTGGTTTCGCATAAATAGGTGATTCTTTGGGAGCAGGCTGAATTTTTGCTTCCTTTTTCACGTAAACTGCATTGCAGTGCTCTCTCAGATTAACCTCTGTGTCACTTGGGAACTTTCCCTTCTGCTGCAATGAATTCACGGTTGTAGCCAACTGACTCATTTGTGTCTCGATCAACCTAATATGCGTCTCCATTGTGCTCATCTTAGTATTCAGACCATCAATCTATGCCTCACTCCTATTCATTCGATTCCTGGTCTCTCCGATGAATGAGTCGAGCATCTCTTCAAGCGACTGCTTCTTTTCACCTCCGAATGCATTGGAACTGGATGGGTTTGGATAACCGGAGGTGGATTCAATATGTTCCTGTTGTTGCTATAAGAGAGATTCTCGTGATTGCGAAGTCCCGGGTGGTAGTGAGTTGGTAATGAATTACCTCTATTATTAAAATCCCGGTTATTCACATAATTGACTTGCTCGGCCTCGTGAGTGGCGGCTGCGTGAACGGCTGCGGGTGGGAGCGCAGCTTGCTGTGGTGTGTCGCCGGTATTCATGATTGCTAATTGCTTTGTCAGACTTGAGATTTGAGCTGCCAAAGATAACATTGTATCAAGCTCAAGAACACCAGCAACTGGGTTCGGGCGCTCTCGGAGGGCCATTGATAGCTGTTTGTGGCCATTTCTTCAAGTAGAAGTAAGGCCTCAGTCGGTGTTTTAGCCATCAATGTACCTCCTGAAGCCTCATCTAGTATCGTCCTCGTATGCCCATTCAGCCCATTGTAAAAGTATTGAACTCTCTGCCAGTCTGCATAGCCATGTTGTGGGCATCTCCGCAACAAATCTTTAAATCGCTCCTAAGCTTCGTTTAACGGCTCAAAATCAATCTGTTGGAATTGGGCTATCTCGCTCTTCAGTTGGAGTGTCTTGCTGGGAGAGAAAAAGTTTGCTAAGAATTTTTGAGTTAGATCATCCTAGCTCGTAATACTCCCAGGGGTGAACGTCTGTAACCACTGCCTGGCCTTATCCCGGAGTGAAAACGAGAAAATCCTCAATCGAATGGCCTCATCAGTCACACCATTCATCTTGATGGTGTCGCAAATTTCCAAGAACGTGGCTAGATGTGTATTCAGATCATCCACTAGACTCCCCCCAAACTGATTCTGCTGAACCATGCTTATGAGGCCCGGTTTCAATTCGAAATTATTTGCATTAATGGGCTGGCGCACAATTCCGGAGTAGTTCTGGTTCACGGTCGGCAAAAAGTAATCCCAGATTGCCCTTTCTGGTGCCTCAGGTTGTGGTGGCACATTCACGACCTGATTTCCATTATTCTCATTGTCTCCGTCTTCTGCCATTGCTCGATTCTCTGCTCGCTTTGCTACTCTGATTGCTCGGAGTGTCCTTTCAATATCTGGATCAAAAGAAAGCAAATTAATATCGTTGGAATCTCGCATTAACAGACAAGTCAAATGAGAAAAACGAAATTATAATTCCTAAACTAGTCTAGATTAGGATTAAGACTACGTGGTAATAGTATTAGTTTAAAATAGGATAAAATAATCCCCGGCAACGGCGCCAAAAACTTGATCACGAAATTCTTCCCGCAAACGTACGGTGTCAAGTTTTAGTATAGGTTTTGAAAGTAGGGTTATCGTCTCCACAGGGATTGTTATCGAATTTTATACTAAGTACTATAATTAAAATAGCTTAATTCTATCTAGAAATCGAAAAGAGATGAGAATTTATTAAACTAAAAAGAAAACTAAAATAAGCAATTAATTGGTTCAGACAAATTATCAAACACTTAAGATATGAATTCTAGAGGGTTGATTTCACCTAGTTATCCCCTATGTTTTCAATCCAGTTTATTAATCACAAGTTATCAATCTATAAACCAATATTCCTACCGTTTATCACTTCCTCTCTCTAGTGCCAAGTGATTCTAGGTTCCAATTTTTGATTTCGATATCTTTATAAAAATCATAAATTAAACCCTAATACGCTCAATGAATATTCTATCACAGGCTTCAAAAGATTCATAAATCTCTCGATTCTATGAAACCCTAAGTTGTGCTATTCTATGGTCAGGCATTCAATTACCTCTCTCGAGTGTCAAATCAAACATGCCAAACAATCTAAATTATTGATCAGATAATCTAGATGCAATCAAATCAAATAGCACAAATAGATTAAATAAATATGCGAATTTCATAAACTGGAAATCAAAACATAGGTTCAAAAGTAAGTTACATCAATCTCCTAGAAAGATGGGTTTAGCTCATGATGGATGTACAAAAAATCGTAAAGAAATAATTATACATCTCAAAAATTGACAAAGAAAAGCAAAGAAAGAATTGAGAAGAAAAGAGAAGGAATTCTCTCTGTGTCCAGACGAGAAGCGCCTCCAATTGTCGTCCCGAACCCTAACTCTATGTCTCTTGCCTTGCGTTGTGCTCAAAATAATGTTTGACCTCCTTTCCCGTACACCCCGTGGTGTATTCAAAAGTCGAAACCCTCGAAATCACGTCAAAAAGGCCCAAAAAATAATAGCCCAGATTTCAGCCCGTTGACGCGCACTGCAGCCCTACCGTCGCGCGCCGCTGCACTTCTTGGGAGACGTCTGTTGCTGCTGCTGTGTAGTCGCGCACTGTAGCGCGCCCATCGTCGTTTGATGTTGCCTGCTCGCACGCCAGCTGCCCTGCTCTGTCCTCCATCACGCGCTGCAGCGCTGCTCGCTTGGCGTTGCAGCGCTGACCTGTTGCTGATCGTCACCGCTTTGCTCTGCAAGCGCTGGCGCTGACGGCTCTCCTTGTCTTGTGCAGCACGCCGATACTGATGCTATAGTTGGGGTGTTGCAGCCCTTGTGTATGGGCGCTGCAGCGCCCACCAATGTTCAGCGCACTGTACCATTTTCCGCCCCCGCGCTGCGGCGCTGGGGTTTTGGCGCTGCGGCGCTCGATCTCACTCGATAAGTTTCCGTTTTTCCGCTCCTAAAATGCGATTTTCACCTTCCAAACACGTTTTTTATCGCTCTTGAACAATTTCGGCTCTCAAGATCAGTCCCGATTCTCAAACGACACCAAATGACACAAACTCGACTCAAACGACACTAAAATACCCGAAAACAATGCAAAATCCTAGTCTAGAGCACTCAATACATTGGTATAAAACCAACTTAACATAGTGCCTTATAGATAGAAAATAAAACGTGCTCTTCATTAACCCGTAATGTGAGTTCTCCCTTTTGCACATCTATCAAGGCCTTCCAAGTAGCTAGGAATGGACGCCCAAGTATCAAAGGGACGTCTTTGTCTTCCTCCATACCCAGCACCAAAAAATCCACAGGGAATATGATTATCAACTTTGACAAGCACATCCTCGATGATTCCCTTCGGATAAGTAAGTGATCGATCCGCAAGTTGTAAGGTGACCGTAGACGGCTTCACCTCTCCCAATCCAAGTTGCCTTAAAATGGACAAGGGTATCAAGTTAGTACTTGCTCCTAAATCACAAAGTGCTTTATTAAAGAAAACATCACCAATAGCACAAGAGATAGTGAAACTCCCCGGATCTTTCAGTTTCTGTGGTAGTTTCCTCTGGATTATTGCATTGTACTCCTCTGTCAGATTGACTGTCTCAAAACCAGTCATCTTTATTTTCTTCGACATAACATCCTTAAAAAATTAAGCGTAATTGGGCATCTGCTCCAATGCGTCTGCAAAAGGTATGTTAATATGCAGTTTCTTAAATCTATCCAAGAATTTTGCAAATTTTGAATCTAACTTTTTCTTTTGAAATCGTTGGGGAAAATGAAGGGGAATAGTAAGTTTAGAAAGATCAGGGTTAGAGGAAGATTTAAGTTTCTCAGCCCCTTTTTGTTCAGTAATATGGTCCTCAACTCCTTCCTCGGCTTCAACATTGCCATTTGCTTTAGTTTCCGCGTCTCCCGAACCAACTGCCGCAGTCCCTGTGGGACTCACAACCTGGTTGTGCGGTACCGCATGGGCCGTGCTTCCCTGCGTCTGTTCAGTATTTTCAGCCCATCATATTCCGTTCCACTCCTCATGAATGGCTTTACACTGCTCCTTTGGATTAACCTCAGTGTTGCTCGGAAATTGGCCTTTCTGATGCTGCCCACCAACGATCGTAGCTAATTGGCCAATTTGGATTTCAAGAATTTTCATTTGGGACCCCATAGTGTTGGCCAATTGTGTGACATGACTTTCGATTTTATCCAGCTTTGCCTCATCCTTATTGAATCGGTTCCTCATCTCATTCATAAATAAGGTGAAAATATCCTCCATAGATGGCTTAGCCTCAGCATTTATGACACGGTTTGTCACATTAAACCCTGGTGTTGGTTGCATCACATTCTTCGTATTTGCGTAGGAGAAGTTTTCATGGTTCCTCAAACCCGGGTGGTAATGAGTAGGAGTCTGATTGTTCCGATAGTTGTTGAAATTCCGGTTATTAACATAATTTGCTTTCTCCATGGGATCTAGAGGAACTCCCCCATTACTTGCACCCGCGTTTCCATCAGTCACCTTCGTCAAAACACTTAACTGATTTGTTAATGCAGTCATCTGAGCTGTCAATTCCTTAATTGGGTCCGAATCAGTGACTTTGGCTACCCTTTTCACATTAGTCCTCTCGGAGGGCCACTAATAGCTATTCATTGCCATCTCCTCCAACAAGTTGAATGCATCTTGTGGAAATTTAGCCAGTAAAGCGCCTCCTGCTGCGGCATCCACAAATGACCTAGTCTGTCCCATCAACCCGTTGTAAAAGAAGCAAAGCTGCTGATCTTCTGGAAATCCGTGTTGCGGGCACCTCCTCAATAAGTCTCAGAATCTCTCTTAGGCCTTATACAGTGGCTCAGAATCAAACTGCTTGAACTGCGTTATCTCACTTTTGAGCTGTAGTGTCTTACTTGGTGGGAAGTATTTAAACAAGAATTTATGACTCAACTCGTCCCAAGTACTCACACTCCCTTGAGTTAGGGTGCCTAGCCAATTTCTAGCCTTATCCCTTAAAGAGAAAGGGAATAGGTGCAAACGTATAGCATCATCAGTCACCCCATTCATCTTGATTGTGTTGCATATCTGCATGAAGTTTGCAAGATGAGAATTGGGATCCTCAGACGGGAAACCCCCAAAATGATTCTGCTGCACCATCGAGATCAGTGTTGGCTTCAGCTCAAAGTTATTCGTATTAATTGGGACATTGGCAATTCCACCGTAGTTGCGATTTGCTTGTGGGCGAAAGTAATCGCGAATCGCTTGCTGCTGGACTGCCGGAACCTCTGGTACTGGTAACTCATTGTTGACCATGTTGGTCTTGTTGTTACCTCCGTTGTCGACTCCGTTATTGCCTCCGTTGTTATCTTCCACGTCCTCCATAACATGTTCTTGCTGTCTTTTTGCCCGTTTAGTAGCCGCACTAATTCGACTAGCAAAAGCCTCAACCTCCGGTATGAAAGGTGCTAATTCTCCTTGCTTCGAACGAGTGTTCATGCATTACCTGAACCAACTAAAGAAAACAAGTCAAACACAGTAGGAGTAAAATTAAACAACAAATAAAAAGAAAGAAAAAATGTCTAAATTAAAAATAATTCTATTTATCGCAATATTAGTACTAAAAATTTAATTAGTCCCCGGCAACGGCGCTAAAAACTTGTTCGTCTTATTTTTAGCTTCACCGCAAGTGTACGGTGCAGTTTATAGAATCCACAGAGACTAATAAATTTATGTACTAAGTATTGGGATTTTAATAGCCTTATTTTTGTCCAGACGATCGAAATTGAGTGAATTGGTTTTATAAAACTAAGACAAAAATTTATCCTAAAATAAACAAAGTAAATTGCTGATTGGAAGATCAAGGAGATGAATGGATTCCTGGGTTATGGTTTCAGTTAATATCCCCTTTTATCATCAGATTAATCACAACAAAAGTTATTATTGTTCTTAACTATAAGACAACCACAAAAGTATTTTACCCTCTCTCTTGAGATGTATGTAAAAACGTTGATTGGAATATCTATGCTAGCATCTCTACTTAACATGAGATATCCAACTCCCAAAAGCACAAAAGATTTAAATATCCTCACAAATATTCACAGACTTCTCAATCTTGCAAATATTCATGTCAAGTACTCACAGATCTAGTATTGAAACTCATCTTTCGAATTATGCATCAATACATCAAAGCAAGTTCAACCAAACGCGTTTTGATAAAACAAGAATTAAAACAAAGTACTCGAATAGGGTTGGAAAACAATAACTTCAATTGCAATTAATCATCCAATAAAAGTATCTATTAACCTAATCCCAAACCCGAGAATCACAAGATGTTTAGCCATACATATAAAATAAATAATCCATAGACAAATGATAAGATGGAATGAGTAAACTCAGGGATGTTGATGATCTCTCGATCTATCTTCAATCCTCAATCGTGTGGTTGCGACCTCGATCAATCTCTCCAATCCTTTGATAGAAGGTTGCTCTTTTCTCTGTTTCTAGGGCAAAAGTCAGTGTGTCTCGTTTGTGGCCGCCCCATCTCTATTTGTACTCCGTTTGGGTCAAAACCGAGTTGAGAATCTATCAAACTCTGTTTTCCCGCACAAACGCACGGGTCGTGCGCCTAGCGCACGCCCAGCCCGTGCGGGGTACCATAGGAATTGTTCTTTTCGCTGAAGAGCGCACGGACCGTGCGCTCCACGTACGACCAACCCGTGCGTCATGCCGTGGGCTGAGTCTCAATTCTGGGAGGCGCACGGGTCGTGCTATGGACGCACGTCCTGCCCGTGCGTACCTGCTGGAACTGATAGATGCTCGCTTCTTTCCATTTATCGCCCGTTTTGCCGACTACTTCTCGATTCAACTCCAAACATCGTACGTTACTTCAAATAGTGGCGGTCATTTTCCGCAATGCTCCGAATTGTCGCCAAAATGCTACAAATATCAATAAATTCCTACAAAACAAGCAAAGCGTAATACCTTTTCCACAAAATAGAAATAAAGCCCTTTTCACTCAAGTAATGCATGCATAACAACTAATTCTAACTACAATTAAGCCCAAAATACATGTAAAACACATACCAATCGAACTTACATGACCAGAAAGTTAAAGATGCAAACATATAGGACTAAATATCCAATTCAATAAAAATTTCAGGACTGAACCCCAAAACTGCCAAAATAAAGAACCGAATCTCAAAATAGGCCAACTTACAAGATGAAATTTCTCATTTTCCTTATATATATATATATATATATATATAAGGTCTTCAAATCGGGATTGAGATCTCCTATTCCACTCCCTATTACATATGTTGAATGGAAGACACGTATACAATTGTGATATTATCACGTGTATTCAGTGGCGTAGCCAGGAAGTATTACGGGGTGGGTCGATACACGAAATCGGGGTGGATGAGATAAAAAAATAAAAGAAAATTAATAAAAAATTTAACTAAATATTGTTTTTAAAATAGGGTGGCCGGGGCCCAGGTTGGCCCCCCTCCCTCCGCCACTGCGTGTATTTCATCCAATACAATGGAATATAAAAAAAAATAAGAAAAGTGGAATTGGAGATCTCATCCCAATCGCAAGAATATGGTTAATTGTAGATGAAATATTTAATGTACATTTGCAAGAACTTTGGATCATTATATATATATATATATATATATATATATATATAAAAAAAATTTGGCTCGAATGAGTGCACTATCTTGGGGTGAGAACTTGAGGACAATATGAAACATTGGACGTTTTTTTAATGGACCAAATTTAAAAGTGGAAATATTTTAAATTGTTCATTTCCAAAGTGTAAAGAATAAAAATAGCCAATTTTTTCAAACACATTTTTTTAGTCATTTTGGGGTGTAAAATGACATGCATACCCTTCTAGCATGTTTGTTTGATATTTGGATTATTTCTTTCTCTTTCATTTATCTCTATATATCATCTTACTCTTTGTTTCAAGTTTTTTTAAAAACATCGAATCTATATTTTTTGTTTTTAAAAATGCAATGTGCGTGTTGAATTATAGATATCAGAAAAATGATTAATTTGATATATTATACATGCAAAACAAATTCAAGATAAATAATTTATTTGAATTCAAAGGTTTTTGGAGAAAAACAAAATAACTGGGTCGAGTCATTGTAATTTGATGTCGAGTCACAGTAACTCGACGCTACAGTGTCGTGCTACAGTGTCGAGTCACATGTAACTATGTAACTCATAAGGTACACATGTAACACATGTTTGTAACACATTTTACATTACAATATTTATGTAACACTTTTGTAGCACTTTATCAATATGTAATGCTTATATGTAACACTTTTAAATAAGTAACACTTTTTAAGTATCACTTTTTTTTGTTATTTCTTTTGTAACGCAAATAGGTATCACTTTATTTAAGAAACGCTCTTAGCAACACTATATTTTATTAATTGTAACACTTTTTAGGCTATATTTTAGTAACAAAAAATTATACAACTATCATTAAATCATGTCAATGATTTATTTAATTAATTGATGTCACTAAAAGGTGAAGACAAAAACAATCACTAAACCTAAAAATTGTAGACATCATATACTCTGTTTTTTTTTTGAATTTTTGTTTTCTTTTTATAATGTACTCTAATTTTGCTTTTTTTTATTTTTTTTTTTATTTTTCACTAACGGAGACCAATTTCATCATTAACCTTTTTTATATTTTTTACTTTTTAAAAATTTTTACCAATGAAAATTGATGTTGTCGGTAATTTTAGGAATTTTCCATCGGTAAATTAGTTTGTTATTATTTATTTTTTTAATGTTAGAATTTTTTTATCTATCAGTAAATTAATTTTATTTTTTATATATTTTTTATTTTTACATTGAATATTTATCAGTCGATAAATTATTTTATATATTTTTGATTTTTTGTGTCCTTTCGTGTCCTTTAATATATAACATAATATGATTTTCAAACTATATACTATATAATATAAAATTTGATATTTACAGTGTATAATATAATTTAATATATATATATATATAATATAATCTTTATTATATAAAATATACTATATATACATAGGGGAAGGTTCAAATGGGACACCCCCTTATATGAGACAGTGTGGATTTATCCAAGCCATTGAAATATTGTAATTAAGGGTCCATATTTAATGGCTAATATTTATATTAATAATTATTAATTATAGGTAGTAAGGGCATAATAGACAAATTAAGAAAATAACCAACCACCAAGTCAAACGTTCCAAAATTATAGGAAGTGATAAACACAAAATAATGGCAACAAAATCATACCAAATCAAACCCAATAGAGCCCAAAAAAATAGCAGATAATACCGAAAATTTCGAACCCATGTAGTCAACGTTTCCTAAATTGTAGGATGCAATTCAATACACAGTGAAATAAACATATATTTCAGTGAAATTGATTTGTACAATAATATAAAATGATTTATCAACTGATAAATATTAAAGTGAATAAACAGTATTATTTTCAAGATTACACACGTTCTTATCGACTGATAATATTAAAGTGAATAAACAGTATTATTTGGAAGGATTAAACACGTTCTTATCGACTTAGTATGTATACTATATATCATCCTAAATTATTTGGAAGGATTAAACACGTTCTTATTTTTTTGTATAAAATAAATGCAGTTCAATACACAGTGAAATAAATATATAGTACAGTGAAATTTTGACATTTATACAATACAACGCTCTTAACCACACAGTAAGTGTTAAAGTGAATAAACAGTATTATTTGGAATACTATGCACGCAGTAAAACTGCACTAATTATACAACATTCTAATACTAATTAAACAGTAAAACTGCACTAATTATACATCATAGTAATACTATGCATGCAGTAAAACTGCACTAATTATACAACATTCTAATATTCTTGCACTAATTATACAACATTCACAAATTCTTGACAACACGACTACCCCTTCTCCTTTTCTTAGGCTGAGCATTTGCTTCCCCCGCCCCACCACTCGTACCACCACTGTCTTTTTTTGTTGTCCTCTAGCCATCTTCACAAATTAGCAACTGCAATTAAGAAGACAAAGAAAATATCATCATAATACAGTAAAATTATTCTAACACTACACAAACATTTGATGACAAATACATTAAAATTGATTTGTACAACTACAATTGAAGTTAAACTATGTTGAAGACATACACAAAAATGTACTGCAGTAAAACATCAAAATTATATTAAATAACCACTAAAACTCAACTTAGAATACAGTAGAATAATATCTAGAAAAGTCAAAGTCGAAAGTCGAAAATACAAACCCAACCATGAAATTACTAGAAATCAAAATCTCTAGAAAAATCGAAGATAACTAAACCCTATAACAATAAATCCCCAATAATAAAAAGATAAAAACCCTAGAAACTACACAAACTACTTCTAAAAATATTTTCAAGATTTGGGTTAAAATTACATACCAAGAAATTAAACAAAATGTGTGAAACTTAATTGCCCGCCATGATAACCCACCGCCCGGTGTTACACCATCGCCATTGTCTTAATTGCTAGAAATCAAAATCTCCAGAAAAATCGAAGATAACTAAACCCTATAACAATAAATCCCCAATAATAAAAAGATAAAAACCCTAGAAACTACACAAACTACTTCTAAAAATATTTTCAAGATTTGGGATAAAATTACATACCAAGAAATTAAACAAAATGTGCGAAACTTAATTGCCCGCCATGATAACCCACCGCCCGGTGTTACACCATCGCCATTGTCTTAATTGCCCAGGTCCAAAAATAATAAAAAAATAAAATTCGAGCAAGGCAATATCGGACCATCGCGAAGTCAAACGATGGAGGAGAAAATGGTACGATGGCGGATCTATTTTTTTGCAGGCCTTCGTCACCGTCCTCTTCAACGTCGTGATGGTCTTCTTCATGGCGGGTCTCGGCAGTGGAGGATGGCGGTGGCTCCGGCGATTTTGGCGCAACGTACGGTGGTAGCCGTGCGTAATACGCAGAGGCGGTGAGAAGATGGAGTGTGAGACAGTGAGAAGAATGAGTGTTCCAAGGTGAGAAAAAATGGTGATAAAAAATGTTTGAAGGAGTTGACGTTTTTTTTTTGGGTTTATTGGGTTTGATTTGGTAAGATTTGAAGCCCCTTAAACTCGGGAACCGAAAAAGGAAAATTAAAACTTACCTTCTACACTCAAATAAAAAGACAGATTTGCGCTAATTAAAAATCCAAAAATAATATAAATTACCTATTTGACCCCCCTAAAAATCCTGCATTAACTACTTGCCTAAAATAAAAGGATTAATCTGAGCCACACAAAATATCAATCCAATGGCTATAATAAATCCTCAGCGTCTCAAATAAGGGGGGTGTCCCATTTGATCCAATCTCTATATACATATAATATATTTTTTATGCAATTTTAATATATATATATATATATATATATGTGTGTGTGTATATATAAAACAAAGCAAAAGTTGTAATAAGACTCGACATAGCTTAGTGACAAATTGTCACTTCCACATATAACAGGTCGTGGGTTCAAACCTATTTGGTGGCAGAAATTAGTATTTCGATGAAGTGTTACAAAAAAAGTATTACATAAGATTCATATGTAACATTGTAGAAGTATTTTTTTTAAAGTGTTACATAAAATTCATATGTAACACTTTAGAAATATTGGTTCAAAGCGTTACTAATATAGAACTTAATGTAACACTTAGAATAAGTGTCACTAAAAGCTAATAAAAGTGATACCTTAGACTATAGGTAGTATGGGCAAGTGCATCACCATAAAAGTGCTACATATTGTCTATAGTAATATTTTATGGCCATTAGGTAACATTTTTTGGGTGTTACCTAATATCATTTATGTTGTAGTGGCTACAGTGTCGTGCTACAGTGTCGATTCACATGTAAGTCGCGCCACAGTGTCGTGCTACAGTGTCGAGTCACTGTAACTCGCGCTACAATGTTTCTGGATGCAAGTAAATTCACTCAAGGGCAAATTATGTTTTTCATACCCCAAAATGGCTAAAAAAATGTGTTTGAAAAAAATGACTAAAAAACATCTTGATTTGATGGGAATGGCTAAAAAAATATCCACTGAATTTAAAATGTCTTTTTAATGTTTTTGATTTGATCTTAATGGTAGTACAGTAATTTTGTCCAATTACGTATAGGTCAAAAGAGAAATAGATTACCAATTTAACTCCCTCAGATCGTTGTCAACAGGCGTGTATATCCATTTCAAAGATTGTGTTCGGCAGATTTTTTGGATTATGAGGTTTCAAAATTTGGTATTTTTTATGGCATCAAATCACTGAAATTCTTATATTCGGTTATTACTTATTTATTATGATTTTATTGCATATATATAGTATGAATTAGTTATTAGACATCTGATTATTTTATATTTGTGTTTTTTGTTTTGCTCAAATATCAGTGCCTATTTTTTCATAGTTATTATTGCATGGTTACATTTTTATTGTTGCTTAATTATTATATGTTTGTTGCACATTTAATATGATTTTAGTATATTCATTACATGTTGTATTGCATATTTAGTATGATTTTGGTGAATTTTCAACCATTGCATGATTATTTTTGGTTGAAGGTTTATTGCGTATTTAATATAATTATTGTGCATTTTAAGCCAATTTATTTTTCTATTATTAGATCATTGCTTATCGCTTATTTAGTATGCATATATTGCATATTTAATATGATTTTAGTGCATTTTCAGCTAATTTATTTTTCTGTTATTAAATCATTGCATGTTTTGTGTTCGATTACTACTTATTTAGTATGATTTTATTGCATTTATAGTATTATCTCGACGCAGAGTAGGGTGTGTTAAAGAAGAAGACTTTTCTCTTCTTTCTAGTGGAGTTTTCAACTGTAAGGGTCCCCTTTTTTCGCTAAGAGGTGTGAATTACATGACATAAGATAGTTAAGAATATCTTCGAAAAATATATTATTACTGTCCATGATTAGTGCGGTAATGGATGAATAATTATTGACTACTTTACCCTTGTGATATGTTATTTAGGTAAGAAATAATTTATAAATTAGTTAAAGATAGGTCATGTTATTGATCGATGGTTAAGATTTGTCCTTATGGATCACCCACAACCCTTATATACAAATATATATGTATGTGTGTGTGTGTGCATCTAGGGTGAGTCCATAGATACTAATTATAGTCATTGATCCAAAATTAGCTTACAACCAAGATTAAACCAAATAAATAATTATTATTTAATTAAATTATTAACATTAAGGGTTTTTGTAAATGGCTATAATTAGATAAAAACCAACAAAAGAAACGGTTACACAATTTGTGGAGTGAATCGTAATTGATTTGATTCTATTAGAGATACACACAATTATGTAAAAATAGGGACGATAAATTAGACTGAAACACGTATTCAACTGAACCAGATCCTTCGTCTCCGTTCATCTTCATACTAAAGAAAATAGAAAATTATTCAATACTATATTAAACAATATATAAATAAAAAAACGTGATAATGTTCTAAACAAGCATTAAATATATAGTAAATATGTAATAACATATATATCAAACATCCATTAGTACATCAACTATAACGAGAATAAATAAAATCATGATGAATATTCTAACTATGCGCTAAAATTATAGTAAATATGCATGACAAGAATAAATAAAAGAAAACAAAAAAAATGCTATTAAAAAAATATTTAAACCAAAAAATATAAGAAACACGAGAATGAGATTGAAAAGAAACCAAATGAGCTCATTTGTCGTGTTTGGTAAGAAATCAGCATCAACTTCCATTTTTAAACAGATTGCAAGACAAAGTAGATCCTTTAATTTGTCCAAATGTTTGATTTGAATCTGACGCGGATTCATTTAGTAAAAGGACCGGCTGACCACCCCTTGTGCTTATCTAATAAAATCTTTGTCCTATCAAAAGAAAAACTTCCATTTTCAAACAAGTGGATGCATTAATTAAATAGCAAATGTCGGCATCGAACCTAATTTTCTGCAGTCAGCACACATTTTTAAACACAGCAGAAGACTAATTAATGTGATAAATGATTGATCTGATGCTGTTGGATTTGAAGGAAATCATGCTGAAAAATTAAAAGAGCTAAACAAAAAAAAAGTTCAAAAGCTAGCTTTTTGTATTGATGCAGAATTCTGTAAAAGTGAGCAAATACAATGAAATAGTAGCTGCTATATACACAGTTATAGAAAGACCTAGAATACTAGCCAATGCACACGTGGCAGCCTAGTATAAGATATAAGATGGAATATAGGAATAACAAATTATGTACCCTTACCATGAACCGGGTAAGTAGATGCTACCTAAGTGGGTAGTGCCCAACTTCCGTCGGATTGTGACATGTGTCCCATTTTGATTTTCTTTTTTTGGAAAAAAATATATGCATATGTCATAGTGGGACACTTGGCAAAATCACAAGGGGGTTGGGCACAACCCACGTGGGTAGCATCAAACCCCCCCCCCCCATGAACCTAGGATAAAAGGAATAAAAATCTGATTATTAGCTAATTATGAGCTGGCATATTCTGCAAGATAATTTTAATGGGTGATGAGCATAAAATGATCAACATTATATCCCAACACCCCCCTCAACTCGAGGGCGGATAAAGACGCACCGTGTATGTCACGCCCCAAAATCGGGAGTCGTGACTCGGACGATCTAACTTATACCGATTTACCATGACGGCTCATTTATTCATTAATATAACCCAAACAGAAATAGTAAAATCCCAAAATAGAGTGAATATAAAATAAACTAAGTCGAGTACAATCGCAGCGGAATTAGAAAATAAAATACAATCCTCATCACAATCATACTTCCTACGGGTCCTACGCCCAGCTATTACAAGGAAATTGCTTAGAACATGCCCATACATAAAGAAACCATAAAATTCAATTTGTTACAATAGTCCAACACAATAGAGAGCTAATCAATAGCTTCGAAATATTCGTCGTGGTCTTTCCTTCGAACCTCATCCTCTCAAGTTGAAAAAATAGGTGGGAGTGAGACAAAAATTCTCGATGGGTGTGGTGAGTGTGTGCAAGTGGGGCTTATACTTTTATGCAGTAAAATCATTTCATGAGTGTTGATGCAAGAAACGTGCAATGACATTCTCTTATACTTAATAGTTTTATTAGTATTAGTTAACAGTCAGTCCGTCAATTCCGATCAGTTGGTTGCGCATGAAAGTGTGATGCCAACCCGCCGATCCATCAATTCATATCGCTTGGTTGCGCACGAAAGTGTGACGCCAACCTGCATAAATCCGTCACTCATATCAATTGGTTGCGCACGAAAGTGTGACGCCAACCTGCACCACCTTATACGGCAGAGAAGTTTGATCAAACATCATCTCCCCCAAACAAGACACCTTATCCCTCCCTGCCGATAGAGTCGTAGCCGCTATCCCGGTTGGCACGACGTCTCCACAAAGGGAGCCATTTAAGTGGATCATAATCATGATTATACCTGACCCCCAATCGCCCGCCGACTCTCCTATCCGGCTCGAGGTTGGGAGTTGGACGATGGAGGTCGGCATGAGACTGTAGCCAAGCTACCCATCCCATACGCGACTTATCAATTCCACAAATCCGTCAATTCATATCAGTTGGTTGCGCACGAAAGTGTGACGCCAACCTGATCGATCGATCGATGGGAGATTCCAAGTGCGTTTATAGACTCGCCGTCCGATATTCAATCGATCATTGATACGACATAGATACCGGAGGGGTAATCTAGCCGGTTCTATTCATTAATTCAGTGTATTGTACTGAAGTTCTTAATAAGGTTCGGATTATGGGGGTAAGGAAGTCGTCTTATTAGCGGGACAATTAGATGATATGAAAATCCCGAATAAATTCGGATAATAATTTTAAAAATAGAATTTTTTGTTAAACAATATTTTAATATTTATATGAATAAATTGAAGTTAGAAAATAAAATAATTTCATATGACCTTGGTAAATTTTATTTCAAAATAAAACATTTTAATTAAAGAGGAAATTTATGTCGGGTTTAAAATTTCAGAAGTTGTGATCCCGAACTCAGAAAAAGGTAAGGTTAGTCTCTAATTTTTCTAAAACAATCTAAGGAATTATATTTTCAGGGTCTCGGGGTCAAATTTTTTAAAATTATAGGTCAGTCCCAAAATCTTTCCAAATTAGTATTTTTGACCCAATACTTTTAAAAATGGATATCTCTTAAATCGGAAAAGGTATTAATGAGATTCCAGATCTAATAATTTCTCTGGGGTAGTATGTATATGGATTAAAAGCAGTTTTGAAAAATTCTCAGATTTAGTAACGATTTTCTGAAAAATTTCATTTTAGCCCCAAGGGTAATTTTATCGTTAAGGGCTCGTTTCAAGCCCGTTTTTTGTGAGATTTGGACTAAAGGTCCAGAATACTATTTAAAATAAGTTTGTATTATTCTCGGGTCATTGGTTGTCCTTATTTTCGAATTTCACAGTTTAGTTCCCTAAAGTTCGAAAAATTGTCATTTTGGTGACTAAATATTTTTGTATTTGCATATGCTTGACCCAGAGGGTCCCAAATACTATTATTCATTTATTCAGTCTATTTACAGTAAACAAAGTTCAAAATTTCGAAATTTCCAATAGGGTTTCATAGTTTTTGGATTTTTTACTTTTGGCCCTATATTTTGCCTTATTTGCAAAAGTGGCCCAGCTCAATTTTGTTCACAAGTTCTTAAGTCCAGAATATTAAGTAGTAGGGGACGATGCAGCCAGCGCTGCAGCGCGCGGACGCCAGCGTTGCAGCGCGCAAGCAAAGACAAAGAAATAGGATTTGGTCTCTAGCGGCGCACTAACGCAGCGAGAGATGGCGCCCAGTCACACGACGACGGGCTGAAAGTGGGCTATTTTATTTTTCGGCCTTTTTGATGGATTTTGAGGGTTTGAGACCTATAAATACATAATTCACGAACATAATGGGGGTCGGACATTTTTTAGAGCACAAGGGACGATTTTGAGCAAGGAGAGAGAGTTCGGGACGAGATTCGAAGGCATCTATCTTCTGGAAACAGAGAAGATTCTCCTTTAATCATTCTGAATTATTTCTTCTAGCATCTTTGTTGAACCCAATCGATGTATAATTATTTCTTCATGAGTTTTTGTACATCTATTATGAGCTAAACATATTTTTCTAGGGGATTGATGTAACTTACGTTTGAACCTATGTTTTGATTTCCAGTTTATGAAATTCACATGTTAATTAATCTATTTGTGCTATTTGATTTGATTGCATCTGAATTATCTGATCAATAGTTTAGATTGTTTGGCGTGTTTGATTTGACACTCGAGAGAGGTAATTGAATGCCTGGCTATAGAATAGCACAACCTAGGGTTTCATAGAACCGAGAAGTTTATGAATCTTTTGAAACCTGTGATAGAATATTCATTGAGCGTATTAGGGTTTAATTTATGATTTTTATAGAGATATCGAAATCAGAAATTGGAACCTTGTTCGCCTTATTTTTTTTAGCTTCACCGCAAGTGTACGGTGCAGTTTATAGAATAGGGTTAGCAAGGTCGAATCCACAGGGACTAATAAATCAATGTACTAAGTACTGGATTATAATAACCTTATTTATATCTAGGCGATCGAAAGTGAGTGATTTGGTTTTATAAACTAAAGCAGAAATTTATCCTAAAAGAACAAAGCAAAGAATGATTGAAAGATCAAGATGATGAATGGATTCCTAGGTTATGGTTTCAGTTAATATCCCCTTTTTATTATCAGATTAATCAAACCAAAGTTAAACGTATTCTTCCCTATAGACCGATCACAAAAGTAATTTACCCTCTCTCTCGAGATGCATGTAAAAGCGTTGATTGGAATATCTATGCTAGCATCTCTACTCAACATGAGATATCCAACTATCAAAAGTTCAAAAGATTATAAAGCCTCACGAATATTCACAGACTTCTCAATCATACAAGACATTCATGTCAAGTACTCATAGATCTAGTATTGAAACTCATCGGTTAGAATTATGAATCAATACATCAAACAAGTTAAACCAAATGCGTTTTGATAGAACAAGAATTAAAGAAAAGTACTTGAATAGGGTTGGAAAACATTAACTTCAATTGTAATTAATCATCAAATAAAAGTATCCATTAACTTACTCCCCAAACCCGGGAATCACAAGAAGTTTAGCTAGACATAGAAAAGAAAATCTATAGACAAATTATTAACGTTCATGTCTAACTAATTGAAAATAACGATACTATGGAATGAGTGAACTCGGGGATGATAACGATCTCTCGATCTATCTTCAATCCTCGAAGGTTTGGTTGCGGTCTTGATCGATCTCTCCAAATCTCTAGTGGAAGATTGCTCTTTTCTCTCCTTTCTAGGGCAAAAATCAGCGTAACTTTGTTTGTGGCCGCCCTATCTCTATTTGTACTTCGTTTGGGTCGAAAACCTAGTTCGAACAGGTCAGACTCTATTTTTCCCGCACAAGCGCACGGGCCATGCGCTAGAGCACGCCCATCCCGTGTTGGGTGCCGCAGGGAATGTTAACTTGCTGAAGGATGCACGGGCCATGCGCTAGAGCACGACCAGCCCGTGCTTGTAGTCGAACCTTGAAAATTGATCTTGAGTAGGCGCACGGGCCATGCTAGGACGCACGCCCTGCCCGTGAGCACCTGCTAAGCTTGATATCAGCTCGTTTTCTGCCGTTTCTCACCCGGTTTGTCTGACTTCTTCCCAATTCAACTCCAAACTTCGTATATTGTTTCAAACATTGGCGGTTCTTTATCGCAATGCTCCGAATTGTTGCCAAAATGATATAATTTATCAATCAATTCCTACAAAACGAGCAAAGCGTAATACCTTTTCTACAAAACCGGAATAAAGCCCTATTTACTCATGTAATGCATGCATATCAACATATTCTAGCCAAAATTAAGCCCAAAATACATGCCAATCAAACCTAGAATCACTTGGCACTCGAGAGAGGAAGTGATAAATGGTAGGAATATTGGCTTATAGATTAATAACTTGAGATTAATAAACTGGATTGAAAACATAGGGGATAACTAGGTGAAATCAACCCTCTAGAATTCATCTTTTAAGTGTTTGATTAATTGTCTGAACCGATTGTTTGCTTATTTTTAGTTTCATTTTTAGTTTAACAACAATCCATCTCTTTTCGATTTCTAGATAGAATTAAGCTATTTTAATTATTGTACTTAGTATAAAATTCGATAACAATCCCTGTGGAGACGATAACCCTACTTTCAAAACCTATACTAAAACTTGATACCGTACTCTTGCGGTAAGAATTTCACGATCAAGTTTTTGGCGCCGTTGCTAGGGATTGTTTTATCCTATTTTAAACTAATACTATTACCACGTAGTCTTAATCTTAATCTAGACTAGTATCGGAATTATAATTTCGTTTTTCTCATTTGACTTGTCTGTTTATGCGAGATTCCAAAGATATTAATTTGCTTCCTTTTGATCCAGAGATTGGAAGGACACTTCGAGCAATCCGAGCAGCAAAGCAAGCAGAGAATCGAGCAATGGCAGAAGGCGGGGACAATGAGAATAATGGAAATCGGGTCGTGAATATGCCATCACAGCCTGAGGCACCAGAAAGGGCAATTGGGATTACTTTCTGCCGACCGTGAACCAGAATTACTCCGGAATTGTGCGCTAGCCCATTAATGCGAATAATTTTGAACTGAAACTGGGCCTCATAAGCATGGTTCAGCAAAATCAGTTTGGGGGGAGTCCAAAGGGGGGTTGAATAAACCTTACCAATTTTTCGATTTAGTCCTTTTAAAATATAACAGAGTTTAAGACACAACTAAGTCCTTGAGGAATAGCTAAGTTAGTTAACCAGCAGAGTTAGCCACTCAACAGACTCGATAGAGCTATTGATAGAATAACTTAGCTGTTTAGGCTAAACCTTAACTTGGCTGTGATGAGTTTTTCAGCGGAAGACTTAACACCCTTGTATTTGATTTAACTTGTTTTAAACACTTGATTTTAGCACTTAGTTACTTATCAAATTGGATAGCAAATTATTACCAGATATGAAGTGAGTATGCAGAATTAAAATGCTGAAAAGTAAATGACACAACAATTTTTATAGAGGTTCGAAGATGGGGTAATTCTTCTACTCTCTCTTCTCCAACTACTGGAGGAATCCACTAAGTAATGATCAAAGTACAAAGTGGTTATCAGTCCAGATACAAGTCTTGATCACACAAATGACTTGCTCCTTTGGGACTCGATCCTTGAGATGCCTTGGTCACACAAATGGCTTCTCGTCGACTCGCTTTCTTCACAAAGGCGGCCGCTTTGCTACTTACTCACTCACTTGCTCAAGCTTCTTGGATTTGATCATGAATCCCTCCAATAACTAGAGACTGGTTTGACCTTGAACCTTCCTACAATCCTCTTTGGAAAATAGACCCCTTTTGCTTCTTCAAAAGTTTCCTCTTCAACAGTTTGAAGTTGTCTTTCCTTCACAGCTTAGTGTTGGATCGATTTCCTTCGAGATTTAGGCTTGAGGACTTTGCTTGAATAACTTGAGAATATTTGCAGGTTACAGAATGAATAATGCTCTTGCTTATTCGTGGTTCAGGTAACCTATTCTCAAAGTGATTCCTCAGCCTTTTATAGTGAACTTTCAAAAATCTGCCCATTGAAGAGATAGGCTGATTTTCAAAAGTCACTTGTGTTCGTTGGCTTGTCTTGTTGCAGTCCTTGATGTTGACATTTCCTCGTATGAAATGTCTTGCAAAGATTGCAAATGCGGCGTTTCGACACTTAGTGCGATGCTTCCCATTGGTTTGTTCCTTTTGCACACAACTGGAACACATATTTTATCTCTGACAACTTTAACAGGTTACTATTCTGAGTAACATTCTTGACTTTCATCAACGGATCTCGTTCAGTTGTCTTGACTTGACTGTTGTCCTTTATTCCCCAGGTAACTTCGAGTTTGCTTCCATTCAATGGATGACTCATCTGTCACTTCAACTTGAGACTTGGCTTCTTGAGTTGACTTGCCTGACTCTTCATACAGTTGTATCTCAGCTGATACTCCTTCAGTCGAGTCCTTGGTCTTCTTTCTTGGCCATACTCAGCTGTTCCTCAGCGGAGTCTTCATTCTTGTCTTCAGTTGACTTCTTGTATATCCAGGCATAGCTGACTTGACTCAGCTTGTTCAGCCCTATCTATTACAATAAGAATTACAAGAAAAATGGGGTGCCAACTTTCTAGTCTAAGTTTTACATGGCATTCATCAAAATCTAAACAATAAATTTCCCAACAATTTCCCCCTTTTTGATGATGCCAAAACTTAAATACATACAAACAATATGCAAACAGCAAAGATACATACAGACAATGCAGTAACAAGGAATGTATGCGTAGAATCAATCTTTTTATTGATCATAACATTCTTGTCCTTTACACAGCTGTTTACAATGTGTATCATAACAATCAAAGCATACTTATATCTACGCAAAATACAATTTTTTCATTAAATGTACAGAAGACTTACATACATATGTATTTACAAAAGTAGAATACATGAAGGGGTTAGCAGCAACACTTCATCGCCTTCGCTGCCTCCTTCTTTCTTCTTCAGCTCTGTCTTCGTCAGCTCTCTTTCTTTTCTTTTCCTCTTCAGCTGCTTTCTTCTTCTCGAAGCTCTCTTCGCAGCTTCATCTTTTCTTTTTCTTTCCTGTCTTTCTTGCCACACCTGAGTTTGTCTCTTATTTTTTTCTTCGATTCTTTTGACATATTCACCATTTTTTCTCTCCACTTCCAAATTGGCTATAGCATCATATCCAGCCCAGTAGATCTTCCTTTCTTGCCTGGATCTACATATTCAATATTTTTGGCTAGAGGTCTAGGTATAAAACCTCCTCCTCCACCACTTCTTCCTTCTCTTCTGGGCGTATATTGTACCGGAGTTTTCTTCTTACCACCGAGGGATCGCTAGTAGTCTCTGCAGCTTATCGCCTTCTTCGCACGACTTTCGACCTTTCTCCCAAGACAAGTCCTGTGCTTGGGCTATGGACATGTTTTTGAAATATCCTTCGAACTCGAGCGTTTTGAATTCTTCAATAGATCTTGGCTCTTGTCCATCATCTAGAATGGCATCTGTATCTTTTCCTGCCGGAATACCCCCAAATTATTTCAACATTTCTTCAACACGGGCATCCGTTCTCTTTTCGAACTCTTCTATCTCTGTTTCTACAATCTTTTTCTTATGAGACATAGGCACAACAGAGTAATGGAGCGACAGAGTCACAGGAAGTTTGCTGATTATGCTAGCTGTGACATGACCTTGTTGAGGGGTTTGTGCAAGCATTAATGTCACATCTTTTGACCTTTCCCCCTCAACAGCTTTTCCCTTTTCCTTCCTCTTCTCAACAGCTGTCTCTTTCTTCTCTACAACAGTTGTCTCCTCTTTCTTTTTGACAACTGTCTCTTTCAACATTTCAGGTATTCCTCTTCCACTTTTTTGGCATCATCAAAGGAGATAGGAACCCCTGGAAACATCCCAACAAGCATAAAGTCCAGTCGGCTGATAGCTGAATTCTGCTTGGAGTCTGCTGCGGAGTATGCTGTTCGAAATTTTGAGCGGGTGGCTTTGGACTCGGCTGCCACCAGTTTCATTTCATCCATAAGAAGGCTGAATTTGACATTCATATTCTCCTCAACGCGCAGAAGTTCTTTTCGATAAAATTCACGCAAAGAACTCTATCTCGCTTGTATGGGAGGCATGCAATCTTTCCATATATGTCTCGCATCCTCGCCTTCATGTCGGCATTGTCGGCCTCCGGATCGGCGATTCATTGTATAGTGCCTTGAAGTAGCGAACTTGCTCGAGACGCATGGCACTCTTTGTTGAGACAATTCCCTTATCCCGACCACCACTCTCTCAAGTCTGCTTTGTGAGAGTGGCATCTCTCGTTGTCCAGCGCATGTCGAGAGAGGCTTGGTGCCTTTCAATCTTCTCAATCTCTTCACGATCTTCTTGAAGATTTCACGTATCTCGGTTGTCCGACTTGAGTCACCGCCGCCACTCTGCATCGAAATTGAAATCAACTGCACAATCAAATCAAGTAGGAATTATGGGGTCTTCTTGGGCGGTGTAGAGCTTGTTCTCTTGCGGTCTCTTCTTCGAGCACGGACAGTTCGCGAGAAAAAGGAAATGCTTCTTCATATGCATCGTCTCGCACTTGAGATATTTTGCGCGAAGTGGTCTCTCTCGCTTTGTAGCTCGAAGATCACGCATTTGGATCGTGATTCAGCGGAGCCTTTGATGGTATTGACCCGGTGGCTCGAGCCAACATTGTCTTAACACTTTGTCGGTCTCACCGGTTTTTCCTTTTGAGTTTGCTGTTCCTCGGCCGTATCAGTAGCGTCATCGGAAGATGATGAGACTTGAGGGCTTGGCTTATCATCAAAATTGAATGTTTGACGAGCAACTTTGAATTCTGGCTTACTCGTACTTAGAAGAACATCCTCAGCTGAGTCTTTTTGATGTGCATCAGGGATGGACTCAGCTTTATCTTCAGATCCCAGAAATGATATATCAGGGTTGTCTTGGGAATCATGAAGGGCACTAATCTCCTTCTCAGAATCTTCAATGTGAACAGGAGGGATGTTCTGCATTTCCGTCTCTTTACCCAGGGAAGTCTCAACCTCCTCCGGGCCTTTAATACCTTTAGCAGTCTCAACTGCAGAAAGGCCTTCTACATTCCCTTCGACAGACACAGCTGTCTTAGGGTCTTGAACCATGGCATCCGAAGGAGTCTCAACCCATTGGATTGCACTTTTAGTACCCAGAGTGTTAATTCCCAGGGCATTTCCATCCTGTGCCTCGACTGCATCAGCAGTGTCCTCAGCCTGCAAAGCTGTTGGCACTTCACCTGGGACAGACTCAACTATCCGAGCTTCGTCAGTGGCAACTTGATGTTGTTATTTTTCTTTCTCTTTCTCCACTTTGCCTCCTTCCTTCATTGTGGAGTCATCTGCAGCATCCTCCGACCTAGCTGCAGTGGAGTGAGTTTCCCCCTCAACTGGCACACTAGCTGAGTGACCGATGGTGGGGTCACTCTGCTCCAGACTCCCGACTTTTTCAAATGAGTGTTCGGCCGTGGGGGCAGGTGGTAAGACACCTTCAGCAGGGGTTGGCTCAACTTGGGTGCCCAAGTTCCCAGTGTCATCGCCAAGTCCCTTAGATCCGTCCTCTGAGTGAACTGGGGAAGTGGTTGCAGCAATAATCGCGGCAATCTATTGTACCACCCCCAATGGATCAATCTCCAGCTGAGATTTAGAAGACTCTCCTGGTCCTTCCCTCAGCTGTTGCTCATGCATCAATTTGGATTCCAGCATGGCTTGCTGCATGTCCAACTTCTCCTTTGCAGCAACCGGATCCATGTCCTCATCACTTCCCAAAAGCATATCAATGTGAGGATGAGTATGGTCGCTGGTTCCAGTGAGAGGACAAATGCTGGCTTTCTCACGAGCTTTTGCTTCCTCAGCTGCTCTGGCCTTTTCTTGCTCCTTGTGAATTTGCAGCATATTTATATAGTTATCCTCATCCAGGGCCTGCAGAACAGTGTCAATATCAAGAAGCTTGAAAAGATCCTCTTCTTCCTCAATATACTCAGGGTCTTCAAACTACACCCTTGAGTGACTCAACTTCCATTTCCTCCATGCTCGCAGATGATTCTGGATGTCTGGGTATAATGGAGAATACATGAATATATCATCATCTTCATCCTCTCCTTGTTGCCCTTCCTTTTCAGGAATGGAAGGCAACATACTCTGTTGCTCTTCACCTTCACCAGCATCGGGAGCAGGTGGAGACACAACCCTTTCATCAGGAGATTCTGTTGTCTCTGTTGCCTCTTCTTCCTCAGCTGTTCTATCCACAGCTTGGTCTTCTATTTTCTTCTGCTGATCGTCCTCAGCAGACTTGGCTGTTTCATCAACAACTTTTGGAGACTGCACTTCTTCAGCAGTCTCAGAGATATTCTCCAGCTGAGTGGCAAACTCAGTTGTCTTCTCAAGCTCTGAGAGTTTGGTGAGTCTTCTCCTTCGCTTAGTTTTCACCAGAGGGATGTCTGGTTCTACTTCCTCCGGTTCCTCGAAGGTAAAGGCCTTCGGAGTTGCCTTAGAGGCAGCTGCCCTTCTCGCCTTGGCAGTCCTCTTCTTCTTAATTCCTGGAGAAGGTATTAAGGGTTTTTCTCCACCGCGGCTGCAGGGGTAGGAGACACGGCTGCAGGGGCAGGTGCGTCTTTCTTCTTTGCTGCAGGAGCAGCTTTCTTCTTCGCAGCTGCAGGGGAAGCTCTCTTCTTAGGAGGGGAGGAAGCAGCTGTGTCGACAGGGTCAGTTGATTCCCCATCACTAGTATCAGCCCTTTTTTCATAGGCTCTCTTTTGTGCTCCTGAAAGATTGGCCCGGAACATATTATTGTTGACATGGAATGGCTTTCCATGTCGAAGGGGAACACCCTTCACCTCCATTAAATGGCTAATGACTAGGCCATAGCCAAATGATCCTCCAAAGGATCCATCCTCCTTGAAAGATTTGTTGCCAACATTCTGGCAAAGTCTGCTGTAAATGAATTCAGCCCAATTAATCTTCTTTTCTTCCATGACCGCAGCCATGACGATCAGCTTGGTTTTGGACAGCTGATTGAAGCTTCCAAACTTCATGTCTACACATTTAGCGATGATATCCATCAGTTTATGATAATCGTCCTTCAGCAGCTTCTTCTCAGCTGTGTAGACAACTTTTGCAGCGCACTCGGGTTTGGCCACTTCCTTCCATGCAGCAGCCAAATTAACGTTGGCTTCATATATTTCCGGCATGCCCTCCGACAGTAATAAATAGTGCTCCGAAAGATCCTTTGCAGTGATTAAAATGTCCTTGCGGTGGATGGAGGACTTAATCCCTTCGTCCTACACCTCGACATTAATATAAAACTGGGCGACCTCCTCAACGTACGTCATTTGATATTCCATCGTGAGGAAGGGTTTTAGTCCAGATTTCTCGATCTTATCCGCAATTTTCTTCACAAGGGTTTCATCGCAACCCTGTTTTATCATCCCCTCAAAATCCAAAGTTGATCCGGTGTGGATTTGCTTTGTGAGCTTAGTGAAGTCATGTGCTGGTGCCATTTTTAGAAGATTCTACCGATTAAATCTTGATAAACATGCTTTGAGAACTGGTAGGGTTTTGGAGAGAAAATAGGCTTGCTTTCGAATGCTTGAAGATGAACAGTTTTAAGTGTAGGAGAGAAAACTGAACAAATGAGTATATAAGGGTTATGAAAGGACGTATTTTTGGTTTTTTTTTTTTTGAATTTTGATCAAGATCAACGGCTCAGATTCACCACGCCGATCAGCATTTAATTGCCCGCATTTAATGCGGCACAAAGACTTATATCCAATCATATGCTCATTTGTCAAACTTTTTGATCGCATGCGTCATTATTACGCTGACGTCATCCTTAAAAACATTCCCGCTCATTAAAACGACTGCGTTTTTGTCACTTAGCTCATAAATGACTCAACTTACTCCTTAAATGACTCAACTCTTCTTCTCTCTATTCGTATAGTGACTCAAATTTGTCAATTAACTCGACTACCGTGACTTTTCCGATCTGGTGATTCACTGGCGATTTATGAGATTTGCTCTGTTATCATCTTTTCACGTTTCATCTCTTCTCATTGAGTCTTCTGAGTATCAACTCAGCTCAATTAACCCTAGCTCATGCTTAAGCTCTTCAAATCTTGATTCGCATAAATGTTTGGTGAATATGTCAGCTAATTGTTTATCTGTTGAGATGTATTCCAAGGTGATGTCTTTCTTTTCAACATGATCTCTTATAAAATGATATCTGACATCAATGTGCTTTGTTCTTGAATGCAATACAGGATTCTGAGTGATTGCAATAGCACTTGTGTTATCACACATAATTGGAATCTCTTTTTCTTCAATTTCATAATCTCTTAGTTGTTGTCTCATCCATAAGACTTGGGCACAACAACCGCCGCAGCCTATGTACTATGTACTGCTACCACCATGGATGTGGCTATTGAGTTTTGCTTCTTGCTAAACCAGGAAACTAGTCTGTTTCAAGCATTTGACATGTACTGAAGTACTCTTCCGTCAATTCTACATCCAAAGATAGTCGAACCGAGTAGCCAATTAGCTTGAATCCACCTTCCTTTGGATACCATAAGCCAACTTCTTGGCATCCCTTCAAATATCTTAGGATTCTCTTAGCTGCAGTCATGTGGCTTTCTTTTGGTTAGATAGAAATCTTGCACATACACCTACTGCAAAGGTGATGTCCGACCCTTCTTGTTAAAATAGAGCAGTGATCCAATGAGTGCTCAGATCCGTTTGATCCACAGGCTTGCCATCTGCATCCATGTCCATCTTGACGATGTGTTCATTGGTATTTTTACAGAAGACTTCTCTTCCATACCAAATTTCTTCATTAAACCTCTGGTGTACTTTGTTTGACTTATGAAGGTTCCATCCTTCAGCTGTTTAACTTGGAGTCCTAAGAAGAATGTCAGCTCTCCCATCATGCTCATTTCAAATTTGCCTTGCATGAGGTTTGAGAACTTATCACACAACTCTTTGTTTGTGGATCTAAAAATGATATCATCCACATATATTTGAACAAGCAGTATACTCTCCCCATCTTGAATTCTGAAGAGTGCTCTGTCCACTTTGCCTTTGGTGAATCCATTATCTGTCAGAAATTGAGATAATGTATCATACCAAGCTCTTGGTGCTTGTTTCAATCCATATAGAGCTTTCTTGAGCTTGTACACCTTATCTCCAATGGTCTTCTGCTCAAAGCCTGGAGGTTGCTCAACATAGACTTCTTCTTCCAACTGTCCATTTAAAAATGCACTTTTCACATCCATTTGATATACAATAAAGTTCTTGTGTGTAGCATAGGCAAGAAACATCCTTATTGCTTCCAAACTTGCAACAGGAGCAAATGTTTCATCAAAATCTATTCCTTCTTCTTGGCAATACCCTTTGGCTACCAATCTTGCTTTGTTTCTTACCACAGATCCTTCCTCATACATCTTGTTTCTGAAAACCCATTTTGTGCCAATAACATTTTGATGGGTTGGTCTTTGCACCAATTCCCATACATTGTTCATTTCAAACTGATTCAGCTCTTCTTGCATTGCTTGAATCCAATGTGTATCATCCAATGCTTGGGACACATCTTTTGGCTCTATTTGGGAAATCAAACAAGTGAACATTGCTTCTTGCTGAGCTCTGGATCTGGTTCTTACACCATCTCTCACATTTCCAATGACTAGCTCTGGTGTATGGTCTCTCAACCATCTCACATCGGGTTGAAGTAAATCACCGGGTTCGATCGTCTTGCAAATTGTGTTGTCTTGAGCGATTCTTTCATCATCATTTAGTGCAGATTCTCCAAATTGTCTTTGAGACTTAGCATCTCATCTTCATCTTGATTAATTGCTCGACTTGACTTCAACATAAGGACTCTTCTCGCATAGTTGGGTGATTCAAATTATCACCTAACTCTTCAAAGTCTTCTCCATTTACATTAGGTTCATCAAAAACCACATGGATAGACTCTTCTCGTGACCATAGTCTCTTTGTTCAAGACTCTATAGGCTTTACTTTCAGCTGAGTATCCCAAAAAGATACCTTCATCAGCTTTTGCATCAAAAGCCTTTAAATTATCTTTGCCATTGTTGTGGATGAAGCATTTACATCCAAATATTCTAAAGTACCCAACATTTGGCTTTCTTCCTGTCCAGATTTCATAGGGAGTCTTTGTCAGCTGTCTATTAATCATGCATCTATTTTGAGTATAGCATGTAGTGTTGATGGCTTCAGCCCAAAATCTTTTAGGCAATCCTGCTTCAGCTAACATGGTTCTAGCAGCTTCCTTGAGAGTTCTTTCTTTTTCGCTACTCCATTCTCATGCTGGAGTCCTTGCTGCAGATAATTCATGAGCAATACCATTTTCAACACAATACTGAGTTATTATTCCATTGACAAACTCAGTTCCTCTATCAAATCTTATCTTTATAATGGTTTGACTCTTCTCATTTTGAACTCTTCTCATCAGCTGAGGTAACTTCTGCAAGGTTTCTTTCTTTTTGCACATGAAATTGTCCATGTATATCTTGAATAATCATCCACCACCACTAAAGTGTATTTCTTTCCACTTATACTAGCTGGTTCAACAGGACCAAATAAGTCCATATGCAACAGATGCGATATTCTTGTTGATGAAGGACTAGGCTTATCCTTAAATGAAGATTTGATCTGCTTTCCCATCTGGCATGCATCACAAACACTTTCTTTCTTGTACACTGAGTCTGGCAATCCTTCCACAAGATGACTCCTTGCAAGCTTGTTGATTGTCTTGAAGTTCAGATGACTCAGCTTCTTGTGACACAGCCAACTTGATTCGGTTGTACTTTTAGCTAACAGACAAGTGTTTGGTGTGGCAGTCGACCAATCTACCACATACATGCTCTTCTGTCTGGATCCTTGCAGCACTACTTCATTTGATTCAGTGTCCTTAATTTGGCACACTCCCATATTGAATCCAACATTATATCCCTTGTCACAGAGTTGGTTGATGCTTAACAAGTTGAAGTTGAGGCCTTTAACGTATGCAACATCTGTGATTTCTAATCCATTTTTCTTGATGGATCCAGTGCCTCTTATTTCCCCTGGAGCTTCATTTCCTCCAAATATGACTTTTGCGCCTCTAATCTCCTTGAATTTTGACAGATTTTTCTTGTTTCATGTCATGTGTCTGGAACAGCCACTATCTATGTACCAGGTTCTTTGGCACTCAGCTGTTCCTTGAACCTGCAATCAAGGAAATTAGTTTTTAGGTACCCATGCTTGTCTGGGTCCTGAGGGGTTAGTGATGTAAGATGATCCAACCAACCTATAGCCAAATGACTTGACTCTAAGAGGTTGCCATCTATCCGTGCCATAATCATAGCTCACTTTGGAAAATTGCTTGGGGGCCTTTGGTTCATACAACTGTCTCTTTTGTCTGTATGCCTGTGTGTGTGTTTTAGCAATTGCCTTCTTTGGGTAGTTGTGATATTTCTGAGTGTAGTGCCTGGGTGCATATGTGTGCTGATTATAGCTCTTTTGCCTTTGGAATGACCTTTTCTGAGTTCTAGGCGTTTGCCATTTAGGCTTGTATTCCATAGGTCTTTGCTGATATTTCACATTATTCCAATCAGCTTGGCTTGGGTAGTTTCTACCATTCCCTTCATATGTGTTTCTTTGATAAAACTTCAAAGAGTACTTCCTATTTGGAGTTTGCTGAGGAACTCTGCTGGATTTCTTCTCAGCTGTCCTCTCAGCATACTCAACTGGTTGTTTTCCTTTTCCTTTATATCAATGCCAGTTTGTTTGTGATTGTGTTTTGGAGTGAATGTGGGTGCAACATTTGGTGTCTTGGATTTTTGAGATGCTTCATTACTTGAAGATCCTTTTTCCAAAATCACTCTAGGAGTTTGACTGTGCACAAAGGAATTGAATCCTATGCATGTCTTATCTCCACACTCTTTTTGGCACATAATAAGGTCATCCAATGATTCAGATGCCTTTGTAAATGATGCAATCACAGTTTTGAGATCATTTTCCCTCTTTTCTATAGCAACTATCTCTGCTATTGGTTTAGCATTTTCAGCCTTCAGCTCTTTGTTCTCATCAGCTATGTGACTCGTCAGTACTCGGTTCCTTAGTCACCGTGAGTTTTGCTTTTAAGTTTGTTTTCCTTGTTTAATAGTGTGTGTAAGGATTTAATGTGCTCAAAGTCTTTCATCATTTTGCCTAATGAATCATAAAGATCAGTGGGTGATGAAGTGTGTGTGTCACAATCACTATCACTAGAATCTGAGTGACACGAGTTAGAGTGTACCTCATCTTCTTGGTCAGGTTGATCTTGTTCTTTGGCCATTAGACAGATCATTGCTTCTTCTTCTCGTAATCACTTGAGTAGTCGACTTCACTACTCTTTTGACTTAGTCCGAGTCTTTTCTTTTCTTTTTCTTTTTCTTTGAAGACCCTTCTTATTCTCAGTCTCTAGCAAAGTATCTCGGCCCGTCCAACACAGTTCTCATCTCTTTGATCGATTCTTTTCCGTTCTTGGGTTATCAGCTCTCTGATATTCAACCTTTTGATGCTCAGCTCTCTTGGGTGGCCTATCTTCCCTTGACTTGGAGGGAGTTGAATGTCTCCTGGAGGATTCACCCTTGTTTCTTTTATAGTTCTTATTGAAGAACTTGTTGAATCTTTTGACCATCAAGGCAATTTCCTCCTGGTCAATGGCTTCCTTGACCTCGCTCTTTTCCCATCTTTGACTATAAGTGCAAATTGTTTTGGGTACAACTGTCTCCTCTTGATCTTTTCTTCTCAGCTCAAACTCGTAGGCTTTGAGGTCTGAGAATAGCTCATGATTGGATGTTTTTGTGAGGTTCATTGAATGTCTCAGGGCCATGACCTTCATTTCCTATTCAAATTGGGAGGCTTCTCGAGAATCTTCATACACATTTCATTCGTGTATATTCTTTCCCAAGTCTTTGATAATTCATTTGTGATTTCATGAATGGAGCATCCAAATTGATCCAAGGTTTCACCAAAGCATTTTAAAATTTTCAAATTTTTGTACAACAACGGATAATTTGTTTTCTTTAATTTGCTCAAATCCTTCACAAATTAAAGTTAATTTATCCTAGATTTGTTTTGCACTTTGACAAGATTTGACTTTGTTGAACATTGCTTTGTCCAAGGTTTTGTAAAGTATGTCCTTGGCCACATTGTCCAAGTTGTATCTTCTTCTGTCCTCGTTTGTCCATTCAGGTCCTTGGTTTCTCAACCAGGGTCGGTCTTGCTTAGCAAAGACTTTCCTCTCCTTCACCATTGTGGCTGCTCTCTGTCTGTTGTGTTCACTTTCGATTTGCGGCGATGGCCCATCCTCTATCACTATCCACATTTCATCATGTAAAGCAGATAGATGAGCCTGCATGCGAATTTTCCAGTCATCAAATTCCTCAATAGTGAACATAGGAATGCGTGTCAAATTTGCTTCCATGATAATAACTTTGCTAAATAAAAATAGCTTTTGAAAAAAGCAAGTGTTAAAAATTCTTTGAAAGATTGGAGATCTAGTTCAGTAACCAGTGCGGAAGGCTCAATGAACCAACCACTCTGATACCACTTGTAGGTCCCAAGGGGTGTGAGTAAGGTTTAGAAGGGGGGGTTGAATAAACCATACCAATTTTTCGATTTAGTCCTTTTAAAATATAACAGAGTTTAATACACAACTAAGTCCTTGAGGGACATCTAAGTTAGTTAACCAGTAGAGTTAGCCACTCAACAGACTCGATAGAACTGTTGATAGAATAACTCAGCTGTTTAGGCTAAACCTTAACTTGGCTGTGATGAGTTTTTCAGGGAAGACTTAACACCCTTGTATTTGATTTAACTAGTTTTAAACACTTGATTTAGCACTTAGTTACTTATCAAATTGGATAGCAAATTATCAGCATATATGAAGTGAGTATGCGGAATTAAAATGCTGAAATGTAAATGACACAATAATTTTTATAGAGGTTCGAAGAATGGCTAATTCTTCTACTCCTCTCTTCTCCAACTCATGGAGGAATCCACTAAGTAATGATCAGAGTACAAAGTGGTTATCAGTCCAGATACAAGTCTTGATCAAACATCTAACTTGCTCCTTTGGGACTCAGTCTGGAGATGCCTTGGTCACACAACTGGCTTCTCGTCTGACTCAGCTTCTTCATAGGGCGGCTGCCTTGCTACTTCACCCACTTGCTCAAGCTTCTTGGATTTGATCACGAAGCCCTCCAATAACTTGAGACTGGTTCGACCTTGAACCTTCCTACAATCCTCCTTGGAAAGTAGACCCCTTTTGCTTCTTCAAAAGTTTCCTCTTCAATAGTTTGAAGTTGTCTTTCCTTCACAGCTTAGTGTTGGATCGATTTCTTTCGAGATTTAGGCTTGAGGACTTTGCTTGAATAACTTGAGAATATTTGCAGGTTACAGAATGAATAATGCTCTTGCTTGTTCGTGGTTTAGGTAACCTATTCTCAAAGTGATTCCTCAGCCTTTTATAGTGAACTTTCAAAAATCTGCCCGTTAAAAGATAGGCTGATTTTCAAAAGTCACTTGTGTTTGTTCGCTTGTCTTGTTGCAGTCCTTGATGTTGACATTTCCTCGTATTAAATGTCTTGCAGCATTGCAGCGTTTCTGACACTTGTGCGATGCTTTCCATTGGTTTGTTCCTTTTGCACACAATCGAACACGTACTTTATCTCTGACAACTTTAACAGGTTACTATTCTGAGTAACATTCTTGACTTTCATCAACGAATCTCGTTCAGTTGTCTTGACTTGACTGCAGTCCTTTATTCCCCAGGTGACTTCGAGTTTGCTTCCATTCAATGGATGACTCATCTGTCACTTCAACTTGAGACTTGGCTTCTTGAGTTGACTTAACTGACTCTTCATACAACTGTATCTCAGCTGATACTCCTTCAGTCGAGTCCTTGGTCTTCTTTCTTGGCCATACTCAGTTGTTCCTCAGCGGAGTCTTCATTCTTGTCTTAAGTTGACTTCTTGTATATCCAAGCATAGCTGACTTGATTCAGCTTGTTCAACCCTATCTATTACAATAAGAATTACAAGAAAAATGGGGTGCCAACTTTCTAGTCTAAGTTTTACATGGCATTCATCAAAATCTAAACAATAAATTTCCCAACAGGGGGAAGGTGCAGTCTGTTTTTATTTTTCGAGTCGAGTCTTGAGTTCAAAAAAAAAACAAGAATAGAGTCTTGAGTCGAGTCGGGTCATCGGTAAAACTGTGAAACTGCATGACTAAGTGAAATTGTTGAATATGAGTTGAACGGTCAAGAGAGCATGTGTTGAAATGTGATTTAATCTTCTTTCCATTAATTCCATCTATGTGCTTAACTCTGTTGATTTATTTGGGAATGATTTATGCGGTTGAGTTTTTCCTTTATGATCCCACCGGATTCTAGAACTTGTCTGATCACTAGTCGAGGCAAAATCATAGGTGAAGTAACACTAAGAAAGTGATTTAGGCCATCTTTGAACAAGCTAGAGCCTAAAATTCCTATCTTTGTATTATAATTTTCCTAGTGTCTCCATTTGAGCCATATAAACCCGTTTTTTTGGCAACCAATCGAGTACCCAGAGCCTATGTGAAAATCCTAATTACCCATCACTCATACACACAAGGTATAGAAAAATATTGAAGGTTGAGGAGGGTATGATGAGAAGGGTATGTATTTAATTGAATGAGGTTGCCCGAAAAAAAATATGAAACCCCATGTATGCAAAAGAATAAGTTTGGGGGTTCGAAAAAAAACTGTGAAAAAAAATGAGAAAAATCAACGGGATTGAATGTTCATAAACATTGGGGATGTCAAAAAGTGAAAGGTAGTTGCTAATTGGTGATTTGAAGTGATAATTGTGTGTTTGGGTGGTTTGAGTCACTTAATCTGATATTTTCCTACCTTACCCTAAGCCCACATTATAAACTTTAAAGGTCCTATTGATCCTTGTATTACATTAGCCTACATTAGTGGAGATTAGTGTGAAAGACAAGCTTATGGAGTCCGGTAAGCATCTCATCTCTATATTAAAGAAGTGGATCATTTTGAAAACACTTGATTGCGTGAATCTATCTGACAATGAAAACGGGGTTGGCATGAACATTCCACCTTCATGATCACATTGTGAAAATACGTGCTTGATTGATAGTGAAACGAAATTTGACGAATGAGTTTGGTTGTGAAATTTCGCAGTTGGTTTGTTCAGTCAGTCGTCTTTATTTTTGTTTCCTTCATGTTTGTCAATTTTTAGAGTCCGTGATTGCTTGAGGACAAGCAAATGTCTAAGTTTGGGGGTATTTGTTAAGTTGGTTTTATACCAATGTATTGAGTATTCTAGACTAGGATTTTGCATTATTTTCGGGTATTTTTAGTGTCGTTTGAGTCAAGTTCGTATTATTTGTTGTCATTTGAGAGTCGGGACAGGTCATGGATGCCGAAATTGATCAAGAACGATGAAAAACGTGTTTAAAAGGTGAAAAGCGCAAAACGGAAAAATATCGGGTGAGAACTAGCGCCGCAGCGCGGGGGGGTAAAAAAGTACAGTGGGCATGATGTTGGTGGGCGCTGCAGCGCCCAAAAGCAAGGGCTACAGCGCCCGATTTATAGCAGCAGACTTCAGGCGCGCTGCAGCGCCATCCAGTGCACCCTGGATAAGCGGCTGCGGCGTGCGGCGACGTAGGAGGGCGTGCGTGCGGCGGCGATGGGCGAAGAAGCGGCGGCGCAAGACTGCGCTGCGTCAAGCCAGGGGACGATGCGGCGAGGGACAGTAGGATTTGGGGGCGGTCTCAAAGCGGCGAACGCGCGCGAGATGGTAGCCGCAGCACAGGACGAACGTGGCTATTTTAGGGTTTGAGACCTATTAATACAATAATTCACAAGGGACGATTTTGAGCAAGGAGAGAGAGTCCGGGACGAGATTCGAAGGCATCTATCTTCTTGAAACAGAAGATTCCTCCTTTAATCATTCTCAATTATTTCTTCTAGCATCTTTGTTGAACCCTATCGATGTATAATTATTTCTTCAACCTTCATTTTTGTACATCTATTATGAGCTAAACCTATTTTTATAGGTTTTTGTACATTGATGTAACTTACGTTTGAACCTATTATTTCCATTTATGAAAATAATTAATCTATTTGTGCTATTTGATTTGATTGCATCCCCGAGATTAGTCGATCAATAGTTTAGATTGTTTGGCATTTGACTTCTCGAGAAGGTAATTGAAAGATTCCTTTTAATAATTTCATAGAACGGAGAGGTTTCTAGATCTTTGTTGAACCCTAGAGTATTCCTTGAGCGATGTTAATTTATTTTTTATAGAGTTTTTGTCACATCTATTATGAGGTAAATATTTTTAATAACTTGATTGATGTAATAAACGTTTGAAAACGTATGTTTTGATTTCAACCCTTATAGAAATTCATCTTTTAAGTGTTTGATTAATTAATCTATTTGTTTGCTTATTTTTAGTTTCATTTTTATTTAACAACAATCCATCTCTTTTCGATTTCTAATAGTTTATTTTAATTATTTTAGTATAAAATGTAACAATCTCTGTGATCAAACCCCACTTTCAAAATCTATACTAAAAACTTGATCGAGAAATTCTTACCGCAAGCGTACGGTGTCAAGTTTTAGTAATTTTGAAATAGCAATTCCAATCCTATAATATTTTGCGATCAGAGGTATTTGAAGTATTTTGGCTAATGGACGATGATATTGTGGGAACAAATGAAATTTTGAAACACTCATTCGCAACCAAAATTGCAAACAATCAAAATTTGTAGGACCAAAATTACATATTGAACTTATGGGATCAAGATTGCACATAATTAAAATTTCACGGGGTTAAAACTGCTACCTAAAATATTTAAAGCACCAAAGTTGCTAGTAATTGACATCAAGAAATTAATATGCATACAGGTTCAAGAGTTTTTCATGACATTTGAATTGCTAGTCCCACATAGCCAAGCTATTAAACTAGCTTAATGATTACGAAAAGACTACAAGTTTTGGAATGCAAATTTACATTTAGAAAACATTATTCTTGAAAAATAAGCAGGCCGGCCACACAGCAAGTAATTATAATTAATCAATCGTAAAGACTAGGATTAGATAATCTTGGAGTCGGGATAGCAATGAGCGGTAGTTTCTTCTTCAAAATAGAGCCAAACTTCTCAGACAAGTCCAGTCCAGTTTCTCCAGCAGGCAAACTCCAGTCAAAAGAATGAACTAAGGAAGCAAGTGAGAACATAAACATCCTCTCACCCATGGCTAGTCCAGCACATATCCTTCGTCCCGACCCAAACGGAAAATAGTTAAAGTCATTTCCACTGTAATCCCATTTTCCATCCGAAAATCTGTCAGGACAAAAATCCAAAGGATTTTCCCATATCGAAGGATCACGGTGGATAGCCCACACATTAACAAAAACACAAGCGCCTTTGGGAATTGTGTATCCAGCGACGTTACATGTAGTGTTGGGGGAATGAGGGGCGAGAAGAGGGACAGATGAATGCAAACGCAAAACCTCTTTCATCACTGTGTATAAGTATGGAAGCTTGTTTATATCTGATTCTTCGACTATGTTGTCTTTGCCTACCACTGTCTCCAGTTCTTGCTGCACCTTTTTCAGAATTTCGGGTTTGTTCATCATCTCAGCCAGAGCAAATTCAACTGTGGCGGACGTTGTGTCGGTTCCACCTATTACCATATCCTATGTAATGTGTGTCCAAAATTTTCGTTTAATAAATCACGTTTATGCCCCGAAAACCATCAACAAAAAAGATAAAATACATGTCCTAATATGTGACTTTATAATATATAGTTTCGAATCTGCATTTAATTTAATTGGGAAATGTTAGCTAGCTAAAGTTATTGTATCTGGATGAGGTTTACCTAGAAACCTCTCATAGTAGGACTCTAACATAAATAAGGGATTGAGATATATATATATATATATACATAGGATATGGATCAAATAGGTCCTCCTACTTGGGGTGAGTCCATGGGGACACATCCTAACCATAGATCAACAATTTTGGGTGGTCCAGATTTTTAGGGCTTTTTTATGTTTATTTTTTTTTTTTTCAAAGAATTAAAAAGGGTAGAGTGGTAATTTGGCACTTTAGAATCGATTACTAAGATTTCATTCCCTCTTTCACGCGATTTCACCCACTCTTCACGCACACTCTCTCTCCAACTAGCTTTCGATTTCAAAAAAATTCTCTACATTGCTTATGTAGTATAGGGTTGTTGCTTATGTAGTTAATGTATCGGTGATGCATGTGTAGTGTATATCCATTGCTTATGTAGTATAGGCTTATCGCTTATGTAGTATGTGTTTGTTGCTTATGACTTGCTTATGTAGTTAATGTATTCGTGGTGCATACGTAGTTTATATTCGTTGCTTATGTAATATAGACTTATTGCTTATATAGTATGAATTTGTTGCTTATGACTTGCTTATGTAGTTAATGTATCCGTGGTGCATACGTAGTGTATATTCGTTGCTTATGTAGTATGGGTTTGTTGCTATGACTTGCTTATGTAGTTAATGTATTCGTGGTGCATACGTAGTGTATATTTGTTGCTTATGTAGTATCGGATTGTTGCTTATGTAGTATCGGATTGTTGCTTATGACTTGCTTATGTAGTTAATGGTATATAAACCATGACACATCTAGACAAGCAACAAATTACATCTTCATAAGCAAACTTCAATCAAGTCAAGCTTCTCAGCAAGTCTATGGCAAATTGTCCAACATTTTTCACACAATAGTGCGTTGAAGAAGAATGATGAATGATTACACAAAGAGTGCATTGAAGAAGAAGAAAGATGAGATTTGTTCACATTGAATTTGACGTGAGATTTGCATAGATTGTGTGATCATAATGTGAATGGCTAGAATCCATGAATATCTTGGGTAATTTTGTAGGATGACTAATTTACCCCTTTCTCTAATTACCAACATTTAATAATTTTTAGCTCTAAAATCACAACCATTGAAAAATCTAGATATGTGGCTAGAATTGGTCCCTATGGACTTACCCAAGAGGTGGTCTCATATAACCATCTCCCTATATATATATATATATATATATATATATATACATATATATATAGGATATGGATTAAATGAGTCCTCCTACTTGGGGTGAGTCCATGAGGACACATTCTAACCATAGATTAACAATTTTGGGTGGTCCAGTTTTTAAGGGGTTTTTATGTTTATTTTTTATTTCAAAAACTAAGAAGGGTAGGGTGGTCATTTTGCATTATAGAATCGATTATTGAGATTTCATTCCCTCTTTCACGCGATTTCACCCACTATTCACGCACACTCTCTCTCCAAAGATTTCGGGGCTTATGTAGTGTAGGGTTGTTGCTTATGACTTGCTTATGTAGTTAATGTATCTGTGATGCATATGTAGTGTATATTCGTTGCTTATGTAGTATATGCTTATCGCTTATGTAGTATGAGTTTGTTGCTTATGACTTGCTTATGTAATTATTGTATATGTGATGCATACGTAGTGTATATTCATTGCTTATGTAGTAAAGGTTTGTTGCTTGTGTAGTATGAATTGTTGCTTATGACTTGCTTATGTAGTTAATATATCTGTGGTGCATACGTAGTGTATATTCGTTGCTTATGTAGTATAGGCTTGTTACTTATGTAGTATGAGTTTGTCGCTTATGACTTGCTTATGTAGTTAATATATCCAAACACACCATGACACATCTACATAAGCAACAAATTACATTTTCATAAGCAACCTTCGAACTGTAGTTGAGCTTTAGCAACTATGGCGAATTGTCTGCAACTTTTTTCATATATTAGTGCATTTGAAGCTTATACATAATTGTATCTCCCGTCGATCCACCAAGACCACCCATCATATTATGCAAAACCAATAATTATCTCTCTTCTAAATTCACACTTTACTCGTGCGTGTGATTGTGTGATAATTATATGGTCCAACTATTATCAAACCATTCATTTTTTTCATCCTTCGTCTCTAAGGACGACATTCCCTTAATTTTTTCAATTGCAAAAAGGAGTCGAGCAAGCTCTAGACTAAATCCCTAGATCTCGCCGCCTTCACAATATAGTGAACTGAATCCCTTTAATGTTGGGTAATTTTGGAAGATGACTAATTTACCCCTTTCTTTAATTAACAACATTTAATCTGCAATTTAAGCTCTAAAATTGCAGCCATTAAAAAATCTAGATATGTGGCTAGGATTGGTCCATATGGACTTACCCTATGAGGTGGTCTCATATAACCTTCTCCCTATATACATATATATATGTATATATATTGATATATCTCCCTACTACCAGCTCACTTAGAAAAATCGCCCCCTCATAAGAAACAATAATCTCTCTCCTAAAATTTCTCTCTATGGTTTTCTTTTTGGAGCATCACCAAATCTCCAAGGGTCTAAGGTGTGTGTTTATTCGGTGGATAATCCATTAGAGCGAGAAGGACGTTTGCCTACGCCGTTCGAAGTACAAGAAGTTCGTGATACGAGAAGGGCGTTGGCGTACGTGGATTTATACACATCAAAGAAGATGGCTTGTAGGTGAGTCGTAAATCTAAGTGAATCGATTCACCCACTCCTAAGCTAATTCCGATTCACATATTATGTGGCTTACGTGGCTTAATTGCTAACAGTGGTATCAGAGCCATTAGAACTTGTTCTCGCCTATTTGATGTGATTGAGTATGATAATTCATGAGAATAATTTTTTTTATTAAAAAAATTCAAATCTGGTTTTTCGTTATTATATATCCAATATTAGTTTCAAATCGTAGATCTCGAAAAGACGATTAAATTGATATATTATTCAGGAAAAACGGATATGAAACGAAGAAGTTATAGAATTTAAAGTGTTTTAGAAATAAAATAAAAAGATTTTAATGAAAATCAGCTTCATGTTGATTTCTCTGTTTGTGCGCACATGTTGGACCGAAATAGAACCCGAATTGATTATTCTTCATTCAGGCATATGAGCTAATTCGGTGTTTGCGTGCATTTTTTTTGGTTTGATTCTGAGTATAACAGCTCGGCTGCGCGATGTACAGCCTGTGTTATATAAAAAAAATCGCCACGTGCATGAGGGCTGACGTGACACCATTTCGATGTCATGCGGACAAATTGGCTGTCATGTGGTGGATGACTGGAACATGTGGGCATCCATTCATTTAATAAAAACTAAAAATGCTTATTTGGTTTAGTATGCATTTGAACCTTAAAAAGTTTTGTTTGCTATGTTGTTTTCTTAACCATTAGGCTATTTACATTTTTGTTATTATTGGTAGCTCATACATGTTTTATATCAATCTAGATATTTTTTGTCAGAATATTATGTTGATGTTTATGTGCGAGTTGATATTTTGGGTGCTCATGTTTATGTGTTTATTGTTATTTATTTATTTGAGAGATAATTAATGGAGATGGTGGTGATTACAAAGTCTCAAAATTTTTTTATTTCAAGATTCATGTAGTAGGTCTATGAAGAATGTAATTTTTGTATTTTTCTAGGACTCATGTATTAGAGGGGCCATTTTTCAGGCTATGTATTTGTGGGTATGTTTTGTTTATCACCACCATAGATCAATAATTGTCTGGACATGATGCACCAAATGTCAACTTGTTTTTTATCTATATGTGATTGATGCATGTTATGGACGTTATAAATTTTATTTGTGGATCAGTATTTATTTTATTGTGATCTCTAATTTAGTAGAAGATGATTACTAGCCTTAGTGGCGAAATTTTCGATCTCATTGAATTTAAAAAATAATAAAATAATTAATTGAATTCGGATAAAAATATTAGACCAGTACCTAACAAATTGCGCATGTTATACATTGGTGGATGCCCAAATAGCTTTTTCTGAACTTTATGGTAGTGTCAAATTAGATGGCCAGAACTATGCAATGTGGCATAGGAAAATTCAATTTTTACTTCAAAAAGAAAAGATTCTTGAACATCTCACCACTAGTATGCCTAGACCAGTTGAGCCAGAGAATGGACAAACTACCCAATATCGTCGCGATATGGACGCGTACAATAAATGGGTGGATCAAGATAAGAGTGCGCCCTTTACTATGCTAAGATGCATGCACGATCATCTGATCCATGAATTCGATCAATACTCTACAGCTAAAGAACTATGTGAGGTATTGAAAGTCAAGTATGATAGTACTTCAGCTACAAGACTGAGGGCTCTCACCCTTAAGTTCAATCAGTATGTAGTTGACCCGAAGCACTCGATGACCCATTATCTTGATGTGATGAAGGACATGATTCGGGAGCTTCAAAATGCTGGATGTGAGCTCAAAGATGAACAACAAGTTTTGGTTGTCATAAGGTCGCTACCTGAGCAGACTTGGGGACACGTTAAGCTTGTGCTTACACATAATGAGCAAATTCAAACATTCGATAGTGTCGCCAATCATCTCAAACTTGAGGCTGACCGTCGAGAGTCGAAACGAGCACAAGCAGCTGCTCTTGTCGCACATGCTGGACAACGTAAGCCTAAGAAGGGGAAACATTAGAACAAGCAGGGTGCTGGACAAAGAAGTGCACAAAGTCAAAACTTTGCCCCACAAGGTGACAAAGCTATGAAGCGTTGTCGAGGAAAGAGGGGTGGAAAAAAGAAGGACAAATGCTTTAACTGTGGCAAGTTGGGTCACTTCGCTCGTGATTGCACTAAACCAAAGAAAGTAGAACCCACTCCTAGATCTTTTTGTTCTTTTGTTTGTTCACACGTTTTCGTTGCTAATTCTCTTTATGGTTGGATTGTAGAAACAGGAGCTACAAAATATGTGTCAAGGGATCGAGCGGGATTTGTAGATTATCATCGATTGGCAGCATGCAACCACTACATTGTTATGGGGAATGGCTCACGAGAGGATGTTCTTGGAGTTGGATTGTACCAGCTCAAGCTCAACACTGGGCATGAGCTACTCCTTAGTGATGTGCAATATGCACCTAACATTCGATGTAATTTACTTTCAGTTTTAGCACTTTCCAGACATGGTTTTTCTTTTTTGTTTGAGCACACTAGTTCGTTTATTTACTTTGGAAAAGACCTTTATGGCTTAGGATTTATGAATAATGGGTTTTTCATGTTAGAATTATACAGTGTTTGCGTTTCTTATGTTTCTTCTACTGTTGATATTATTTTTGATTCTGTGAAATGGCATGTGAGATTAGGCTACATAGGATAAAACAGGATGATTAGGTTAGCTAGAGAAGGTTTGTTGGGCCAACTCGCTAAAGTCAACCTTCCTGTATGTGAACCATGTTTAGCAGGAATAGCCTGTCGGAAGTCTTTTGGTAAGGCAAAGAGGGCTACTCATCCCTTAGAGTTAGTCCACTCGGACATATGTGGACCTATGAATGTGAAGGCACGACACGGTGCATCCTATTTTCTCACTTTCATTGATGATTATTTGCACTATGGTTCAGTATATCTCTTGTCTCACTGGTCAGAAGCGCTTGATTGTTTTAAAAGATTCTTGACGGAGGTTGAGAACTAAAAAGAGAGGAACCTCAAAATCTTACGTACTGATAGAGTGCGAGAATATTTGTCTGATCAGTTTAGACAAATGTGTGAGGAGAAAGGGATCATAAGATAATTGACGATTCCATACACTCCGGAACAAAATGGTGTTGCAGAGAGAAGGAATCGCACACTTTTGCATATGGCCAGATCGATGATGGTGCAAGGGAATCTTCCTATATCGTTTTGGGGATTTGCAATTTTGACAACTGCCTACATATTAAACCGTGTGCCTTCTAAGTCAGTTCCTTCAACAATTATGAGTTATGGCATGATAGAAAACCTAACTTAGAAGGTTTGCGCCCTTGAGAGTTAGCAGGGTTCGGTCACAACACTTCTCATAAGCATTGGAAGCTTGGTCCAAGAGAGGTAAAACATATCTTTATAAGGTATTGCGATCACTCAAAGAGCTATGTGATGTATGGTGAACACCCTAATGGATGAATGACAGAGATAGAGTCACATGATATGAATTTCCTTGAGGAGGATTTTCCAACCATCGGTGAAGTCAAAGGGGACCTTGAACTATTCAAGTTGCAAGATCCTCTAGGCAGCGCACCAGTCCCTGGCGAGGGTGAGGTTTTACAACCTCATCCAGTAATTGACGGGGATGATGTATGCAACCCCAAATTTAGTGGGAGCAACCTACTAGAGAAATACTCTGAAAATCTACAGATATGACAAAGCAAACGTTGAACAATACCCCGTCGGTGTTTTGAGATCGAAGGGGAATCGTTCATGTGTGCTTCTTTGGATGTTGATGAGCTAGCTACTTATAAAGAAGCTATGACTTTCCCAAATGCAAATGAGTGGATAGCTGCTATGGAAGAAGAGTTAAGCTCAATGGCTAAGAACGAAGTCTGGGAGCTGGTCGATCTTCCATCTGGATGTAAGACTATTGGGAACAAGTGGTTTCTTAAGGCCAAACGCAAGGCATATGGATCTATCAATAAGTATAAGGCTCGACTTGTAGCGAAGGGTTATACCCAAAGAGAGGGTGTAGACTATAAAGAGACATTCTCCCCAGTGGTGAGATTTGCCTCCATTCGGCTTATTCTACCTTTTGTCGCCCACCCTAGATCTGGAATTATTTCAGATGGACGTTAAGACAACATTTCTCAATGGAGAGCTGGACGAGGAGATCTATATTGATCAAACTTTGGGTTTTCAGCAAATAGGGCAAGGGCGCAAAGTATGTTGCTTGAAATGTTCTATTTATGGGTTGAAACAATCGTCCGAAAAATGGTATTATTGATTCATCGAGCTATCATCGAGATGGGATTTACAATGATCAAGGAAGACCATTGTGTGTATGTCAAGAGAAGTGGGAGGAATTTTTTGATACTCTCACTATATGTGGATGACATTCTGTTGGTTGGAAATGACATGGAGATGATTGTCGCCACTCAGAAGTGGTTGTCCTCTACTTTTGAGATGAAGGACATGGGAAAAGCTGAATACATAATTGGTGTTAAGATACACCGGGACCGTTTTAGAAAATGCTTGGGTTTGTCTCAAGAGACTTACATCAAGAGGATTCTAGAATGTTTCCGTATGGAAAATGCTAATCCTGTTGACACACCCATGGACAAAAATTGTGTTCTCAGCAAAGATTTATGCCCTAAAACAGAAGAAGAAAGAGAGCGCATGGCTAAGGTCCATATGCAAGTGCGGACGAGAGTTTGATGCATGCAATGATGTGTACTCGACCGGACTTATGCTTTGCAGTTGGAATGGTGAGTAGATATCAAAGTAATCCTGAGCACGACCATTGGGCTGCTGCTAAAAGGATACTTAGATAAAGTCATGAACAAGTGATCTTGCTTTGTGCTACCATGGAGGTAAGCTAACTGGCTATAGTGATGCTGATGGATCAGAGGATAAAGATGAGCGCAAATCTACATCGGGATGTGCATTCTTATTTTGTGGTGCTACTATCACTTGGTGTAGCAAAAATCACCCTTGTATCTCTTTATCCACCATGGAAGCTGAATATGTTGCTTGTACATTAGCAGTCCAAGAGGGAATTTGGTTGAGAAGATTTCTATAGAGTCTGCGCATTACGGCGCATGTTGATGATGTAGTTGTTGTTTATTGCAATAACACATCTTCACTTGTGTATGCTAAGGATCCCAAGTACCATGGGAGGACTAAGCATATTGACACCAGATATCACTTTATACGAGAGAGCATTGCACAAGGTCAAGTTGTTCTCAGGCATATTCCTACTAGCGATATGGTCGCTGACCCTTTTACTAAGCTTTTGCATAGAGATGTGTTCCAAAGACATGTTAGAAGAATGGGACTTTGTAGGATTTGAGTATATGGGCCTGTATGAACATTTATTTATTAATGAAATTTTGTTTCTCATTATTTGTTAGTGCACGGTGTCTAATGATAGATATGAATGTCACCAGGCTTAGATTGACTCACTCACATGGGCAATCACCCTGGCGCTTTGATAGCGAACAAAATGAGACTCGTAGATCATTTACGCACCAACCAGGGGATGCGAATGATCGCCTTCACGCTCGGAACAACGTGGAAGGCTTAAGTTTAAATATAGTCTCCTTGGAATGAGGCCAAGATGAGATCAAACTTGATCGATTATGAAGTATGTCCAAACTTCATAAAGTCTGTTTATAGCCGAATATGGGAACTATCATATGACACTTTGGGAGTGACGATGAGTAGTACGCAGGTCAGGCGCTTGAACAACGACTGGACAAAATTTGTATGATGTTAAGAGAGTGACATGTCCAAATTAAGTGGGAGCTCCATCATAAAATGTATGCATACTACATGTGCTTTTAGTCGACCTCATAAGTGGAGTGACTGAATGGATCCCTGCTTCATCACTGTGTGAGCCCTTACCGTGTTTTTAGTACCCTTTGGGACTCTAGACTGTGCCATGAGGTGTAAGCTTAATGACTCTACTTTAGCATGTATCTAATGACCATGTGTGATGCGGTCTGTCGGAGTATGACTAGGAAAACTGTTAAGACCAAGCCGATTGACATGAGGCTAAGAAAAAACTAAGTTGGTAATGCATCTTTATACTATGGCTCATAGGCCGGCCGACTAAGTCAAAAATGCATTTGACAAAGTCATGAGCATAGATACATAGTAGAGAGTCAAGCATGTTCTACTTATGAAGTAGTTTGGGGTACACATCGAGTCCTTTTGGAGTTGCAGAGTTATGTTAGTAAGGTGATGACTTAATATAAGTCTCCTCACTAGTTCCTTTCTCGCTCGGTCGCACACTTTATTTCCTGTATGAAAGAAGAGACGTGAGATGAGAATCATGAGTATGTGATTCGAATGAGTCGAGTCAATATGTATGAGTGGGAGATATTGGGTGCAATAGAGTGCATCCATATTTGAGGAGTCCTATTTGGATGAGGCTTACCTAGAAACCTCTCATAGTAGGACTCTAACATAAATAAGGGATTGAGATATATATATATATATATATATATATATATATATATATAATATCTCTCCCTACTACCAGCTCACTTAGAAAAATCGCCCCCCTCATAAGAAAGAATAATCTTTTTCCTAAAATTTCTCTCTACAGTTTTCTTCTTGGAGCATCACCAAATCTCCAAGGGTCTAAGGTGTATGTTTATTCGGTGGATACTCTGGTAGATCCATTGGAGCGAGAAGGACGTTTGCCTACCCCGTTCGAAGTACAAGAAGTTCGTGATACAAGAAGGGCATTGGCGTACGTGGATTTATACACATCAAAGAAGAGGGCTTGTAGACGAGTCGTAGATCCAAGTGAATCAATTCATCCGCTGCTAAGGTAATTCCGATTCACATATTATATGGCCTACGTGGCTTAATTGCTAACAAAAAGCAATAAATATTGGCTTCCTTCAAAATTGGCTACTAAGTGTTCTTAATTACCACTGCTCTGTTTAAGGAAAACAGAAATACGGATATACAAAAATTTAAAGAATGAAATTTCATAGACATACCATGAGTAAAGCTTTAAGATGTGTCATAGTAAAGGGCGTCTTAGCATCTCCATTATTATCTTTCATCTTGAGCAAAAAATCCAAAAAATCCTTACTTTGTTTTCCACCACCACCACTTTCAACCTGTCGATTGATTTCCAATCTTTGATCAATAATAGTCTCAAATATCTCATCAAATCTCTTGGCCAACCCTTTCATCTTCTTCTGAATCCCCTGCAGATCAAATCTCTCCAACACTGGAAAAAAATCCGACAAATTAGGCACAAATAGCAATCCAGTAATGTCACCAACCACTTTCTTAAACTCAGCTCCAACTACACTCCTTTTCTCCCCCATAACCGTCCCGCCCCACATCATGCTCGTGACCACATTCATCAGACTCAAAAATATCTGCTCCCCAACGTTCACCGGAGATCCACCTCGTCTATACAAATACTTAATCGTCTCCCAAATTTCCCTCCGCCTCAGATCGTATACAGAGTCCAACGTATTGTTGCTAAGCATTTCTTGCACGCAAACTTTCCTCAGCATTCGCCATTCCGGTCCGTACGGGCTCCAGGTTATGTCCGAGCCACCGTATGATCCTACTTTGGCAGCCGCCGGCACGTCTCGATTGGCGAAGATTTTGTCTTGATCTTTAAGTACTTCTTTTGCTATGGCAGGGGAGTTTATGACGATACCGATCTTTTTACCGAGCTTAAGTGTGTAGATCGGCCCGTAGGTTTTTGCGAGGCTTGCGAAGTATGTGTGCAGCTCGGGGTCCACAGATAGGAGGTTTCCCACCAGGGGCAAGCCCTTGGGACCTGGTGGCAATGGTGGATTAATTTTCTTCTTGCTCCATTTTTTGAAGAAAAAGAAAAGAATAAGCATGCCGACGATGATGGTGGAGACGAACACGAATCGAGCTCGATCGTCCCATGACCAGGCATCAGAAAAGGCACTCACAGCTTTGGTGTACATGGTTATAGTGAAGGGGGCTAAATTAACAATGAAAAGCGAGTGATCAGTGCATTATTCCAATATGGCGATTAGCGAAGGTACTGGCCCAGATAATTAGCATGCTCACATTGTTTGTTTAATAGTTTATTTTTATATCTCAACCACTACGTTTTCAAATATTATATCTATCCGAATCCACATCCACGTGGGATCCACAAATAATTGTGAATACTTAAGCTTGGAATCAAATCTCCATGTTTGAGCTAGTTTTTATAGTGGACACATGACATTGGTTTGAGGGTTTATTATTAGTGCTTTTCATTGATAGCTGGTGCGTAGCAGAAAAAAGGCGACCTGTTGTTAGGTAAGGTGTGGAGTGAAGCCGTCCAAAGCCTAGACGAGTCCGGATCGTGGATGGAAAATGAAACGTTACCTATTTTGGTACTTTTCAAGTGAATTTATAAATTATTATATTATATGTTTTGATTTTTGTATTTTGTCGGACCGGATCCTCTATTCCAAAAGAGTGTACTCATCTCATACTCCACCGCACATATGATTGTCATTTGTATACAAATCATAATATTAATTTTTAACCATAAATCGAGCATAAGTTGTGGGGTTTTAATATAGTAATTTTAATACATGTGCAATTATCCGTTCAATAAAATAAGAGATGAAACACATTTTTGGAACAGAGGATCGATCCAATATTTTGTATTTTGTCGTACACATACATCATCATACCAATAGAAGAGCTACGCCTACACTGCTACAGTGCTACACATAATAATAATCATTTGATAAGATAAATTTGTCCACATCTTCAAAGATTTCAAGTCTTAATACAGTTCCTGCTAAGTTACTCTTCTTTTAGCCAGAAGAAATTGTATCTTGAGTAGAAACAAGTAATGATCATATTGACTCTTATGAGTATTTATCAATGTGAGGTCAGGGGCGTAGCCAGCACTACTGGTTACTCTAGCCCAAATTTTTTTCCCCTATCTTAACTATTTTTTCTCTTTAAAAAAATACATATAATTTTTTTTTTCATTTTTTTTCCACAAAAAATGGGACAAAAAAAATTTGGGGTGCGCGGGGGGCCGGGGTGGCCCCCCTAGCTACGCCCTGTGTGTGAGGTAGTGTGGAGCTCAATTACACAGATAAATGCATTCTCACTTAGATTGTTTGATCATTATGAAGAAATAAATGGGTTAAGGTTTCAGTATGACGGGAGCAACACACAATTTCTTACGCCCAATACAAATCATACCATAAACTAGTGTGACAAAACAAAAAACTCCTTGGGCTAATTACCAAAAACAAAAAAAAAAAAAAATTAGAGATGTTTCAAAATTAAAAAAAGAAAAAAAAATCCTCAATTTTGATTTTGTCTTAAATTTAAGGGGTAGTTATAATATTTTTATGCTTGATTACAAAATACCGTGATTCAGCTACCGATGATTTATAAATTTCGCAAAAAAACAAAAATATATACGAGAAAGAAAGACAAAAAAAATCTTAAATTATTATTTGAGGTTGTTATATATCCTATTATGGAAATGGTACAAAATAGCCATTTTTAAAATGTAAAGATGAATAATAGCCATGTTTTGTAGACACATCTTTTTTAGCCATTTTGGAGTGTAAAATGACATTCATACCCTTCTAGCATGTTTGTTTGATCTTTAGATTATTTCTCTCTCGTTCATTTATCTCTATGTATCTTCTTACTCTTTCTTTCAAGTTTTTTTCTTTAAAAAATCGAATCTGTATTTTTCATTTTTAAATATGCAATATAGGTGTTGAAATATAGATACCGAAAAGAGAATTAATTTGATATATTATACATGCAAAACGGATTTAAAACGAAAAAGTTATATGAATTCAATGTTTTTTGGAGAAAAACAAAATAACTGAGTTATAATAAGTGAGAGAACTTGGATGTCGAGTCACTGTAACTCGATGTCGAGTCAAAGAAACTCGCGCTACAGTGTCGAGTCACATGTAACTCGCACTACAGTGTCGAGTCACATGTAACTCGCGCTACAGTGTCGTGCTACAGTGTCGAGTCACATGTAACTCGCGCTACATGAGTGTCGAGTGACATGTAACTCGCGCTACAGAGTCATGCTAAAGTGTCGAGTGACATGTAACTCGCACTACAGTGCCGTGCTACAGTGTCGAGTTATATGCTATAGTGTCGAGTCACATGTAACTCGCGCTACAGTGTCGTGCTACAGTTCACATATAACTCGTGCTACAGTGCCGTGCTACAGTGTCAAGTTATATGCTACAGTGTCGAGTCACATGTAACTCGCGCTACAGTATCGTGCTATAGTGTCGAGTCACATGTAACTCGCGCTACAGTGTTAAGTCACATGTAACTCGCGCTACAGTGTCGCGCTACAGTATCTTTGGTACAAGTAAATTCGCTCAAGGGCAAATTGGATTTTTCACACCCCAAAATGGCTAAAAAAATGTGTTTGAAAAAGATGGCTAAAAAACATCTTGATCATTTGATGGAAATGGCTAAAAGAAAACCCACTATATCCTATTTTATGAGCATGAAAGCAAATAGCTAGGTTTCTTGTCCAGAATGCTGAAAAGCAAAATAGAAAGATACCAAGAATTTATAATTGAGATAATTATTTTTAACCACCCCAACTTTACCCCTTTTTACATTTCACAACCTATACTTTGATTCGTAACACTTTGCACCCTGAACTATGAAAATAATTACACTTTGCACACTTTGGACCATTTTGCCCCTAGGATTTTATTCTTTAATAACAATAGTTCTAGTTATCCCTTTAAACTCTAATTTGTGGAAAATTACTACATAATGATAAATTTATTGCAATATACCATAAACATCAAATTTTACTCCATAATCAATTTCTTTTTTCGGAAATTTCGAGAAATAAGAACTCTTATTTTCTGTAACTTGTTTTGTTCGTGGCATTGTTACACCTACTTAGATCCAGTCTCTATTCAGAGGTTTTAAATGGATCATGTCAGGTTTCCAGCCTATAAACTCAACAAGACATACTTATATCAAGATCTTATTTCAAGGATTAATCCGTATACAAATTGGGTCTTTAGATTGAAAATGAAAATAGTCCATTACGACCATATCAGGACCAACATGCTTCCGTAAAATTAATAAATCCCTTAAAATTCATACCTTCTTTGACCAAAACAACACCGGGTGAGATGGTTCGCAACACCACCAGTCGAAAAATTATTGCCCCCAGATCGTTTGACAAACAACTCCTCACTGTTCAACCTCACCCTCAGGGAAGATGATCTGCAAGTTATCCGAATCCTTCAACAACTGTTCAGCACAGCCTTGGTTCGTTTCCTACTCCAGGCATATAAGTAATTCTTAAACGGGATGAATTAATAGAACATTATGAACACATGTTGAAGCAGAAAGCCTCTTTTTATTAAGAACTTATCGAAATATTTATTACATTAGTAATCTCCTTTTAGGAGGAGAATATTGGTTTAGCCTCTCATAGATGAGGCTTGAACTCGAAAATACATAAAAATTTAAAAACTAAAACACTCAAAATATTACAAATTTTTCTCTCAGACTTATTATAAGAAGACTAAGGAAAATGTTCGATGTCCTCAGCTTCCTTCAAATCCTGCATTTTATAGAGTTAAGTCCGGACTTCAAGGGCGGACTTCAAATCTTGCTGATATCTATGACATCACTGCTTATGTCATATCCTGCATTATTGCCTCGCCAGCTATTTTTCTTTTTCTTCCGCGTGACTCAGCCCATGTGATGTTTGTCGGAGAATCTTTTAAAAATTTGGTTTTCGTGGTCCCCGAGGATAACGCATCTTGTGAGTTGGGCCCTTGTCCTTTCCAGCTGCATAATCTTGTCGGTCGGGTTTGGGTCAGAATCCTTTTCCAAACTCGGGTTCCTTCTGTTCAGGGCATGCTTGACAGATCCGATCGATCCAACGGCCCACATGGATCTATCCAACGGCACACATGCGCCATGTTACAGAATTTTCGGTAGGTTTCTTTGCTAGCCGGAATCTTGTTCTCCCAGAGAATTCTTCTCTTTGTCTCGAAAAGTTCCTCTGCGAATCCTGTCGTTGATCCAGTCATCGAATTCAAAAGAAAAGATCCATTTGATGAATTCTGGAAAAACTTGAATGGATATTTGACTTTGTCCATTTCGGTTAGACAAACCCAAAGACCCCATGCTCGCTTTGTAGAAGCTTCGTCTTTAGAAATTGCTCCTACTAACACTGGTACTTCTTCCGGTGAAGCTGTCTTGATATATTTTAAAGCATTTCCATCCGGTCTTCTTAGCTTGATGAAATGAAAAGTTTCATTAAAGCCTTTCTTCGCTGGTTCGGGAGTTGCACTGATGAAATACAGTTCCAAAATATCTCCTCTGGCCAAGTGTGGATTGTTGGCCCATGTATCGTAAACTGCTTCCCCAATCCATTTTGGCAATTTTGAAATTTTGGGGAATCCGGGCGGTACAGTATAGATTGAAGCAAGAGCTCCAAAAGTATACCATTCCTGTACTTCATTTGGATGACTTCCTGGTTTCATCCAAACTCTGAGATACTTGCCTGAGATATCAACCATTGTTTTTTCCTGGTTAATACCTCTTCTCGTAACTAATTTCTCCCATTGTTGCTAATATACCTGCATAGGAGAAATCTTAATCTCATCAATTTGAACCTTAGATTTTCCTATCTGTGGCCTAAGATTCAACTCTCCCTCTTTTACCCCAGAGGTGCTGGGTTGACTTGAAGACTCGGGTTATGACACCGGAGCTTCAACATTCGTTACAGTTTGTACACCCTCCGGGGATGCATCATTTGCAACACTTGTGATTATGGTACTTGAATCCATAACCTCCGGGTTAGAACCCCGTTCTCTATTCGCCCCTTTTTGCATCGTGGGAGATGCAGCCTGGAGGAGAGGCCCTTGCAGCGCTAAGAACAATTGTCCTTGAGCGAACTGACATACTCGTATTTGACTAGAAACGGACTTTTGGTCAGCCTGTTGAAGTCGTCCCGCAACTTCTGCATTGAGACATAATGTCCCAAAATCTCGTTCTAGACTCTCCAGGTTTTCCCTGAGATGTCTTACTTGTTTAAGGACCTCGTCAGCAACGCGTCCTTCCATCTCGTGTCAAAAAATCTGCAAGAATATTTTCATGAGATTTTATAATGACAATATCATAATCATAATATTGACATTCAGCTTACCATCTAAGTAATCAAGCCTTTTCTGGTTTTGATTCAATTTTATTTTTCAGAAAAGCCTTGACACTTGAATTATCAATTTTTATAGTAAACTTTTTAGCCAGTAAAAATAGAGGCATTTTTTGAAAGCCTTTCTGACTGCAAAGAATTCTTTCTCATTGATATGCCATCGATTTGCTTCACTTGGTGTGAATAAACCACTGCAGTATCTGCATGGCACTTCTTCATTTGGTGTAGCCTTTGTAAGAACTGCTGCCCACCAATCATCACTGGCATCGGTGTATAGAACCAGTTCATCCTCGTCTTGTGGAATGGCAAGTTTTGGAAGCTTTTTACAAACTTCCTTTAGTTGTTTTATCCCTTTTTAATGTTCATCTTCCCATTTGAATATAGCATCTTTCTTGAGTAATGGGCTGAACACCTTCCTGTAATGGGCCAGATTGTTTATGAACATTCCAGCAAAATTCACAACTCCAAGAAAACTTTGAAGTTGTTTCTTGTCTTTCAACGTATCTGGAAATCCTTGTATCTTTTCCACAATATGGCTTTGTAGGACGATTTCAGATTCATCGATTTCAATTCCAAGGAATTCAATCTGTCTTGTAGCTGTTAGATAAATGTTTTTATCATGATTTTGATGATTTTGTTCAAATGAGTTTTTAAAACAATGTCCCTAAATGTTGTCTAAATACTTCCGATCGATTTAAAATATTTTTACTATTTTTCGGAGTATTTTTTGGAGTGTATTTTCGATAAAAAATTGGACAACACATTTGTTTCAGGCTCGACCGGTCGCCCTATAGGGCAACCCGTACCTGAGTTGAGTTCTGAAATAGGAAAAGGGACGTAGAAAAAATAAGAGAGGCGACCGGGGTCGACCGGGTGGTCGACGGCCGGTCGACCACCTGGTCGACCACTCGACGGCACTGGGAGTGCCCTCTTGAAGCCTGTCTTCTCTTTTCGTATTTTAAACACCCCCAACCGGTCATGGTCTAGGAAGCGACCGGTCGCACCCCCTCCGACCGGTCCCCCGTGTAAAAATCGCAGAAATTCAATTTCAATCTTATCTCTGTGACCGGTCGCACCGCTTTTTTTATCAAAGAAACTATCCATTGCATTTTCGATGACTTTTCCCTATTTTGTGGGATTGATTTCTAACACTATATTGATGATTTTAAATGGTTTCTTTTGCAAAGAAATCACTCCCCAAGGAGGAGCATATGTCTGGAAATCAAAGCCAACACCTCTCCTATAAATAGAGGCTTTATTCAAGCAACAAGACACAACACTCTACACAAGCAAAGAGCAAACAAGCAAACACTTTCATATACCTTGTTGTATTAGCCTTAGCACTTTCACTTGCACAAATTTGAGGTCAAGGCTTTCAATTCTTGATTAAACTTGTACTCATATTGTATCATTCATCATTGAGTTGTAATCTTGATTTTTGGTCATCATTCAACACAAGACATCCTTGTGAGTATTCTTGTGGTGAGAATACACTTGAGTGATCTAGGTGATAGGTGTTTGAAGATTGTGGTAATCTTCAAAGGTGTTGTAAGAGGGTTGTGGTAATCCTCAAGGTGGTGTAAGAGGGTTGTGGTAATCCTCAAGGTGTTGCAAGAGGGTTGTGGTAATCCTCAAGGTGTTGTATTATTAATTTTGGTAATTAATAAAATCTTTTTTTCTTTTTTGAAATCCATCGTTGATATACTGGGGTGGTAAGGGATTAGGCCCTAGGTGGGTTGAACCTCTATAAATCGAAGTGTGCTATTTATTTTCCGCACTTAGCATTTCGTCTTTGCTTGAATTTTCGAAAAAGAGGGCAAAATCAGAAAAACCAAGATAATCTATTCACCCACCCTCTAGATTATCGTAGCCACTTGGACTAACAAGTGGTATCAAAGCCAAACTCTTTGGCTAGCTCGTTCCGAGTAAAGAGGAAAGATCCATGGCTACAAATGATGTTTATCTCACCACCGGCGCCTCCACCAACAAGCCACCACTATTCGATGCCAACAACTACGCATTTTGGAAAGACCGTATGGAGTGCTTCCTACAAAGGTGCGGGTTCGACATTTGGAATGTGGTCATTGAAGGAGTTGATCAACCAACCAAGAAATCGGAAGATGGCACCTCGGCTCCTAAACCATTCAAGGAGTTCGATGAAAACGACAAAAAGGTTTTCTCTCTAAACGGTAAGGCCTTAAATATTTTGCATTGTTCTCTTACCGCCACCGAGTACAATCGCATAAGAGAGCATATAAGGTCGGCACATGAGGTTTGGGAAAAATTGGAGACAATCTATGAAGGGACCAAGAAGGTCAAGCAAGCAAGAAAGACCATGCTTGTTAAAGACTTGGAAAACTTTAACATGCATGATGGTGAAAGCATCTCCAAGATGGTTGAAAGGCTTGACAATATTGTCAATTCTCTTGTGGCCCTCGGTAAAGTCATCTCCGAAGAAGACAAGGTGACTAAGGTATTGAATGCTCTTCCCAGCTCATGGTCCGAAAAAGTGACGGCAATCACGGAGGCACAAAATCTTGAGACACTCAAGTTTGACGAGCTTATTGGAAACCTCCTCATCTATGAAGTCTATCTCAAGGAGAGGAAAAATTCCAAACCATCCATAAATCAATCGGGTATGCAAATTATTCCTAAAGGTCTTGCTTCTTCTTCTAATAATGCATATTATGATAATGATGATGATGATGAGGAGACGACTGCGCTTGTTCGAAAATTTGCAAAATTTGTGAATAAAAATAAAGCAAGAAAACCAAGAGATAATGCTTGCTTTAAATACGGAAAACCCGGGCACTTCATTGCCGATTGCCCAAAACTCGATGAAGAGGAACAAAAGAAAAAGAAGCCTTTCACGAAAAAGAAGGCTCTAAATGCGGAGGTTAAAACGTGGGATGAACTACTCGAAACATCCGACGAGGAAAGAGAGACCGAACATGGTCTCATGGCCATAGACGATGAAAATAATGAGGTAATAGGGGCTATAACAACAATGGAAGATTCAAAATAGCTCGTGGACAGCAGATGTTAACGCCATATGACCGGGAGGAGAGAACTTTTTACCAACATCAAGCTCCAAGAAGAGGGTATGGTCATGTTTGGCAATGGCAAAGGAAGAATTCTTGGAAATGGAGAAATTGGTAACTCTTCTTTCTCTCTTAGTAATGTTCTTTTAGTAGAAGGGCTTAAGTTTAATTTGATAAGTGTTAGCCAACTTTGTGATTCAAATTATGATGTTTCCTTCAATAAAGAAAAATGCCTTATACTTAAAAATGGTGAAATTATTTGTGAAGCAAATAGAAAAGACAATCTTTACAAAATTTGTACAAGTGATTTGGTTAGTCAAAATGTTTCTTGTTTAGTCGCCAATAATGATTTAACTAGTTTATGGCATAGGCGACTTGGACATGTTGGATACAAGAATTTGAAAAATATTTACAAAAACCAACATGTGAAAGGACTACCCAAATTGAATTTTGAAAATCTTGGCTTATGTGACACTTGTCAAAAGAACAAATTAGTTAAAAGTAGTTTTAAGCCCAAAAATGAAATTTCCACAACCAAACCCCTACAATTGCTTCACCTTGATTTGTATGGGGATATTGGTACGACAAGTCTAAGTGGAAAATATTACACTTTCGTTATTGTCGATGATTTTTCTAGATATACTTGGGCTCTTTTTCTTACCAATAAAAGCGATGCCGTTAATGAGTTTGTTAAGTTGTGTAGACTTATTGAGAATGAAAAGGAAGATACTATTAAGTCTATTCGAAGCGATCGAGGTGGAGAATTTGATGGTGAATTTAGAGTCTTTTGTGAAACTAAGGGATATGCTCATAATTTTTCGGCTCCAAGGACACCTCAACAAAATGGAGTGGCCGAAAGGAAAAATCGGACATTACAAGAGATGAGTCGGTCCATGCTCAATGAATTTTCACTTCCAAAATATTTTTGGGCCGAAGCCGTAAGTACCGCTTGCTATGTCATTAATCGAGTTTATATTCGTCCTAAAATGAATAAAACTCCATATGAGCTTTGGAAAGGTAGAACTCCAAATATTAGTTATTTCAAGATATTTGGTTGTAAATGCTTTATTTTGAATACCAAGGATCAATTGGACAAACTTGATCCTAAGGCCGATGAAGGGATATATATGGGATATTCAACAAAAAGAAAAGCATATCGGGTTTACAATAAGACTAGTGGGGTTGTTGAAGAATCCATCCATGTCAAATTCAATGAAGCTTCGGGTGTTGAAAGAATACCCAATGATGAAAGTGATGAAGAGGATATTATTGAACCAATTGTTCAAGTTGATGATCAACCGTCTACATTAAATGATCAACCGTCCACTTCAAATGGTCCTCAAGAAGATAGAGGTGATACTTTGGATCTTCCCGTTGCATTGAAATTTAAGGTAGATCACCCAAAAGATCTTATTATTGGTGATCCCCTTGACAAAGTGATGACCCGGAGAAAATTTGCCGAGAAAGCTCTTATTTCTCAAAAGGAGCCTAAAAATGCCAAGGAGGCTATTGAGGATGAGGATTGGTTCTTAGAGATGCAAGAGGAGTTGAATCAATTTGAAAGAAATGATGTATGGGAATTGGTACCTTGTCCTCCATCTCAAACTATTATCGGTACAAAATGGGTATTCCGGAACAAACTTGATGATCAAGGCAACATTATTCGAAATAAGGCAAGGTTAGTAGCTCAAGGGTATTGTCAAGAAGAAGGTATTGACTATGATGAAACTTTTGCACCCGTAGTACGTTTAGAAGCTATTCGTATTTTACTTGCCTATTCTTGTTATAAAAATTTCAAACTTTACCAAATGGATGTTAAATCCGCTTTCTTAAATGGTATTATTCAAGAAGAAGTCTATGTAAAACAACCTCCGGGGTTTGAAAATTTTTCTAGGCCTAATGATGTTTATAAACTTAAAAAGGCCTTGTATGGTTTAAAGCAAGCACCCCGTGCATGGTATGATAGACTTAGCTCTTTTCTTTTGCAAAATGGTTTTATAAGAGGTAAAGTTGATACAACTCTCTTTGTTTTTGAAAAAGGGCAAGATTGCTTACTTGTGCAAATTTATGTTGATGATATTATTTTTGGTGCTACTAATGAATTTTTGTGCAAGAAATTTTCTAAGTTGATGCAAGGTGAATTTGAGATGAGTATGATGGGGGAGCTCAACTTCTTTCTTGGACTCCAAATTAAGCAATGCCAAGAAGGCATATACATTTCGTAATCAAAATATACAAAAGAACTTTTGAAAAAGTTCAGCATTGAAGAAGGAAGAACCATTTCTACTCCCATAACAACAAATGTCAAAATTGACAAAGATGAAAAAGGCAAGTCCGTGGATAAATCAAAGTATCGAGGTATGATTGGTAGTTTACTTTATTTAACCGCTAGTAGACCGGACATTCTTCATGCCGTATGCCTATGTGCTCGTTTTCAAAGCAATCCCAAAGAAAATCATATGAGTGCCGTTAAAAGGATTTTTAGATATTTGAAAGGCACAATTCAATATGGTTTATTCTATCCAAAGAATGAAAATTTTTCTCTTAAAGGATATATTGATTCGGATTATGCGGGAAATATTGATGATCGAAAAAGTACTTCCGGATCATGTCAATTTTTAGGCGATTGCCTAGTTTCTTGGTTTTCAAAGAAGCAAAATTGTGTTTCACTTTCAACGGCCGGAGCCGAATATATTTCCATGACTTTTTGTTGTACTCAACTTCTTTGGATGAAACAAATCTTAGCGGATTACAAATGTTCTTTTGAAAATGTTCCTATCTTTTGTGATAATATATCCGCGATAAATATTGCTCAAAACCTGGTTCATCATAACCGTACTAAACATATTGAGATTCGGCATCATTTTCTAAGGGATTGTGTTTCTAAATGAAAAATTGAGATATCTTTTGTACCATCTCAAGATCAATTGGCGGACATTTTTACAAAACCGCTATCTTCCAAGACTTTTGCGTCTATACGAGCTCGGTTAGGCATAAAGCATATTGAATGAGGTTTACATTTGCATTTTGCATGTTTTTAAAACTTAGGGGCGAAAAATCGGATTTTTGGTTGAAAATTCGGATTTTATTAAAACTGGCAAGACAGTGGGCTGAAGAGGTTGAGGGCAACCGGTCGCCCTCAATGTCGACCGTCGCCCTCAACCACGAAATTTTGGATTAAAACTGTCATATCTCATGCTTTAGTCATTTTAACCCATTTATGCCATTTTTCGTCCCCTTTGCCAAATTCACACAAATTTCACTCAAAATTTGTTTTCATGCATTCAATTCATATCTTGGACCTTATATAGCATGATTATCATCATCATCGCTCATCTTTACCGATCGAATGGTAAGAATTTTCTTTTCTTTGCTCAATTGGGTTGAACCCTTGAGCTTGTGGCTTTCTTGTATATTTCTTGATGAAATTATCTTATGATCATGATGAGTTTAGTTGTTATATTGTATTGTATGATGTTTGATGTGAATTGGTGATGAAAATTTTTGGTTTGATTCATTTACAAGGGCTCTATACAACTTCTTTTAATTTTTACGCCCACAAAGTGTTCGATGAAATGTCACAATGAAAATTTCTACTTCTACATGATTCTCTTGCTTCCAAAAGTCTTAAATACTTATTGAGATCATGTCTTGACAAATAAAACGAGCTTATGAACTCTTCATGATACATTTCTCCCATTTTCTTTGGATTTTAAGCCTAAATTGTTTAATGGTTGATAAATCGGTTCTTTGGCGCACTTTGATTTAATTGTATGATGTTTTTATCATCCTAACATTCTTTTTGATGATTCCAAAGGGGGAGAAACAGGATATTGGCTCGTTAGCTCAAAGAAGCTAATAAAAGCTTGTTATAAAAGCTATAAGCTATGGCTTCCTAAAGCCTAGTATACCTAGTCCATGGCTTGTATTATGGACTTAATTGCAATAGACTATAAGTATTTTGACAGGGGGAGCTTCTTAGCTTATGATGTTTATGTGCATCTTATAAAAGCTTGTAATAGCTTGTGCTTCTAGCTTATGCAATATCTCTTGTTGATATGCCTATAAATAGGGGGAGCTTTGTGTTGATGTGCTCATACATAGGGGGAGCTTTGTATGAAAAGTTTTTTAACTGATAGTTCACTCGTAAAATCGGAAAATTAATTTGTTTTCAAAATTGTCCTCGAGAAAATTATTTTGGTTTGTAATCATCAAAAACGGGGAGTTTGTTAGATAAATATTTTTATCATGATTTTGATGATTTTGTTCAAATGAGTTTTTAAACCAAAACAATGTCCCTAAATGTTGTCTAAACACTTCCGATCGATTTAAAATATTTTTACTATTTTTCGGAATATTTTTTGGAGTTTATTTTTGACAAAAAATTGGACAACACATTTGTTTCAGGCTCGACCGGTCGCTCTATAGGGCAACCCGTGCACGAGTTGAGTTACTCAAATAGGAAAAGGGACGTAGAAAAAAATAAGGGAGGCGGCCAGTCGACCCCTTGCGACCGTGCACAGGAGTGCCCTCTTGGAGCCTGTCTTCTCTGTTTCGTATTTTAAACACCCCCAACCGGTCATGGTCTAGGGCGACCGGTCGCACCCCCCTCCGACCGGTCCTCTTGTGTAAAAATCGCAGAAATTCAATTTCAATCTTATCTCTGCGACGACCGTCATCGCACTTTTTTTATCAAAGAAACTATCCGTTGCATTTTCGACTGCTTTTCCCTATTTTGTGGGATTGATTTCTAACAGCTATATTGATGATTTTAAATGGTTTCTTTTGCAGCAAATCACTCCCCAAGGAGGAGCCTATGTCTGGAAATCAAAGCCAACACCTCTCCTATAAATAGAGGCTTCATTCAAGCAACAAGACACAACACTCTACACAAGCAAAGAGCAAATAAGCAAACACTTTCATATACCTTGTTGTATTAGCCTTAGCACTTTCACTTGCACAAATTTGAGGTCTAGGCTTTCAATTCTTGATTACACTTGTACTCATATTGTATCATTCATCATTGAGTTGTAATCTTGATTTTTGGTCATCATTCAACACAAGACATCCTTGTGAGTATTCTTGTGGTGAGAATACACTTGAGTGATCTAGGTGATAGGTGTTTGAAGATTGTGGTAATCTTCAAAGGTGTTGTAAGAGGGTTGTGGTAATCCTCAAGGTGGTGTAAGAGGGTTGTGGTAATCCTCAAGGTGTTGCAAGAGGGTTGTGGTAATCCTCAAGGTGTTGTATTATTAATTTTGGTAATTAATAAAATCTTTTTTTCTTTTTTGAAATCCATCGCGGATATATTGGGGTGGTAGAGGATTAGGCCCTAGGTGGGTTGAACCTCTATAAATCGAAGTGTGCTATTTATTTTCCGCACTTAGCATTTCGTCTTTGCTTGAATTTTCGAAAAAGAGGGCAAAATTTGAAAAACCGAGATAATCTATTCACCCCCCTCTAGATTATCGTAGCCACTTGGACTAACAGTAGCAATCACTGCCTTCTTCTCAGAAAGCACTAATCCTTCCTTGTGGCAAACATCTGAAAATATTTCCAAATATTTAAGATGATCCTTCATGTTCTTTGATGTGATTAGAATGTCATCAATATACACGAACATGAAACTGAAATAATCTTTGAAAAGATTATCCATCTTCCTTTGATATATCTGGGGTGCATTAGCCAATCCCATCGGCATCACGTTCCAAATATAATGTCCTTGTGGTGTAGAGAAAGCTGTGAACTTCTTACTCCCTTCCTCCATCTTAATCTGGTAAAAACCAGAGTTGCAATCGAACTTTGAGAATATCTTGGCACCTTTGATACAGTTAACCAGATGTTCTCTACTTGGGATATAGTATCCGTCAAACTCCAAAATGTTATTAATCCCTTTGTAATTAATAACAAGTCTTGGCTTTCCTCTTTTAATTTCTCCATGGTTTCTGACTAAGAATCCTGGACTGCTATATGGAGAAACTCCTGGTGAAATCAACTTAAGGTCAAGATGTTCCTTAAGTATCTTCTGCATATCCTCACGATCCTCCTGATTCATAAGGATTGGTTTGAATCTCACGAACTCGTACTCTTTTCCTGGTTTTACCTTTAAGGATGCTTTGAGCTCGTTCTTATCCCACCATGCCAAAGGATTTTCATTATAATTCCTTTGGATCTTCTTCTTGATATCCTCGAGTGATATTTGTTCTTCTATTGTAACATGACTCTGTGGATTCTCCATTAGGCTCATCATCAATTCTGCAATAGCCTCTGGAGGTACTCGTTCTTCTCATTGTATTCTAAATGAATACAAGTCATTATCCCATCGTTTTATATCTTTTTGCTTTGAACCATATTGTCGAAAGGATAATAATGCATCACCAAATCTTTTCTTATCCGCCATTTTTGGATTTCGAAGTTTGGCTTCATCACCACGCTTGCTGCGAAAATTAATAGGCATTTTCTGTAAAATGCTTCCCGCAGTCTCTGGACAATGATCTTATGATCACATAATGTTTGTAGGAAATTATTTCCTAGCAAAACATCTGCTCTCGTATCATGGAAATAGATTGGTGGCGTCTTCACTTTGTACCATGGGGTACCACCTGCACCTCCAATCATAATTTCTGCCTGTTTAATTCCTCGATTAAGGATAAAAATCCTTTTACAGAAATCCCTTCCTGCAATAGCTGGTAAATCTTCTCCAATTTCTTTAGGAAAAACATCCGGCTTTGCAGTACATATTCCGACACCTGAATCAATGTAGGCGGCGAAATACTCGGCCTTGTATTCAGCTTATAACATTCCGATAAAAATGTATATGGAGAGTAGACTAGTGGTCATCTGATTCTGTATCTTTTATTTGCCACTGTGAATTCCATTCCGTCTTGTAATCTTTCCCAAGGTTTATGATCCTCAAGAAATTCAATTCCCAGTATTAATTGCTCTGGGATTTTCCCCGCAACTCCTGTGATAGTTAGCTTAATTTCACCTATCTTCAGGCTTCCTTGATACCTTCCAACTATAGGTTGTTGGAGATAATATAAAACCTCACAAGGAAAAATATTATCCTTTTGAGTGATGTCGAATATTACTTCAACTTCTCGCCATCCTTCTGGACATTTCAGCTCTCCTGCTGTTTTGAAAACATCTGGGATGCGCTGAACTATACTTGGTCTCTTTTCTTCCCAACGGTTGCTACTCATCATTTTGTCCTGTTGGAAAGACATCATTCTTGGCTCAACTCTGAGACTTAGACTTTTGTTGAAGACAGGTTGATCTTGTATTTTCATATCGATCTCCTTGATAGTTGGAGACTCAATGATTTCTGGTAGAACCGCCCTGGCAAAGTCCTCGAAGATTCTTGGGACTTCAATAAATTGCTTTCTCAAGAATACTTCTGAATGATGTGTATTCGAGAGAGCGTAGGATATCTTGTATGTGATCGAGTAGGGTCTGTTCCCTTCTTTCATCAAATCATCTCTTTTGAAATCTTGATGAAGGGTTAGAACTCTGTTGAAATCTCGATCTCCCAAATTGCATGCAATTCTAGGATAGACATTAAATGCCAATTTCCCAGCATACAAATTTCCTGTAACCACTCCAAGGCATGAATCCTTGAGGTTTGAGATTCACTTGTCAAAGATAGCCAGATTGAGTGGCGAATCTATTCCTTCTTTGAATGTTGCCTTAATAATGACTCTTATGGCTCCGATATGAATCCATGAGAGTGTATTTGCAACTTCTCTTTTAACTCTGCTTTTGATCTCCTGGATTTCTCTAATAGGGACCAACTGCATCTCGATCAGGTTCCCGGTAAACGCCATCGGAATGGCAAATTCTCCGGTTGTTACCCTGTGGATAATTTGGTGTTTTCTATTACGAAAACCAATTTTATCCAAAGCCTTTTCCATAGCTCCGATTGTAAATCCATCATATATTTGAAGCTTTGGATCTTCCTTCATAATTCTCATAAGAGTCTTATGAGAAACTGTAGTGTGAGAGAGAAATCCCGACATATCCTCCCTGACCGTCTGCTGAAGAATTTCTTCTTCACTCTGATTCTGAGCTGGAGTCACTTCCATCTTCAAAATAAATTTCTTCTTCATAGATGCTTTCATCTAGGGTATATCCTCAAATTGATACACATGTATAAGATCTTGATAGTAGACAGCTTCTTCGATTTCTGGTGTTGCTTTGAACTGTCTGACTCCTCGTTTCTGGTTGTCTGGACAATCAGTTGAGATATGTCCTCTTGCTCCACATGTCCATCAATTACAATCTTTGAAACTTTCATTAGCTCTGGTGTGAGCTCGCCTGAAAGTTCTCCTTCCTGGGGTTCTGCTGGTACTTGCCTGATTTGAACCTGATGATGAGGCTCTACTTCTACTTGGTGCTGGTCTTTGCCCTGATTTGTAACTTCGGGCTTTTTGTTTTGACCAGAAGCTTCTAGGTCTCCATGAAGACCTACTTCTTTTGATGTTGCTTCCCCGGCGGTATGGATGGCTTCTCCCATTCTTCTTCTTATGCCGCCTGGGTTGACCTCCCACAACTGTTGGGATATCATCATCGATACAACATAAAGGAACTAATTTGTTAATTCCTCGTAATCTCTTGTAATTCCGGTATAGTGCTGCTTGGTAGAACCATTCAGATAACTTAGCCTTCAAGAAAGACATTCTTCTAGCCACGGTATCTAAATCCGTTGCATCCTTGTATTCTCTGATAAGCATTTCTCTCCAGGGACTTTGAATTTTTTCAAAGAATAGCTGTGAAGCTTTTTTGTCTCCAATCTTTGACTTCCACCAGTACTCGGTGAACAACTTGATATATTCGTCAATATGACAAATAATATGTAACTCGAGGCTGTAGAGGGCTTGTTTATATCTTTTTCTTTTTTCTTCTTCTAATCCCTCAAAGTAACCTGTGCCCATAAAATGGATTTTGAATAATTTTGCCATATCATCGACAATTCCTTTTAGTGATTCTCCTGCCGTGACCGCGCTTTTCATACTTGCTTCGGTCATATCCCATGCAATCCTTACGGATCCTTCAAGACTCATTTCAAGGAGTAAAATGAAGGAATCTTTTGTAAGATCAAGGGTACCTGCTGCAATCCTCATAGCTGATGCCCATCCATCAATGAGAACTTCTCGATTTTTAAAATCTGGGATATCCAGATTTAACATCAACCCATATGGATGTATTGGGTCGAGATGTGATCTTCCATAAGGCGTTTGATAAATATTTGGCCTTCTAGAAGGTTGTCGAGTTCCCGCAAGAGGTGTTCGAGCTCCTGTTCCTGAGAGTGTTTCATTCCCTGTGGTGAAATCTCCAGCGTGATGCATTCTCTCATCCTGGGTTCCTTGATTTGAACCCGCACTTTCTGCGACGTTGGGATTTACTGGTGGCGGTGGTGGTGGAATTGGTCGACCTAGTGGGTCATAGGTAACCAATGCCGATCCATCTCATGTGTTCATCTTTAAATCTACAATTCCTAATCCTGCAAAGGATTCTGCCAGGTCGTGTAGATCTTTAAGATTTATCTTCTCCATATCCATCACTTTTACTTTGTGACAGATTTTCCTTTGATGATAGCAATAAGCTTTTCATCATCTGTCATTTTTCGTACCACTTCGGTTGGTTTCCCCTTTTGGTGTAAATAGGGGACTATCCCGAAATCGATACGCTTCTTTTCTTTGGAAGAACTCAGTCTGTCCTCCAGATTCTTGACTCGTTTCTGAATATCATGAAGGATTTCAAGAGTTTCCTTCTGATATTTCACCATCGTCTCCATCTAGTTTTGGATCTGATGAACTTGTGTAGGTAAATGAATATGGCGGTTGCCATAATCCTGCACCGTCTTCTGGACTTCCTTAATATCTTTTGAGATCTTAGATGTGTCCAGAAATATCTCGTTCCATGCTGGTACTCCATTAGGAATCATGATTTTGATGGGCATTCTCATGAACTGCTTCTTGGCGATTCATCAAATCTACATATAAGGCCTGGTTTACTGTCCAGAAACTCATAAGATATGCCACTCGCATTTCGCATTGCCTTAGGGTTTCCCTGTCGGCTCCTGCGCGTTCTTTTTGTCATATTGGTTTTGCCAATATGATATCTTGTCCTGGTGTTCTTGTGCATACATCGTCAAAATTTAACGATAGGTTCTGTAAGGTGTACATCTTGGACAATTGTCCAGATCCATATTCTTGGAGAAATTCTCCTCACCAATTGTTAATTACATAAATATAATAAATATAACTAAAAGTTCTTAATAAACCTAGACTTTGATACCATTTTCGAGGATCGCAAGACCTGGAGGAGTAAACGTAGAAAATGCAATAAATTTTATCGTTCAGGTTGCAAAGTACAACAACTTTAAAGTTTAGAGTGTAAACTGCAAACCAACTTTCATGAAACCAGGGGTAAAACTGGAATTTTATGCAAAGTGCAAAATTTTGTAAAGTTGAGGTTGCAAACTATAACTTTTCAAAGTTCGGATTGCAAAATGTAAAAACCCGAATAGTTTGGGATGTTAATAATCTTTATCCCTTTATAATTTGATCGAGCTAGCCATGTTAGGTTCTATTATGATTTTTTTTTCTTCTAGAGTTTTTGTGGAGTTCTTATGTAAATCGTGGATGATTCCATCTTGATGTGCTTTTTCTCTTTTTAATAATGGAATTGATCTCCCTAGTCATAAAAAGGAATACCCAGGATCCTTGAGGAGTAAATGATCATACTAAGAAAAATAAAAGCACATGGTCAATGTTTCGGATCTTCAAAATTCACATGATTTATTGAAATACCAAATTAAAAATTATATGGAATAGGGCAATGGTGTGGCCAGACCACGAAAGTAAGGTGAGCCAAATAGAAAACTAAAAAACAATCATATAAACTATAACTTGAATTTGTCTTTAAGTTTCTTAATTAAAATAGTGGAAAATAAGAAAAAAAGGTGCAGCCGGAGCCGGTATGGCCCCCTATTTCCGCCATTGGAATAGGGCATGCAGACTTATATATCCCTCCATGTGGAAATGATTCCTCATAGTTTCCATGCAGCTGAGAAATTTCAATCCTGAAACTTTTGTATCTATTTTGGTGTTGCTCATGTCATCTTGAAACTGTTAGGGCGTATATTTTTGTACGCCTAAAATAATTTCCTAAAACTAAAGGATTGTGTTTGATTGGTTTTGCCTTTCTAGACTTTTTGTAATATTAGGTTGTAATTAGATTAGGAAAGATTTCATATTGATATGATAAAAATATATTAGAACTCTTTAATATTTAATCTTGTTTCCTAACATCAGTGATATACTTATCATATATTTGTAGATATCTTCTTTTTATATTTATTAGGACTCTTTGTAAGGTCTTGGACGCCTATAAAAGAGAGAAAGACGTGCTCACATCAGACACAAGAAATATACCAGAAACACAAGAGAGTTGATAGAGTTTAGAGTCATTCAAATACAAGAAATTTCCCTGTATTGAATGCGATCTAGAATATGACTACATCCGAGATAACATTCAGTCTGTTGCTGTGTTTGTTAGCTTTTTCATCCATAGTTTTTTAGTATTGTGATAAACAAAATCCATACATATCTATTGTTGGATGGTTGTACTACATAAACCAGTTTTACTCTAGATATGAGTTTTTCATTGATTTCCTACTAGCTGATTTTAGTATTCATCGTATATGGAATCAAACGTTTTTACAAGTGGAAAGTTTCGCTATATTAGTACATCTACAACTAGTTTTCTTGTAGATAATTTTTTTACATCTTGTGTCTTGCCCCTTTTTATTTTATTCTGATGTATGTGATTGCAAATATGATCACATCTGTGATCACATCTATACTCTGTGAAATTTTTGGAATATCTACATGCTACAATTCTTTCAATTGGTATCAGATCCAACACTTGACGACACTAAGTGTTTATCTTGTGTGTTTGTTAGCATATATATTCAATAACCCCACTTTTTGTCCCCCTATTCTAGATGGCTCCAACTATTCTATTTGCAATGTCAAAATGCGGCCCTACATCAAATCCATTGATGAAAGGGACTTACGTGCAATCCTTTCTGGTTGGACTCCTCCGAAACTCATTGATATGGATGGTGAATACCAGAGAAAAGGAGAAATTGATTGGTCTATGATTAGTGTGAGTTTTGCATGTATTTTGGGGCATATTTAAGGCTATAATTGTTTATAAACATGCAATAACTCATATGAAATGGTATATATTCACTATTTGTGAAAAAGGTATTATTCTTTGCTCGTTTTGTAGGAATTTAATGAGATTTGAAGTAATTTTGTGGCAAATACGAGCATTGCGATATAGAAACATCAAGAATCGAGTGAATACACCGTATTGGAAGCCAAATCGAGAAGAAGTTATGTGTTAATTTCCGTTGTTTCGAGTCATTTGAGTGGTCAAAGCCATATTGTGGGATAAATAGATTGAGTCTAGAGTCATAGTAATGAGTCGTGTGTCAAAAGAAACATGGATGATCAAACAACGAGGGAATTGATCTCAAGAAACGTCCAAACGAGTCTGGAATTTCCAGCACTAGCAGGGTTTAGTAATTTGGCCATAACTCACACTACAAAATATTAAGTTTATTCAAGTGGCTACGGAAATCTAAGAGATAGGGCTACAACTCTTATGAAGACCACATAAGCAAATTCGGAAGTTTGAGTGGGCATATTTCGGCTTGACGCACGACCCGTGTGTGGGACGCACGACATCCGTGCATCATTCGAAGGTTTCAACATTTCTTACGGCATAATGCACGACCAGGTCGTGCATGTGGCGCATGACCCATGCGTGGTTGGTGAAAATTAATTTCTTACGGCCTGGAGCACGACCAGGTCGTGCGTAAGGCGCACGACCTGTGCGTCTGTGTGGAAATGTCCAATTTTGACAGCACATTGACCTAGTTTTGGCCAAAACACTATAAAAACACATCATGGGGGGCGCACACCAGGAGGGAAAAGGTCTGGAATAGACCCAAGTAACACAAGAAACTCATAAACTTCATCAAGAAGAATCAAGGGAAGAATCGGGTCAAATCGGAGCTTAGGATTGAAGATAAATCGAGAGATTATCCATTTCCCTAAGTTTTCTCATTCTTTGTAGTTTCATCTTTCATTTTGGTTTCTTATGAACATGAACAATTTGTCTATGAGTTTTTTATTTGTAATGTGTAGCTAAAATTCTTGTGATTTTCGGGTTTTGGAAGTAGATTAATTGAACTCTTGTTAAATGTTTTAGTCTTAGTTGAAGTTATTGTCTTGAAAGCCTATTTCAGTACTTTGTTCTTATTCTTGTTTTATCATTTGGCCAATGATTTAGCATGTTTGATATATTGATTCATAATTTGAGAGACGAGTTTCAATATTAGATCTTGAGTACTTGACATGAATATTTGCATAATCCAGAGGTTTGTAGATATGTGTGAGGATTTATGATCTTTTGTGCATTTGGGAGTTGTATATCTATTGTTGAGTAGAGATGCTAGCATAGATATTTAAATCTATACTTTATATACATCTCGAGAGGGAGGATAAAATACCGTTGTGATCGTCTTATAGGAATATTGGTAATAACTTTGGCTTTGAATAAATCGGACAACAAGAGAGATGTTAATCGAAACCATAACCCGGGAATCCATTTCATTCTCTTGATAATTCCATTATTATTAATATCTTGTATTTTTGTGATTATTCTTGTCTTTACTTCCACAACAATCATCCAACTACGATCGTCTAAATAAAAATAAGACTATTACAATCTCAATACTTAGTATATTAATTTATTAGTCTCCGTGGATACGACCTTGCTTACCCTATTTTATAAACTACACCGCACACTTGTGGTGAAGCTAAAAATAAGGCGAATAAGTTTTTGGCACCGTTGCCGGGGACTAATACAATTTTTGGTGCTAATATTGCGATAGATATAATTATTTTTAATTTAGACATTTTTTCTTTCTTTCTTTTGATTTTACTCCCACCTTGTTTGATTTGTTTCTTTTAGTTTGGTCCAGGTAGTGCATGAACACCCGCTCTAGGCAAGGAGAATTAATACCGCTCATACCGGAAGTTGAGACTTTCGCGAGGAGAATCAGTGCAACTACTAGATGGGCTGGAAGACAACAAAATCCAATTATGGGGGATTTAGAAGGAGAAAACAGGGGTAACAATGGGATTAACGAGTTACCAATACCGGTTCAACAGCAAGCCATCCGTGATTACTTTGGATCACAAATGAATCGTAATTATGGTGGTATTTCTCATATTCCGATAAATGCCAACAACTTTGAGCTTAAGCCAGCACTGATAAACATGGTGCAACAAAATCAGTTTGGGGTTTCGCAACCGAGGATCCCAATTCTCATCTTGCACATTTTATCCAAATTTGCAACACGATAAAAATAAATGGAGATTCGGATGACGCCATAAGATTGCGCCTATTCCCTTTCTCTTTGAGGGATAAGGTAAGGAATTGGTTGGGTACTTTGACCCAAGGGAGTGTTAGCACATGGGACGAGTCGAGCCAAAAGTTTATGTTCAAATTCTTTCCACCAAGCAAAACTTTGCAGCTCAAAAGTGATATTACACAATTCCGACAGTTTGACTCCGAGCCTTTATACGAGGCTTGGGAAAGGTTCTGAGATTTGCTGAGAAGATGTCCACAACACAGTTTTCCGGAAGATCAACAATTGTGTTTCTTTTACAATGGTTTAATGGGGCAAACGAGATCTTTTGTTGATGCAGCCACGGGAGGAGCATTATTGGCGAGATTTCCACAAGACGCCTTTAATCTTCTTGAAGAGATGGCCATGAACAGTTACCAATGGCCATCCAAGAGGTCCAATGTACAACGGGTAGCTGAAATTTAAGATTCGGACCCAATTAAGGTGTTGACGGCTCAAGTGGCGGCATTGACAAAATCATTTAAGTGTTCTTACGAAAGGGATCGAAGCAAGCACAAGCACGAGTAGTGGGGGAAATCTGCTATATCCGATGGAGGAGGTCAATTATGTGAATAACCGGAACTTCAACAATTTCCAGAACAATTCGGCTCCAACACACTATCATCCGGGCTTGAGAAATCATGAAAACATTTCGTAAGCAAACACCAAGAATGTGTTGCTACCACCGCCAGGATTTAATGCTTCAAATGGTGTCACGAATGCGGAAGGTAAACCATCGTTGGAAAACGCCCTCACTTCATTTATGAATCAAACGACTTCATTCATGAGTGAAACAAGAAACCGCTTTACCAAGAACGAAGCAAAGATGGACAAGATGGAGTTGCAAATGACACAATTGGCCAATACTATGGGTTCACAAATGAAAAATCTTGAGACTCAAATTGGCCAATTAGCTACTATTGTTGGTGGACAATATCCGAAGGGACAATTCCCGAGCAACACTGAGATTAATCCGAAGGAACATTTTAATGCCATCCATGTGTGGGGTGGAAAAGAGACTGAAGAATCTGAAAATGTAGATAATAATGTGATTTCGGAGTCACGCACGACCCGTGCATTAATGCACGAGCAGGTCGTGCGTGATGCCGAACCCACTATTCCAACTCAAGGAAATGACAACAATGAAACACAGGGCAATATGGAGGTTAAAGGAGGAACCGAGCAACAACAAGCTAAACAAAAAAGAGCCAAGAAGCGTAAATCGTATCCTAACTCTAATTTGTTGAAATATAATATTCCTCTTCCCTTTCCTCGATTATTTCACAAGACCAATTTAAATGACCAATTTGCTAAATTTGTGGCATGTTTAAGAAATTGCACATTAACACCTCTCTTGCAGAAGCAATGAAACAGATTCCAAACTACGCGAAGTTCTTAGGGGAAGCAATGTCCAACAAAAAAAATGGGCGGAGATTGAAACTGTTAACTTGACGGAAGAATGTAGTGCCCTCATCCAAAGAAAATTACCGCAGAAGCTGAAAGATCCGAGGAGATTCACTATCCCTTGTACAATAGGCGATATTTTCTTTAATAACGCACTTTGTGATCTTGGATCTAGTATTAACTTAATGTCGTTGTCCATTTTCAGAAAGCTTGGACTCAGAGAGGTGAAACCATCCACGGTCACCTTACAACTCGCTGATAGATCACTCGCTCATCCAACGGGGATAATAGAAGATGTTCTCATTAAAGTCAATAAATTCATATTTCCCGTGGATTTTCTAGTGCTAGATATGGATGAGGATTGCGACATCCCTCTCATACTTGGGCGTCCATTCTTGGCAACCGCGGAAGCATTAATTGATATGAAGAAGGGGGAGCTCACATTACAAGTTAATGATGAGCGTGTTTCATTTTCTATTTTTCGGACTGTGAAAAAACATGATGGTTTTGAGAGTTGTAAAACAACAACATTTGCTAATTCCTGTACTCAAGCTAATAACTTGAAAGATTTTGGGCATTCTATTGATACTATGCAGGAATTAACAAAAAAGAAGAAGAAGGAAAAGCACAAAACGGTTGGTATTGAATTGGGACATAGCAAATACCTTGGCCCAAACAATGAAAAAGAAAAGCCACCAGAAGATGACAAATGTAAGAAACCTCTTTTGGCAATGTGCAAAGGAGACACGAATTCGAGTAGGATGAATTGGCAAGGAAGACAATATGACAAGGTGACGCGTGTCACCTCGCAAGGATCGTGATCAGAACTATAACAGGCGTCGAGCTAAAGACGTTAAATGTAGCGCTTGTTGGGAGGCAACCCAATGGTTTTTGGTGTGATTTTTATTGTTATTTAATTTCTATTTTATTAAAAAAATGGAAAATACCTGATTTTTCTTCGCAGTCACGCACGGTCAGGGCGTGCGCTTACGTACGACCCGTGCGTCAATACGAAGTTTGGGTGTGCGAGCACCATCGGGATTGGACAGTCGACCGGAGGCATGAGGAGCTCTTCGAGATGTTACGTCATGATCCACCACCATTTTCCCAATGAATCAGGTATATCCACATATTTCACTATTGAAATTCCATCTTTCCTTCAGTGCGATATAATTCCATTCAAGTTTGGGGGAGATGTAGTATTTTCCTATGAAATTTGTGGATTAAAAAAAAATTGCATTTTGTGTGTTTTCATATAGTTGCATGTAGAGAATTTTAGGTTGCATTTGCATTAGAAGCACGATTATTGTTTTAGCACGTTTACCGTTTCATAGAGTTTAGAGAGTGAGTTGACCGATGTTGAGATTCTCTTGCTTTATTTTAAAAAATTTGTATTGTTATGATTAGGTGTTGAGTGTGAGTTCATTGAACCATGAATAGATGATATTGAGCATGTGGATATTGAGAACATGGTTTGATGCTTTGAATTACATATTTACAAGCCTGTGAGCTTTTGAGACTTTACTGCTTTCATCAAATGCAGTCTTGTTTGTGATTTGAGTGTATCATTCATGTTGTTAGAATTCTAGAACTTGCTTTGGTATCTCTGTCAAAGTCACATGTTGTATGCGAATTGTGAAAATGATTAAAGGCCATTTTTGTTAGCCCTTCAAGCCTTTTGCTTACCTAATGATGTTGAAATTCCTAGTTAACCAACTTGAGCCTATTGCCTAATTTTTTTTGATAGCCAAAATTCAAGCCTTATCTTGATATATATGTTATCCTACACTTGAGCGTATAACATTTGAGTAAAGGGATTGAATGAGGGTGAATGGGAGAAATCAAAATTTTAAAAGATGGTGTGAGATTTGGTTGATGGGAACAAAAGGGAAAGAAAAGGGGAAGAAAAGAAATGTTGAAAACTCACAAAAGAGTCGAAAACAAATTGACTTTATGATGTGAAGTTTCTTTGAAAGAACTTGAAGGAAAGGAATTGTAAAAGAAGGTTATGTTTTTCAAAAGAAAGGGGATGGAGATAAGAAGAAGTGATGAAAATGAGAGATGTATTGAGGAGCATATTGACCTTTAATATAGATGATTTATATGCTCACCGGTCTATATGCTCGAGTTTGAGTCACTCTATCCATATTTTCCTACCCCAACCAAAGAGCCTTTATTACAACCAAAGGAAAAAGTCTTTTTTGATTCACAATTTTTCATACATTCTAGTGGCGGAGATAAGAGACGATTTGCAAGCATATGGTAATTCTGCAATATTGAATTGATTTGAGCGTAACCACGTCCTATTTTCATTTGAGATGAGAGTATACACTCGATCTTTGTGAGGATTAATTCATAGCACTTACCATGGTTTCTTTGATGTATGCTCTATGTTATATGTTTGGGGCTTGGTTGATTTGTTGCTTGATACCTGTGGGAACAATACGAATTTTATGGAGTTGTGTGAGCGTTTTGTTTTTCAATCCTCCCAATTGTGTTTTGTTTTATTTTAAAGCGTTGACTGGGATGGTCAACAGTTTAAGTTTGGGGGTTTGATTAGTGTGAGTTTTGCATGTATTTTTGGGCATATTTATGGCTATAATTGTTTATAAACATGCAATAACTCATATGAAATGGTATATATTCACTCTTTGTAGAAAAGGTATTACGCTTTGCTCGTTTTGTAGGAATTTAATGAGATTTGAAGTAATTTTGTGGCAAATATGAGCATTGCGATATAGAAACATCAAGAATCGAGTGAATACACCAAATTGGAAGCCAAATCGAGAAGAAGTTATGTGCTAATTTCCGTTGTTTCGAGTCATTTGAGTGGTCAAAGCCATATTGTGGGCCAACTATATTGAGTCAAGAGTCATAGTAATGAGTCATGTATCAAAAGAAGCATGGATGATCAAACAACAAGGGGATTGATCTCAAGAAACGTCCAAATGAGTCTGGAATTTCCAGCACTGGCAGGGTTTAGTAGTTTGGCCATAACGCACTCTACAAAATTGATATTGCGTTGATTCAAGTGGCCACGAAAGCTAAGAGATAGGACTACAACTCTTATGAAGACCACATAAGCAAATTCGGAAGTTTGAGTGGGAATATTCCGGCTTGTTGCACGACCCGTGCGTAGGACGCACGACCCGTGCATCATTCGAAGGTTTCAGCATTTCTTACGGCATAACGTACGACCAGGTCATGCGTGTGGTGCACGACCCATGCGTTGTTGGTGAAAATTTATTTCTTATGTGCTGGAGCATGACCAGGTCATGCGTAAGGCGCATGACCCGTGCGTCTGTGCGGAAATGTCCAATTTTGACAGCACATTGACCTAGTTTTGGCCCAAATACTATAAAAACACATCTTGGGGGGCGCACACCAGGAGGGAAAAGGTCTGGAATATACCCAAGAACACAAGAAACTCATAAACTTCATCAAGGAAGAATCAAGGGAAAAATTGGGTCAAATTGGAGCTTAGGATTGAAGATAAATCGAGAGATTTTCCATTTCCCTAAGTTTCCTCATTCTTTGTAGTTTCATCTTTCATTTTGGTTTCTTATGAACATGAACAATTTGTCTATGAGTTGTTTATTTGTAATGAGTAGCTAAACGTCTTGTGATTTCTGGGTTTTGGAAGTATATTAATTGAACTCTTGTTAAATGTTTTAGTCTTAGTTGAAGTTATTGTCTTGAAAGCTATTTGAGTACTTTGTTCTTATTCTTATTTTATCATTTGGCCAATGATTTAGCATGTTTGATATATTGATTCATAATTCGAGAGACGAGTTTCAATATTAGATCTTGAGTACTTGACATGAATATTTGCATAATCGAGAGGTTTGTAGATATGTGTGAGGATTTATGATCTTTTGTGCATTTGGGAGTAGTATATCTATTGTTGAGTAGAGATGCTAGCATAGATATTTCAATCTACACTTTATATACATCTTGAGAGAAAGGATAAAATACCGTTGTGATCGTCTTATAGAAATATCGATAATAACTTTGGCTTTGATTAATCGGAAAAAAAGAGAGATGTTAATCGAAACCATAACCCGGGAATCCATTTCATTCTCTTGATAATTCCATTATTATTAATATCTTGTATTTTTGTGGTTATTCTTGTCTTTACTTCCACAACAATCATCCAACTACGATCGTCTAAATAAAAATAAGACTATTACGATCTCAATACTTAGTATATTAATTTATTAGTCTTCGTGGATACGACCTTGCTTACCCTATTCTATAAACTACACCGTACACTTGCGGTGAAGCTAAAATAAGGCGAACAGTCTAATGATGAAATAACCTTAGAAAATCACATTTCGATGGCTTTGAATGCTATCTACAACATTGTGGATCAGAATATGTTCAAAATTATAGTCAACTATACTTCTGCCAAAGATGCATGGGATACCCTTTAGAGATATTATGAGGGGTCATCTAGTGTGCGACAAACTAAACTAAGGTTACTAACCAATAGGTTTGAGAACTTAAGAATGCAAAAAGATGAGAACATTGCCACATACAATGCTAAATCATGCGATATGGCCAATAAAGCACAAGCTTTAGGTGAGCCCATCTATATGTGAATCTAGTTAGCTAAATGATGAGATCTATTCTAGTTAGGTATAACATCAAAATCTCATCTGTAGAAGAAGCCTATAACACCACTACTTTAGGTCGTGAGAAACTTGTAGGTATTCTACAAACCTATGAAATGAACCTCACAACAGATGTAGAGTTTAAGTCACAAAGTTTCTTATCAAGTAGAGTCCAAAGTTAATGATGACTTTGCCGAACTCACCAATGAAATTGAAAATTCTGAGTTAGGTTATGACTCTATGGCCATGTTTTCAAAAAGATTTGATAAAATCTTCAAAACCAATAGTTAGAAGAAGTCTCCCAGTTTCAAAAACCCTTCAAGCCTGAGCCTAACAAATTTCCTAAAAAGAACACTTACGATAAAACTTAAGATCATTTTTCTGGAGAAAAATTGAACAAATTTGATACTAATACATTTGATTCTATTAGGTGTAGGGAACGCATAGGGTATGGTCATTATGCTGCCCAATGTGCTAACACTCTTATGAAAAAAGGGAATGAGCTTGATGTGACTTTGAGTGACAATGAGTTTGACAATGAAAAGAATGACCAGGAAGAGGATCATACGGTTCTAACTACTTTTGTGAAAGAAAAGCAATCTCTTCAAATAAATCCTTCATGTGTTGCCTAAGGTGTGGCTCGAGATGTGATCACACCTTTGTTGATCACATATGAAATCACATATGAAGAACATGATGATTTGGCTGCAACTAATCTTTTCTGTTGATTCTGATGGTGAAGGATTGGAAAAAATGTACAAAGAACTGTATAAAGACTGGCTCAAAAGGATTCAACTGAATGAATTCCTCAGGAAAGAGAATGATCGAATCTCGAAAGAAAATGATGAACAAAAGGTAGTTATCACCAGGTTAGAAGTTGCCCTTACCAATAGAAAGCTTGAGTTGGAAAAGGTAAATTCTAAACTTGAAGAATCACTTGAAGCCATGAAGAAGTTCAATTCTTGGAAAGCTAAATTGGATAATATTCTCTCATTGGGTATTGATAATAAAGATGGTCTTGATATAAAACTCATGTGTTTGTAAAAACCAAAGAAAATGGAGACATATGACAGGTACCTTGGAAAATTTAACTTAATATGAGGAATACAATGGTGGCAATGTGACCTATGGAGGTGGAGCCAAAGGAAAATCGTTGGAAAATTGATGTTGAAGGTTGATGGTCTTCCAAAGCTACGGAATATGCTTCATGTAGTTGGCCTTAATGCTAATCTCATCAGATAAGCCAAATGTTCAATTATGATCTCTATATAAAGTTCAATAAAAACTCTTGTGAAGTGTTTGATGAATCAGACACATGTATTCTTATTAGTTTGAGGTCATCTGACAACTGTTATCAGTATTGTAATTAACTATTGTGTCACAGTGCAAACACGAATGAATCTGACCTATGGCATCAAAAGTTAGGTCATGTTAGCCCTATAAAGCTAATGGAACTTGTGAAATTTGAAGCAGTTTTAGGCTTACCTAAAATGTCCATGAAAAATGTTAATGTGTGTGGAAGTCAAAAGGGTAAACAAAAGAGAGTGTCACATCAAATGATACCACATTTCCACACTTCAAGTGATTAGAATTAGTTCATATGGATCTTACGGGTCCAATTGAAATTTAAAGTGTTGGTGGTAGGAAGTACTCTTTTGTGATGTGGACGATTTTTCACTTTACACTTGGATATATTTTTTACATAAGAAATCTGAAACTTTTGATTTCTTCAGAAGATGGCATAGAAAGGTTTGTAATTTGTATAATCTAATTGTTTCTAGGATTAGATCGGACCATGGTAAAGAGTTTGAGAATTCTTTTTTCTCGTCTTTCTGTTATAGAAAAGGGATTTCTCATGAATTTTCCGCACCTAAAACTCCACAACAAAATGGAGTGGCAAGAGGGAAAATCGTATATTGCAGGAGATAGCCGTGTCATCTAAGTTTTGAAAAAGTTTCAAAAAGTTTTGGGCAGAAGCTCTAAATACTGCTTGTCACACAACAAATCATGTATATTTGAGGTCAGACAATTCAATGACCCCTTATAAAATATTTTTGGGAAAGAAACATAATCTCAAATATTTTCATGTTTTTGTTGTGTGTGTTGTGTTCTAAATGATCGAGATAATCTAGGTAAGTTTGACTCAAAAAGTGATAAATGCCTTTTAATAGGCTACACTTCAAACAATCATGCTTATCGAGTTTATAATTTTCGAACTATGACCATAATGGAATCTGTAAATATTATCTTCGATAATATTTCAAATATTGCAGGAAAAATTGAAGAAGATAATACTAGAGATTCGCTCGAGCTTACTAATATGTGCCCATAACGGATGCAAGCACAGATGTGACTGAGAATGTGAGAGAGGCACCAACTACAACTGACACAAATGTAGAACCAAATGTGACAACATATGAACCCACATCCATATCAGCTGAAGCTGAGACTGATCCTGATTCATACACTAAACATGTTGAAGAATCCAATGATCCAATCATAGATCATGGCAGAGATATACCTACAAGGATCAGAAAAATCACCCTACGTCTCAAATCATTGGTAATACTACTGATGGTATTAAGATAAAAGCGAAAGGTAAAGCGAACTATCATGATATGGTAAAATTGGTTTTCATGTCTGCTGATTGTATCGATATGAGAACTTGTTGCTTTGTGTCTAATTTTGAACCTAAGAATGTTGCTGAAGCTTTAAAAGACGAATTTTAGATTCATACAATGCAAGAGGAACTAAACTAATTTTTCAAAAATGATGTATGGTTTTTGGCTCTTAGGCTAGAGGATGTAAATGTCATAGGAACAAAATGATTTTCAAAAACAAAACAGATGAATCTGGAAAAATTATTCGCAATAAAGCGCGATTAATTGCTCAATGGTACACACAGGTTGAGGGGTGGATTTCGATGAAACCTTTGCTCTTGTAGCCCGTATTGAGTCAATATGATTGTTGCTTGCAATTGGATGTTATTTAGGTTTAACTCTTCATGAGATGGATGTAAAAAATGCATTTTTAAATGGTTTTTTTATGAAGAAGCATTTGTATAAAAACCAAAAGGCTTTGAGGACCCTTTTAAGCCTAACCATGTCTATAAGCTTAAAAAGGCTCTCTACGGTCTTAAGCAAGCTCATAGAGCTTGGTATGGTAGATTAACTGAGTACCTTCTCCAACTTAGTTTTAAACGTGGTGAAGTTGATAAAACCCTGTTCATTCAAAAGAAAAACCATGACATCATTGATTGCTCAAATTTACATTGATGACATCGTTTTTGGTTCCTCCTCTGACAAGTTGTTAAAACAATTTGTTGCTTGCATGTCATCCATATTTGAAATGAGTATGGTAGGAGAATTAAGTTTCTTCTTGGGTTTGAAAATTAAACAATTAAAGGAAGGAATTTTTATCTCCCAAAGAAAGTATGCTCGAAATCTTGTCAAAAATTCAACTTGGAAAATGCATCTCACGTGAAGACTCCTATGGGGCGAAGTCAAAGGTTGAGTAAGGAGGATGTAACTGAAAGTGTTGACTACACCTTGTATAGAAGCATGATAGGAAGTTTATTGTATTTGACTGCCAGTTGTCCAAACATCATGTTTAGTGTTTGTCTCTATACTAGATATCAATCAAATCCCAAAATTTCTTACTTAAAGGTCTTAAAATGTATTATTTGATATGTTGAAGCACCACTGATTTGGGAACTTGGCACACTAAAGACACTAACACTAATCTTATGGGATTCAGTGATTCTGATTGGGTTGGAGATGTTGTTGATAGAAAAAGTACAATTGGAGGGTGTTTATATCTAGGAAATAATTTGGTCTCATGGTATAGTAAAAAGAAAAATTGTGTATCTCTTTCGACTGATGAATCCGAATATGTGGTAGTAGGAAATTGTTGCACACAACTTTAGTGGATGAACCAAATGATTGAGGATTGTGGTTTATAAAGTGAAACATTAACTGTTTATTGTGATAACATGAGTGTGATTGATATCTCAAAAAATCATGTCAAACATTCTCGAACTAAACACATAGATATTAGATATCACTTTATTCGAGATTTAGTTGAGAAAAATATAATCCGCATTGTGTATTTTAAAAGGTTTTCCAAATTGAGAAAATCTCTCGGTTTGTGTGTTCTCAAAAATGTGACACGAGATGTTACAACATTTCACATCACATTTTTTGTAACATCCATATATTGCATGTCTCTTCTCTCCTCTATTTCTTTTTTATTTTTTGTAGTCATTCATGCATAATAGGCTCATAATGCATGTGTGTACAAAGTGGATTAATGGTTCAAACTAGTCACTAATGTTTTTCATGGAAAACCGGTGTGAGTTGATATCTCCAAGTTACAAAAAATGATATTTTTCCCAGTGGCTAAGTTATAAATAAAGTTTTGATCAAGTTTGGAGGCCTTTAAAGGAAAAAAGCTACCAACCCTTTGTGTGCAGCTATTCTTTGTGACTAATTTCTTCAAGCTTACTGATGTCTAAAAAGCATGATTATGTGAAAAAGAGCTACCTTTGGCATTTGAGTGAAAGCTACCTTTTGGTTAACTCCCTCACAAAACTTGGAAAAATTGCAGAAAACTCAAAATTTTTGAAAAACTGGGATTTCGGATTGCAATTCATTGAATCTATTAGTACAAGTGTGAATGAAGATGTGATGACATTTGAACCTGCATCCATTATTGCAATCCATAACATTAACTGTGTGCGATATTTTTTATTTTTAGGCATATATTAGGTATTGCATGTCCTGATGATTTTGGCTAAAATACTAAGATTTGGTTTCCACATATAATTTGATCATTATATTATTCTCTCCCTAAAATTCAAAAATCTTGATGGATATATTCTAGTGGGTTCAACACGATTTGGAGGATAAGGAGAAATCTGATTTGATATTACTTACCTTATTACAATTTGACATAATTTGGACACTTTTTAAACTAGAGTTCTTAATTTATTGGACTTCATAATTTTCCATATTTTTCGGACTCATGAGATTTAGTATTCTTAACTAAAACTCTCTTCTTTGTGCCTTGAGAATCGTACATATTATGTCACTTATCACATCCTTATAAAGTTGCAGGCAATCAAGTACATCCCCTTCTCACGTTGTTCAAAGTTTGGTTTGTAGGCTTCTCTCTCTCTCTCTCTCTCTCTCTCTCTCTCTCTCTCTCTCTCTCTCTCTCTCTCTCTCTGCAGATTTCTATCTTCCTCCATGGCTCGATTTGTCTCCTCCATAAGAATTTGTTAGGCAGCCCAAGCAAATCATCTTCATCAAAGAGCCCAACCTCTGAAAAACCAATGGCGGACACCACTGTTCCAAATACTGTCAGTGATGGTGCCACATCTGACATCGCATCCCCCTCTGACATAGATCCTCCAAGTTCTCCAATCAAAGATAGTGTGCCACTACCTGAGTCTATTTCTACACCATCTTCTACTCCTACAAAAAATCTAGGGACGAGTACAACCCCTCCTTCTCCAAAATTGATGTAGTCGGGTCAGTTGAAGATGTCATTGCAACTGGGTCTGCATCTGCTACCATTCAACCTCTAGGAAAAGGTATGGATTTTTCACCCTCTGAAAAATCCCTCTCCTTCTCACAACCCTAATCCTATTGCTCTTGTCCCTGTTTCACTCCAAGAGGAAGCCCTAGCAGTCGTTCTTCCAGGGGAAAAGGACAATGAGAGAGATGTTGAAAATCCACAGATTTGGAAATTATTCGAATTGTGCATGGACCACTTGGGAATCGTAACGTTCACATGTCCAAACGTCTGAGAGGATACTCCTCTGAGGATTTTGAGTTGTCTGATTCTTCCCCTTAAACATCCTCAAAAAAGTAAAAGAATGATGCTGGGGACAGTTCGAAAGTAGAGGGAGATGAAGTCCCAATTCCCCATGTGAATTTTAGCGACTGTGAAGACGATATTAATCAGTTTGTGGTTGAGCCAAGGGTTCCACAGGGTACAAGTTCCCTTAATAGTGATAATGATATGCCCTAGCTCAGATGGTTCAGAAGGCCAAAAAGAAGAAAAATGATAAGGCGAATGTGGGCACATCTAAGCCCACATCTGAAGACTCTGACTCAAGGTCCGAATTTTATGACTCAAGCGATGAGGAGTTTGATGCCACGAAGGAACCAGACCCAATGGAAGATTATGATGCATTGATTGATGAGGTAGGTGATGAGATGATTCAATAAGAGAGACATGAAGCTACTCAGGCAGATGCTGAGGAAGATGTGATGTCATCTGATGACACATCTGACTCAAAGTATGAAATTGGTAGGGATCATTCTGAGTCATTTTACATTGCCTCTGTTGCAGCCAGGTTTCATGCTTTACTTGCTCGCAATTTTATTGAAGATAAATGTCGAAACTTTGAACACCTTGCTCAGTATAATTTGAACAGGTTTTTTGTGGAAAGAAATTTGATCACTACTATTGACACAAAACTCCCTTACATAGATATCATTGTCTGTGAATTTTATGCTAAAATGTCCTCCATAATTACCGTATGGAGGTCACCCAAGTATGGGAAAGTGTTTGTACGGAATATGATCTACAATTTCAATCCTACAGTGATCAATGAGTATTTTGATTTGCCCGACTTTGAAGAAGTTGTCCCTTCTGACTACAATGAGATGACTAAGTACTTGACTGGTGGAATTGAAAAGGAATGTCCAGTATATCCCCATAGGCTTCCCTCTGCACGCCTTACTTATTTTTATGGGTTTTGGCACAAATTTGCTATGCAAATTGGTCTCTAACAAGAAACAATTCTATAGTAACCAAAACTCATGCAATGGTGTTTTATCAAATCGGGAAGAGTTTGCCCTTCAATTTTTGGAAGTTATTCTTTGAGGAGTCGCGGTCTTTGCTGATACACAGTCTTAATTCTAGGCACTACCATTCCCCAGCCTCATTTACAAAATGTTGGTGTCCCAAGGGTTTGAGCCTGGAGAAGGTGAAAGGTTCACTCCAACTCCAGGATTCTTTCATGTCTCTCATCCGTTGTTGAATTCAAAGAACATAATTGTGTACCTTCCTCTTGTGTATCCAGGGGATGCACAAACTGCTCCTGAAACTCCTATTACAGATGCTCCCATTCCTACAGAGATCCCTATTTCTCAGTATGCTCAAGATGCAGCTTCAGATGTCATCTCAGATGTTGGCAACATCCTGGCTAACATTTCCCCTAACATTCCCTATGTTCCTATTTATGTGGCTTTCTTACACAGGATCATTTGGCTTTTACTGGAAAATAGATTGCTCATTTTTCTACTCTCCGCACTCAGTTGCAAACTATCCTTGGCTCGCTTTCTGGCCAAAAAGGGGATGAGGAATTAGCTGATGGACCAATCAATGTGCGGAGTAATTTCTGATGCAGGGGAAGTTACTCCTCAAGATGTTGCTCTTGGGAATGTTAATCCAGATGTTGTTGTTGCCCTAACCACTGGGAATATTGAAGGCGATGAAGTCCTTCGATTTGATTTTAAAGGACAATGGGAACATGCGAATACCAATGTGTGTATAGATGATTTATATAGTTTTTAAATCTGGCATATATTAAACAATTATCTAGTTAGGGATATTCACTTTTATTTTTGTCTGCATGATAAAACGTGACTTATGTTCTTTTTGTTGCAGTTATAATTGTGGTCTGAAATGTGATTACATCCGTTTCAGTTTTTACTCAGCATGCAATTTAGGGGGAGTTTGATTATTTTGTGCTTGAAAAGTGTTTTGTCTAGAAAGGAAAAAAGTGGGGATATTGTTAGGGCGTATATTTTTGTACGCCTAAAATAATTTCCTAAAACTAAAGGATGGTGTTTTGATTGGTTTTCCTTTCTAGACTTATGGTAAGATTAGGTTGTAAATAGTTTAGGGAAGATTTCATATTGATATGGTATAGATATATTAAACTCTTTGATATCTATCTTGTTTCCTAACATAAGTGATATATTTTTGTATATATCTTCTTTCTATGTTTATTAGGACTATTTGGAAGGTTTGGGACGCCTACAAAAGAGAGGAGGGAGTGCTCACTTCATACACAAGAAATATACCAGAAATACAAGAGAGTTGATAGAGTTTAGAGTCATTCAAGCACAAGGAATTTCACTACACTGAATGCGATCTCGAATGTGATAACATCTAGAGATAACATTCAGTTTGCTGTTGTGTTTGTTATCTTTTTCATCCATAGCTTTTTATTATTGTGATAAACAAAGTCCATATATATCTATTGTTGGATGAGTTGTATTACATAGATCAGATTTACTCTAGATATGAGTTTTTAATTGATTTTCTACTAGTTGATTTTAGTATTCTTTGCATACGGAATCAAACATTTTTACTAGTGGAAAGTTTCGCCATATTGGCACATCTACAAGCTAGTTTATTTGTAGATAATTTTTTTAAATCTTGTGTCTTGCTCCTTTTTATTTTATTCCGTTGCATGTGATTGCGAATGTGATCACATCCGCGATCACATCTATACTCCGCGAAAGTTTTGGAATATTTATGTGCTACAATTTTTTCAGAAACATGAGCTCGGAAGGTCAAGGGGTTCCCAAATTAATGCATTCAAATCATTAACAATATTTCGCAGGTAAGTAATGAGTAATCTTGTATGACTTCAAAGAGAGTTGTTTACATTCATTAAAAAAATGGTACCCGACAATATACTTTTTAATCAGCATCACTACTCACTACTGATCATTAGTTGACCATCAACTATGACCTGGAAACATGTTATAACAGGTAAATATGGGTAAAAAAGTTGGTAATTTCCTTTATTTCCTCATTTCACTTTTGTCTTCATTTCTAAACCTCAAATCCTCAATCAACTCTTAAAATCAACCACTTAATGATTATAAAATCATAACCGTTAGATCTTCTTTTTCATTCATTATTCTTAACAATATAGTTAATCTTCAAGGAAATGAAAATTCAGTTTTAATTATTTTATAAAATTATTAAGAATAATATAAATAATACTTTTAAATCAGAATTAATATTTTAAAATTGTATTAATGATTTTAATATGTAATATATCAAATTTAGGGAGCAAAATTCAAAATTAATTATTTTACAAATAAATTAAAAAAAACAATAGCATGAAAGTGTGATGCCCAACGAAGAAGGTGTGAATTATTGAGAATAACATATATAATATTTTTAATTAGAAATTAATATATTTAATAATATTAATGATTTTAATTAGTGTAATTACGTAATATATCAAACTTAGGGTGCACAATTCAAAACTAATTATTTCAAAAGTTAAATTTAAAAAAGCAATAATTTTATTTTTGGTACCCAAACTTTACTAGTTTTTTGTTTTTGGTACCCATTATCCCGACCTCACTAATTTTGGTACCAGATTATTTCTGTTTTAATCAATTTCACTGCAACCCGTAGTTGAATATTAAAACTTAACGATTGACCTGTTACAACTGCAGGTTAAAATGGGTAAAAGATAGAAAGGAAAAACCTTTTCTTCATCTTTCTTCATGTGCCCGACCCATTTCTAAACTTTAGTTTGCTTAAAAATAAAAATTTTAAATTTGACATAAACAGAGTACTTTTTATCATTTTATTCAAAAAAATTAACAAAGTGGAAAATCGACTTTAATTATATCAAAAAATCAAAAAGAATAATATAAATTAATTATATTTTAAAATCGCAATTTATATATTTAACTTTATAACACTTAATGAATATATAATTTTAACTAATTTCAGATGACGATAATATTTTAATTATGAACTGTTAGCAGATATGGGTCGATATCTAAATCACATATTTGCACATATAAGGTGGATCGAGTATACCTATTTGCAGTGGAAGTATCGATCCACGTAGCCAGGATTGAGCCCATCTACAAGCCTCCTTTTGATCCATGATTAAGCCATCTACAAGCCTTCTCTTGAGTGAACCCCGAACAATGAATGAACCCCGTAGATTGGTTGAACTACGAACAAGATCACGAACAACCTTTCTCGTTGGTGTAAATAACTACTAAAGCTATTCACGTTGATGTGCACACCTTAAACCCTTGGAGAACTTTGATGATGCTCCAAGAAGAAAACCGTAGAGAAAAACTTTAGGAGAGAGATTATTCTTTTTTCATGTAGGGGACGATATTTTCAGTTTTGGGACTGATATTGTAGGGAGAGATATCAATATATATCTCAATCCCATATCTCAGATGGAGTCCTGATGGGAGAGATTTTTAGATAAACTTCATCTAAATAGAACTCCTTATTATCTCAAATATGGATGCAACCTAATTGCACCCAATATATCCCACTCATACATATTTGACTCGACTTATTTGAATCACATCCTCATAGTTCTCATCTCACGTCTCTTCTTTCATACAAGGAATAAGACGTGCGACCAAGCGAGAAAGTATAGGTGAGGAGAGTTATATTAAGTCATCACAAAAGTAACATAACCATACAACTCAATAGCTCGCTATGTACCCCAAACCAAGTAGTCGCACCCATTCAAGCATCTCTAGATCCCTCAATGAAATAAATATAGCATGCTCGACTCACTCAAATATGTTTCTATATTCATTACTAGTCAAACACATTTTGACATAGTCGTCCGGGCTATGAATCATAGAACATAAGTGCATTACCAACTTAATTTTTCCTCGGCCCCATATGCCAATTAGCTTGGTCTTGACAGCTTTCCTAGACATGCTCCGACAGACCGAATCACACATAGCCATTGGATACATGCTATAGTAGCGTCATCAAGCTTACACCTCATGACATGGTCCAAAGTCCGAAAGGGTACAAGAAAATAATATGGGCTCACACAGTGACGAAGCATGACCCATTTAGTCACTTTCCCATAGGCGGTCGCCTCGAAGCCTACGTAGTATGAATACATGTTATGATGGAGCTCCCACTCAATTTAGGCATGTCACGCTCTAGACATCATAAACATCTTAGTCCAGTCGCTATTCAAGCGCCTGACCTGCGTACCACTCGTAGTCACTCCCAAAGTGTCATACGATAGTTCGCCCATTCGGCTACAAACATGCTTTTATGAAGTTTAGACATACTTCATAATCGATCAACTCTGATCTCATCTTAACCTCTAGTTAAAGAGACTGTTAATTATACTTAATCTAGCGCAAAGCGATCATTCGCAAACCTTCTTTGCGACACAATCTTTTAAGTCTCATCCCGCTCGCTCTCTTAGCGCCATGGCGATTGCCCGTGTGAGAGGGCCAATCAAAGCCTGGTGACAACTCACAAATTCAGTACCAAATACATAATGGGAATCCAACATATCTCATTAAGCACAATATGTTCTCATAGGCCACATGATCAATTCTACTTAATCCCTAGTGACTCACATGCCTTTGGAGCATTTCTCCAAACAAAGGCTCATAAAAGGGATGAGCGCCTACACCGCTCGTAGAAGTATGCCTGAGAATAATATTAACTATGCGCAAAAACTCTTAAGTTTATTAAAACCTTGAGTAAATATATTTGGTGTAGGTCCCACACCTTACCAAATTTTCGATTTAGTCCTTTTAAATATACGAGTTGATACTTTTTACATTCATTAAAAAAAAAAATGTGTCCTTGATGGACATCACAATTTTTAGCCACTCAAGAGAGTTAATCTCTCAATAGACTCAACGAATCACATTTCATTTGATGGAATAACTCAAAATTTTGGCTCTAAATTAACTCAACTGTGGTTTTGTTTTTTTTAAAATTATTAAGAAGACTTAACACCCTTAAGTTAGCAAGAATTTAGTGCTTGGTTTAGTACTTATAAATTATCAAGTGGATAGCAAATTTATCAAATCGATATAAGCGAAAAAATGCGGGAATTAAAGTCTTTTAAATGTAAATGACACAATGAAATTTTTATAGAGGTTCGAAGATGGGGTAATTCTTCTACTCCTCTCTTCTCCAACTCTGGAGGAATCCACTAGGTAATGATCAAGTATACAAAGTGGTAATTTTCCCGATACAAGTCTTGATCACACAGGTGACTTGATCCTTGGGACTCATTTAGTTTTTAAAAGAAAACGCCTTTGATCACTCATTGGTTAAATTAACAAAGTGGAAAATCGAGAATTATATCAAAAAATTTTCGTAATGATTAATTTTATGCTTAAAATCGGCAACTTCACAAATCTTTAAACACTTAAAATAAACTTTAACTAGATTAGGTGATTCGATAATATTTTTAATACTACAAGTAATTTTTCACTTATTGCTCAAGCTCTTTGGATTTGATCACGAAGCCCTCCAAAAGCTTAAGAATTGGTTCGACCTTGAACCTTCCTACAATCCTTCGTGGAATGTAGACCCCTTGATTTTCATATTTTCCTCTTCAACCGATTGAAGTTATCTTTCCTTCACATATGGATGCAACCTGGTGAGTGTTGGATTGATGTCCTTCGTAGTGTAGGCTTGAGGATTGAGAATATTTGATTTTCTAATAATTGCTTGAACGTTTTTGGTTCAGATCTATCTCTTGTGTCACTTGTGTCTCTCTTATTTCTCAATTTAAATTCCTCGGCCTTTTATAGTGATCTTTCAAAAATTTGCCCGTTGAAGAGATAGGCTTAATTTTTTGAAAGTCACTATTAGCTTGTCTTGTTGCGATTTGGAATTGCCATTTCCTCGTATGAATTGTTCTTTCACCTTTTTATATAGTTCGACACGGTGTAGTGCTTCCCATTGGTTTATTCCATTTGCACGCTCAATATGAGCACTCAGAAAGGTGGTATGGAGATATTACTTGTTTAAGTAATTCTCTTGATTTAAATTAAACGGATCTTTTACTGATTATCTCGACTTGATTCATGCATTTCCTTGCTTTCCCCAGGTGACTTGGAGTCGCTTCCAATCATTGGATGACTCTTCTCCACTTCATCTTGAGACTGTCGGCTTTTCTTGGCTTTTCTCGAGTTGACTTGACATACTTCAAAGTGTCGATACTCCACTGTTTGCATCTCTCTTTGCTTCTTCTTAGAGTTCCCGTCTATTCTTCTTTGCCATACTCAAACCTTGCGGCGGAGTCTTCCTTTTTAGTCTTCATTGTCTTCTTGCATGTTAGGGGCGTGGTGATTAACTCGAGCCGCCTTGGCCAAATACATAATGGGAATCCAACATATCTATTTATTACAATGCATTTTACAACAAGAATTGGGGTGCCAACTTTCTATTCTAAGTTTTACATGGCATTCATCAAAATCTAAACAATAAATTTCCTAATATTTGGTCTATCATCCATTTTTGGCGCCCAAACCATACACCAAAGTGGTTTTACTATCACAAAGACAACAAAATACATCATGGATGTGCGCGCAATGCGCATCATTTCAAGATGCCAAATTTGCCTCTAGCAAATCATAGACCAATCTGTTAAGATGTCTAAGTATCCACATGTCGGCATCACAATAGCGCATGGATCACTTTGATATCCACTCACCAATCACACTGCTAAGTACAAGACTTACTAAGTACACACATAGCGCACATCAAACATTCGACAATGTTTACTTAAATTAGCTAGCATTTTTTCATCTTCCGAAGATATCGTTTCTTGACTAAGAATATGATCTTTAACCATGGAGTGTAAAGACAACCAACACTAAGTGGCGCTAACTCCATGTTCTTTCCAGTCATCACATTTTCGCCATATACAGTGAGATACAACTCTTGACATATGTTTAGTGAATTAATTGGCCATTGTGGGCCTATCAAAATGATAGCTCGATGAAATCAAGGATGATTCAAGTCAAGCTGGAGCTCTTGATCATCTATCAATATGCTCTTACTCCACTCTTGAATTCATCGGGTGATCCACACAGATCTCCTTATTCAACTTTCACTGAACTATGTCAACATCAATCATCCAGGACAAACCTAAACGAAAGTGGCAATAATAGATAACATATCAGATGAATTGAGGCAATCTCACCACTTAGGGAGAACATCTCCAAAAATTTACGATCTTCTGGCGTAAATATTTCGTCCTTAGTAGAGCTACACACATGTTAGTCAACCCATCTATATTGCACTTGACCTTCTGACACAACATGTTTCAAATGGTCTTGCATCTAGACGAAAGATCAACAAGCTCTTAGACTTTATTCTTAGTCATTCGATTCATCTTTTCCTTCGCAACAACTATCCACTTAGGGCATCAAGTAAAGCCACATTTTCTATCGACTCATCAATACCCACAAAAGTAATTTTGAAGGATACCCACTTAATCTCATACAGATGATGGGGAATATTTCATATTCACTCCTTTTTACTCGTGGAATGTGAGAATCCTTTTCGTCTGAGACACTAGCTCTTTTTGACTTAGTGTCGCTCTCAATATCCCAACAATTACGAGATCACTATAAAATATAACATCCTCGCTAGAGAAACGAGCGCCTCCTAAGGATCTTGCAACTCGCATAGTTTTAAAGTCTCTTTAGACTTCACATATGCTCAAGAAATCCCTTTGAGGGGAAAACTAAATCATGCGACTTGATTCTCAACGTGAGAACACATATTCTCTAACTTACATGGGCAGACCCACTAATTTGGGTTTGTTATCAAACTAAAGCTCATATAAGGTTGAAGAATCATTTGGAGACACAATTTTTATGATGTAGGCAGAAACAAGATACACAAATCAATTTGCGCCATCATAAATCTAATCATTTTGAAGTAGTTGTCCCTTCTTCGCAAGCTCATATAGCTTCAAAGTATTTAGAACCATCATTCAACTTGCAACTTTATTTTCTTCAACTGTGTGTCCAAACTAATTAGACACACTATTTTCACTCCATATTAGCACATCTCCATTTGTTAAGAATCGCTTAAAGCAATTTGGCGCTTCTAACTGATGAGAGTGAGAATGTACTAACTTATAACGTAAATAGCAATGAAAGAAAATATAATGCATTAATTTTGTGCCTCACACTCATAAGTCTGCACTCAATTTAGTGGACATAGCTTTAAAGGAAAAAATAGTACCTGACTAGCCATTCCCTCGGTGCACACGTACAGCTTTCATTCTTCCAACAGGCTTATCCTGCTTGAAAAAATTATGCAGAGGGAGATTGACCTTAGCGAGTTAGATAATAAAGCCTCCTCGAGCTAATATAGTCTTCCTCTTAACCTCACGAACCACGATATCATTGGAAGATCTAAAAAAATACTATCTAAAGCCAAGCATCACAAAGAAAAGATATGCAAGTCTTCTCTCTCAACAAATATCTTACAAGTGCATTTATCCGAATAAGTCTATATCGACATATAAAGTTGCTCACACAAACTGTTGAGCTTGAGGTGACACTTTTTAGCCTCCTCTTGTGCTCTCTATAGCTGCACAACGCGATAATAGTCATACACATTTGCTCAATCTCAAAACCACATGCTAAGTCAACCAATATCTACAATCCACCCATGGAGAGATTTGGAAATATTAGCGAAAAAATAAGAGAGCAAATAAATAGTCAAACTTCATATCAGTACAACTACGAGCAAAGTTACCAATCTCATAAGTGCACTTAATATTTGTTGATACTTAGCTGCCTCATTCAATAAGGTGACACGAATTCTTGTCACTTTATGGATCAATTTATAGTTCTAGTTTCAATTTTTGCTCTCGTCAAACTACATTATGCTTGTTCCAACATTCACCCCAGTTGGTTTATGTCGGTCAGCACAAGCGACAAGTGCACTCACTTGTGTATTTTTTAACTTTTTATAATCAACCTGTAGATAGGCGATTTTCATTAATAATAACACAAGTAATTAATATCCTTAATTTAACTCAAATAGCGAATTTGGATAACTAGAATTTTTACTTATGAGTAAGCTCGTATTCCAAAAATATAGCTTAAACCCTTTTATTAAATTTGCAGCTTAAACAAATTAAAGCGCAAAACTATTTCTTGATCCATAAGTATATCATCGGCATCTCAACTGCGATTATTTCGGGCAATTAAGTTCTTACATTTATGGCTTAAATAAATAAAGCGCAAATTCTTTCTTTAATACACAAAAATATTGTTCGCGTCTAAGTCACGACAATACTGGATACTTTATCTATTTTCATGCTAAATTGGCTAAACTAAAGTAGGTGAGTTTGGTCTAAACACATTTCAATAAATTGCGCAAACAATTAGGTACTGATCTAAAAATTGTATTCCGGATCCAAGTAATATTTATTATTTTTTTCAATTCAATGAGATCGGAAATTTTCCACCAAGGCTAGTAATCATCTCCCACCGAATTGAAAATCACAGTAAAAATTATTGATCTATGAATAAAATTATCGATGTCCATAAATAAATAATGCATGCAGCCATGCGATATAAGTAATTACAAAAACAAAATATAGCCCCCATGGGAGACATTGACATATGGTGCATCATGTGGAGATAATTTAGACATATGGTGGTAAGACAAAAAAATACTCGTAAAATTGATGTTACATAGCCTCCAAAAATCGGCTAAATAAATACTTGCCTCGAAAAATAAATAACAAAAAAATACATATTTTCAAGGCCTACTACATCAATCTAGAAAAAGTAAAAAACATAAATGAGGATACCGAATTACCACCATTGTCAAAAATTAACTCCAACAAACAATATTAATATAAAATAGGAAACACTTATATACATGAGCACCTTTATTGTATGTCAAACATTCATTCATTCCCACATGATAAATGCATATCACATTAACAAAATTAATTGCAACACAAAAAAATTTGCATACACATAAGCAATTAATAAAGCATGCAACTCATGAATTAAAAATCACATAGAATATTTTTGCTTGCACCTCAATGCACAAAAATATAATTTTTTTCCGCACCTTATGCGAAAAATATTTTCCATGCACCAATGTACAAAAAGAATTTCCAATGCATCACAATGCACAAAAAAAAATTAATTTTTTGCAATAATCTTAATGGGAAACAATAATTTTTCTTTCATGCAACTAATGCGAAAAAAATAAATATCATTGTTATATATGTGCAAAAAACAATTATTAATGCATCATATTGCACAATAATAATTTTGCAAGTATTCTCATGCACAAAAATAATTTTTGCAACCACAAAATTGCACAAAATAATTTTACATATATTAATGCTAAAACAAAAAGAAATGCACAACAAATAATTTTGTAAGCGTCGCAACGCGCAAAAAAAAAAATTGCTATCCACCTTCTACATAAATAGAAAACATGATAGGATAATAATAAGAAATCCTCTTGGCCTAGTGGTGAGAATGCATAAAGTTATATTAAAATTTCTAGTGTTCAAATCTATGCTAAACCACATTTCAATTTTTTTTTATAACAAAGAGGATACACCACTTAGTGTGTGAAGCCCTCGATTTTTCGAGCATGTATTTATTTCACTTATCGCCTATGTATATTCTTAACTACTTTATCGCGTCACTTTGATGGGTAAATGTTAATAATATTTTCGCATTTTAATTTCTTTCTTATTTGCTTGTGATTAATGATCATTTATTATTCCTATTTCATGTTTAATGATCACTTGATTGATCATTATGGTTTAAGAGACCCATTTATTTTAGAGACGTACATTCTATAGAATTAAAAATTTGATTTAGAATAAGTGATCATGAGACTTATAATTGATTAAGGAAATCACTATTAAGTTTAGAGATTTATATCATACATCCATTATCATCAATTTTGGGACAAAAACAAATATGGATACCACAAATACCATAGGGGTGGACAGCCAAGTGTATATTTTGGTATAGAAATACCTCCCAACTCTTATACACATATCCACTTTATACTACACTTTATACTTACACCTCTTATGTATAATACTTGCATTATACAAGCCTTATACACCATCTTGTAAACCTCCATTTTAATACTATATTTCCCCCAACAAATCCCACTACTCCAACATTCCCCACATTTTTCCCACTTATTTCTTTGCCCATATCTTTGACCACATTGTTGTCTCCATGCAAGCAACAACAAACATGACTTGAAAAATTTTCTCTCCATCTCTCTCCCTAGTACACGCGCCAAGAGGCCTTTGAAGTGCAAGACTTCACTTCATTTTACACCAACACATTTTATCTCTTGCAAACATTCTCCCCATTCTCTCTAGAAAATCCTCAACATCTCTCTACTCTTATCGTCATCTTCTTCTTTTTTCTTCTAACACTTAATCAAAAACACAAGAATTCCCCTCTTATTTTTCAAAGAATTCGAACCATACATCTCCAAGGTAAGAAAACTCTTCTTCAATCCATTCTTTAAATATTCTAAGTTTATCTCTTTCACCTTCTAATTTAAGTTTGATTTTTATTTTTGAGGTATACTTAGGAGCAACTTGAAGAACTTAGAGCCTTGTGATCATCTTGAAGAGGACCTCAAGATTATTGAAGATTTGGACTACAAGGTAAGAAAATTGGGTTATAGTATATTTTCTTCTCCTTCTTCTTATTTTCAAAATTTTTGACACCCCTATTCTTATTTTTGAGAAATAGGGGCTAAACATAGAGGTTACATTTGAGGGTGAGCAAGAACTCGATTTTTGAGACCTCTACTTGACTCACATTATCCATTACACAAGGTAAGTGTAGTATTTGACTTCTTACTCTACTTCTTTTTTTTTCTTGATTTGAGCCTTCATTTTCTAACTCTTTTTTTGATATTTCTTGACTTAGGGGCTGACCTAAGTGATTTTTATTTCAAGTTGTGATTTCTCCTTCTTTTCACCAACAAAAATCTTTCAATCTCCTAAGTACTTTTCTTGAAAATGCATGTAGTATTTTTTTGAAAACTTGTGATATATATATATATATATGATGTATTGCATGTACATTTCAGGTGATAAATTCCAAAAATTCTCAAGTGTTGTTCAAAAATTCTATTTATTGCAATTTAGGTGCATGCATGTACAATTTATTGCTTTATATGATGAATTCTTGTTGGAGATGTATATGCATGTTCATGCACCTTGAAATCCATTATTTTCCTTATAAACTGGAAAAGTCTAGCATAATTGGTTAAAATTAAATTTTTGGACTTAAAATGCAAAAATGGCAAATTGGTGGACTTAATTGCAAGAAAATAGAACTTGAGGAACCCCTCTGAAATTTTCAAATTTTGGGACTATACTCAGGTTCAAAATTGATATTTGAACATTTTAATAAAGTTTTAAAGGTTTGGAGATAAATAAAATCAACTCTTGAAAGCTCAATGACTAGTTTGTAAAATTTTGGAAGTTTAAGGGCTAAAATGCAAAAATCTAAAACTTTACCAGCCCTACTTTTAAAATTTAGAAATTTTAATTTTTAGGGACTGGAAAATACATATTTTAAAGGTATTCCAAAAATCAAAGTGTTTTAAGCTAAGAAAGCAATTTTACAAAAATTGAGGGACCAAAATGTAAAATACTAAACTTGAGGACCAAAATGGAATTTCCAGGACTTATATAGTCCATATACCTAGTAATACACCTTTAATTATAACCTTATGACATTTTTAACCCAAGGTTCAAATTTCATAACAATTGGACCCCTAAAAAGCCTTATAGGCAAATATTTTAAAAATAGGACTAAAATTGAATTTTTAAAAGTTAAGGGACCTATACTTACCTCTTTTAAAACTACTTTTGTACCAATAACCTACTGACCTTAGTGACATTTTATGATTGAAATCACATTAAAATCCTTTTGGTTTGTGAGATCCGATTATTTTAAACTCAGGGACCGAAATAACAATTTTAACAAATTTATGGCCAAAATGAGAATTTTACAAAAACTCGACTCCAAAATTTTAAAAACCTGAATCTGTGAATAATTTGGAGAATTTAGGAACTGACCTTATAATTTTTGAGGTCGAGACAAAAACTTATTCAATTTTATACCCCAAAAAGACTAGTTTTACAAAATGGGGCTAATCGTAAAATTTTCTTTTAACAAGGACCTCAACTTAATTATTTCTTTTCTTACAGCCCTGGAACTATTGACTTATTTGATCACCTTGACCAATTAACACGTCTTCGCGGGGGGACTTCCTCGCCTTGCGACCTCGAATCTACAACGAGACTTATGTCCCACCTACATTATCAAGTCATCGATGATTAGTTATCCTTCCAATAATTATCTTCATCCAAATTACTCCAGCAATGCCGATAAATGCCACGTGCAAATTTTTGTATTCTTGAACTGCTTCCCTGAATTAATTTACTCGACTGCTTGGTTGACATATTGTACTTGTGATTATATTACTGCCTGAGTCAACTTGGTGTGTCGAGCTCACAGTAGGAATGGATACGTCGGGGATGGAACCGAGCAGCTCAGCTGCTATTCCACTCTCTGGCCCCATCGTAATCCCGCAACTAAGGGACGAAGTGTCCAAGGGAAGTGGTCGTAATACTTAAGGTATAATCATGATTATGACTATCCGGGACTAGCTAACTCTACCTTGGATTTGTCTTTGCCTATTGAGCGGTAAGGTGACAAGTCTTGGAACATCTTGCTTGGGGAGTTACAAGGAAGAACGAAGGAATCGTTGTCTGATCCACACGATTCGGAGTTACTCGGACCCGATTACTTGTTTGGGTTGGCGCTACAATTCCGTATGCAACCACTACTTGTCTTGCATGGGTTGGCGTTACATTTTCGTACGCAACCTTTACCTGTCTTGATTGAAATCACATAGTGCCTATATGATCATCAACTATTTCATCAAAATGGTATAAATATATTATTTTAAATATATATCATGTTGCTTGTCAACTGTGTGTGAAACACGCGTCATGACTCACGCATTTTTCATACAACAGTTTTCTTGCATTTATATATATCGCCACAGTCGCACACGTTCACCCATCTACTGAGAATTTTCATCCCATCCCCTCCTATTTTCTAATGGCCAGATGAAGAATTCGTTGACGACGCCGATCAAGCCACGGAGTGATCTCTCCGTGTTTCATCTTTGGGATTATTTCTTTTATTTGTTGTTGTTGGACTATCTTTCTTTTTCTTTAAGTTGTAACTTGAGGGCGTAGGACCCTTTGACTATTAAGATGTATCTTTAGTTGTACTTGGGATGTAATTTGAATATTGTTGTTGGACTGTAAGCTATAACTTGTACTTGTATTTTATTTTCGCTGCTACTGGACTTTGTTTTATTTGGGGTTATGTTTAATATTTGACTGGACTATTTGGTGTACTTGCGTTTAAGTTATGGATCATCGTCGCATTCCCATCTGGGGCGTGACAGGTTAGAGTGGTATCAGAGCTCGGTTAGTAAGATGGAAACTTACGCCGAGCTGGCCCAGGATAGGAACCTCGGTCTGTGTTGGGTGGTACCGCGACTTGACTATTTAAGCTTGAATTCGATTTCATAAGGACCTAGACCTGATGTTAAGTTTAATGATGCATTATGGAGAACTGTATCATTAATGTTTAGACTGAGTTAAGAGTTTATATACTTGACTTAACTTAGTTGATTCTTGACTAGTTTGTTTGTTCTTCTCTATGTTCCCCTTTACACTCATCTGACAAACCTTAGTTGTGTTTTGACCAGGAATGGAGCTGGAGGTACCGACCTGATGGATGGTTTGGGAGGCTCGCGTAGAGCGAGACTATTACAAAGGATTGCAGACGCATTGGCACCAGGAGTTCATCCGGGCCAATTTAGAGCTACTAGGGGAGAGCAACCGCGTGCGAGAACTGGAGCACCTCCTGGCGAAGAGCCAAGAGGACAAGAGCAACTTAGTTGTTCTAGCCAAGGATCGCGAGGGCACTATCCGCACTCGCGATGACCAGATCCAGCTAATCTAGGAGCGCATGGACGACATGCATGAAAAGATGAAGCGCGCCAGCGACGGCCAGTACAAGTGTAAGATGGATGCCCACATGACAAGGGAGACGAATGATCGCCTCGAGAAAACCATCATCAAGCAAATGACTGTTATCCAGGACCTCACCCAAGCCCTGGTTCAGAAGGACCCCACCCTAGAAGCTGCTTTGGCAGCTAACACCCCAGCAGCGCCACCACCCGAGGTGGAACCGGAAGTCGACCCCAAGGCAAACAATGAAGAGGATTCCGAGGAAGATCCCAAAGAGGATCCAACAGAGGCTGAGGAGCCGGAGGAGGCACGCGATGCCACCCCACTAGAAGACGCATCGGCGCTTGATGAGTGGCTCAACTTTGTTGACTGTCCAGATTCCGAGGAGTGGCACGAACCAGAACCGATCGAGGTTGTTAATATCGAGGACGACAGTGATGACGACAACTCTGTTACCTAGTAGTTAGGATTTTATTCCTTGTATTGTACTCGTTATTGTACTAGATGCTTTGTTTTGAATTCTGTAGTCTTTATGGATCTCCTTGTATTGTTGTTGTATGATCTTCCCATTTTTGTACTTCATATTTTATATTATTGGATATGCCTTCTTTTATTGTTGATTTTGTATCTTGCTTATTATTATTGCTTTCGGCATTTTATGACTTGTTTTACTTTGAGCATTTAATGTATTCATTTATGTTATGGATTACAACTGACCCTTCGAGATACAAAATGGCAGAACATAGGGGACGTGGTAGACCCTTCCGAGTTCCCTGACGTCCCTAGGGATCGTACCTCTTCACCGGAATTGCCACCACCTCCTTCCTCAGCTGCGGGAGAGAATCTAACTGCATAGGCACTGCAAAAGATATTGGTTTTTATGAGACAGCAAGCAACACCCAACCAACATGCGCCAAAACCGCCCTGGGAGGCAAATGACCGGGTCTTGGAGCAATTTATGCGATTCGATCCGCCAGCTGTCTTGGGAGAGCCAGATGATATAAAGGCGGAAGATTCAAACAATAAATTGGAGAACATATTCAATGCTCTACAATTCTCAGATGAGCAGAAGGTGACACTTGATGTATTCAGGTTGGAATCTGCAGCAAGGGATTGGTGGAGATCAGTAGAAAGAAAGTGGATACAGGACAGGGTGGCCAGAACATGGGAGAACATTTTGGCTGAATTTAATGAGCAATACATTCCGCAAGTGGTGAAGGAAGCACGTAGGGGCGAATTCCACAGGTTAAGACAAGGGAACATGTTAGTAGCTCAGTACGAATCCGAATTTCACCGATTGTCTAAGTATGCTCTCGGGACAATCTACACAGAGGAGGACAAACTGTACAAGTTCACAAGAGGACTAAACCGGAATTTCAGAAACAACTTTTGACTATTGAATTGGCAACATACTCAACTGCGGTGAAGGCAGCTCTCCGCATTGAGTCGGGATTGAACCACAATGGACAGATTCAACAGAGCAGGCATTCGAACAGTCTTAAGAGGCTGGCTGTGGGGCAGCCATCTAAGCAGCCTACCAAGTTTCAAAAGGGAACAGTTACATGGACGGATAAAGGAAAGGGACTGACATGCACGTATTTCCAGAGATCGAGACATACTGCCAATGACTGTTGGCACAAGCAAGGGAAGTGTTTGCGTTGTGGCAGTAGTCAGTACCAGTTGAAAGATTGCCCAAAGTATGAGGACAGGAACAAACTGGCGCAGCCACAGAGGCCGGGAAATGGTCAGGGAAACTGGGCGAGGATGCCCGCTCGAGCGTTTGCACTAGCCGGACATGAGGCTCCGGAGGCAACAAATATGGTGGAAGGTACGCTTCTAGTATCTGACCACTATGCTAAAGTACTGTTTGACCCTGGATCGTCGCATTCATTTGTCGCACCGCACTATGTACACAAGTTGCATACATGCATGGAACATATGCCTATATGTCCAGAAGTATCAAACTCCTATGGGCGCAAGCCAATTAGCATATATTATCTATAATGCATTCGAAGTTAAGATTGATGAGATAAACTTCCCTGTTGATCTGATCTTATTACCTATATCTGAATATGATGTGATACTGGGAATGAATTGGTTATCTGCATACCATGCACAGATGGACTGCCATCGCAAGTCCATCAAACTATGTGAACCTGGAAAACCCGAAGTGGAAATTTTGGGAAGGGCACGAGTCAAGATTACCCCAATCATTTCTATCGTGAAAGCGAGAAAGGCAATCGCTAGAGGGGCACAAGGGTACTTGGCATTTGTTATCAACAAACCCAATATAGAGACACAAATCCACCAAGTATTGGAATACACGGATGTATTTCCACAAGAACTCGCCTCTGTCCCTCCAGATGGGGAAGTTGAGTTCACCATCGAGGTATTATTGGGAACTGCCCCGATTGCCAGAACACCGTATAGAATGGCTCCTATTGAGTTGCAAGAGTTGAAGACTCAATTGCAGAAGTTGGTGGATGTGGGATTTATCCGACCGAGTACGTCTCCGTGGGGAGCACCGATACTATTCGTCAAGAAGAAGGATGGCACATTAAGGTTGTGTATAGATTACCGCGGTCTTAATAGCGTGACCATCAAGAATAAATATTCCCTCCCAAGGATAGACGAATTGTTTGATCAACTTTAAGGAGCGACGGTGTACTCGAAGTTTGATTTGCAACAAGGATACTACCAGTTAAAGATCCATGAAGAAGACATTTCTAAAACAGCATTCCAGACCGGGTATGGACACTACGAGTTTGTAGTAATGCCCTTGATCTGACAAATGTGCCTGCAGCGTTTATGGATCTAATGCATTGAGTCTTTTGACCCTACTTCGATCAGTTCATAGTGATATTCATTGATGACCTACTCGTGTACTCTAAGTCTCGAGAAGACCACGAACGTCATCTGAGAATCATCCTAGAGACAATACGAGAGCATAAGTTGTATGCCAAGTTCAACAAGTGTGAATTTTATATTAGCAAAGTCGCATTCTTGGGGCACATAGTATCCGACAATAGAATCACGGTAGATCCTTTGAAGGTACAGATAGTGGTTGAATGGAAATAACCCGAGTCAGTAACAGAGATCAGAAGCTTCTTGGGATTAGCTGGATATTGTCGAAGGTTTATCAAAGATTTCTCCAAGACGACCGGACCACTCACTCAACTGACCTAGAAGCAAGTCAAGTTTGAGTGTTCCAAGTGCGAGGTTAGTTTCCAAGAACTGAAGAAATGACTTACTATAGCTCCCGTCTTAGCCCTACCGAAGGGAACAGAAGGCTTTGTCGTTTACATCAATGCATCAAAGGAAGGATTGGAGTAGTACTCATGCAGGAAGGAAATGTCATTGCTTATGCATCACGGAAGCTCAAACCGTATGAGGCCAATTACCGACGCATGACTTGGGATTGGCAGCGATAGTATTCACATTAAAGAAATGGAGACACTATCTCTACGGGGCGACGTTCACAGTTTTTACAGATCATAAGAGCCTGAAGTATCTATTCTCTCAGAAGGATCTCAACCTGAGGCAACGGAAATGGATGGAGCTAATTGAGGACTATCACTTTGATATTCAATACCATCCCGGGAAGGCTAATGTAGTAGCCGACGCCTTGAGCAGAAAGGCGAGTTTAGCCAAACTAATGATTGGAGAGTGGAAATCATTAAAAGAACTGAGCATTTGAAATCCGATGAGAACCAATACTCAGATTACATGTGCTAACATTTTGGTTAAACTCGATCTACTGGACGAGATCAAAGTCACACAAGAGAAGGACCTATATCTTCAAAAGCTGAAAGAGAAGATACCTAAAGGAGAGAGACCAGAATTTTCGATACCCAAAGATGGGATTATAAGATTCAGAAATCGAGTGTGTGTACCGAATGATGAGCAGATAAGGAACGGAATATTGGCGGAAGCACACCGCTCGAGGTACACTATACATCCTGGAGGAAACAAGATGTATAAGGACTTGAAACGAAATTATTGGTGGGTAAACATGAAGAACCAGGTAGCAGACTTCGTTGCGAGATGTTTAACTTGTCAACAAGTAAAAGCAGAACACCAACGGCCATCTGGTTTACTGCAGCCATTGAGAATTCCCGAGAAATGGGAACACATAACAATGGACTTCGTGATGGACCTCCCAAGGACCAGAGGAGGTCATGATGCTATATGGGTAGTTGTAGACCAACTCACGAAATCCGCAAACTTCTTACCCATCAAGAAGACTGATAGCTTGCAGAAACTCGCACAGACTTATATTCGAGAGATCATTCGACTGCATGGAGTGCCAGTCAACATAGTATCGGACAGAGACCCCAAGTTTGTCTCCAGATTTTGGAAGTGCTTGCATGAGGATTTGGGTACCTCGTTGAGTTTCAGCACAACAACACACCCACCAACAGATGGACAGCTGAGCGAACAATTCAAAATCTGGAGGATATATTGCGAGCTTGTACAATGGATTTCCAAGGAAGTTGGGACTCACACTTACCGTTGGCTGAGTTCGCCTACAATGACAACTATCAGGCCACGATGGGGATGATGCCTTACGAGGCACTTTATGGGCGGAAGTGTAGATCCCCACTACACTAACAGATTGATGACCAATGGACTCCAAAAGGAAAACGAAAGTCACCATCGATTCCAAAGGTTGACTTAGTTCATGAGGCCATGGAGAAGGTCAAATTAATCAAGGAACAGATCTGCACGGCTCAGAATCGTCAGAAGAGTTACGCGAATAAGAGAAGAAAAGATTTGGAATTTGAAGTCGGAGATGAAGTATTCCTTAGGCTCTCGCCACGGAAAGGGTTGATCATTTCGAAGAAATGAGGCAAGCTGAGCCCAAGATATGTCGGACCATACAAGATACTACAGAGGATTGGGAAGTTAGCCTACCGACTCGAGTTACTGACACAGTTTGTGGGAATGCACGATGTATTTCATGCCTCGAGGTTGAAGAAGTACCAACTAGATCCCGAGCACATCATCACTCGTGATACTCCTCCTCTAATGTAGAATTTGTCTTACACCGAGAAGTCGATTCAGATTATCGACCGGCAGATAGGTCAGCTGCGAAAGAGAGAGATCCCGATGGTTAAAGTGGTGTGGCAGAACCATAACCGAGATGAAGATGCCACGTGGGAGATGGAAGACAACCTAGAAATCAATTTCCCGAGCTATTCTGAAGGGAATTTGGGGATCAAATTCATTTAAGGAGCGAAGAATGTGAAGCCCTCGATTTTTCGAGCGTGTATTTATTTCACTTATCGCCTATGTATATTCTTGACTACTTTATCGCGTCACTTTGACGGGTAAATGTTAATAATATTTTCACATTTTAATTTCATTCTTATTTATTTGATCAATTACTTGTGATTAATGATCATTTATTATTCTTATTTCATGTTTAATGATCACTTGATTGATCATTATGGTTTATTGTGTATTTATTAGACACCTTAGAATTTTAAAAGACCCAATTATTTTACAGACTTATATTCTATAGAATTAAGAATTTGATTTAGAATAAGTGATCATGAGACTTATAAGTGATTAAGGAAATCACTATTAATTTTGGAGATTGATATCATACACCTATTATCATCAATTTTGGGACCAAAAAAAATATATGGATACCATAAATACCATAGGGGTGGAAGGCCAAGTGTGTATTTTGTTATAGAAATACCTCCCAACTCTTGTATACATACCCACTTTATACTACACCTTATACTTACACCTCTTATGTATAATAATTGCATTATACAAGCCTTATACACCATCTTGTATACCTCCATTTTAATACTATATTTTCCCCAACAAATCCCACTACTCCAACATTCCCCTCATTTTTCCCACTTATTCCTTTGACCACCTTGTTGTCTCCATGTAAGCAACAACAAACAAGACTTGAATTTTTTTCTCTCCCTCTCTCTCCCTAGTACATGGCCAAGACGCCTTTGAAGTGCAAGACTTCACTTCATTTTACACTCACACATTTTATCTCTTGCAAAAATTCTCCCCCTTCTCTCTAGAATATCCCCAATATCTCTCTACTCTTATCTTCATCTTTTTATTTCTTTTCTTCTAATACTTAACCAAAAACACAAGAATTCTCACTTATTTTTCAAATAATTTGAACCATACATCTCCAAGGTAAGAAATATTTCTTCTTCAATCCATTATTTAAATCTTCTAAACTTATCTCTTTCACCTTCTAATTTAAGTTTGATTTTTATTTTTGAGGTATACTTAGGAGCAACTTGAAGAACTTAGAGCTTTGTGATCATCTTGAAGAGGACCTCAAGATTATTGAAGATTTGGACTACAAGGTTAGGAAATTGGGTTATAGTACATTTTCTTCTCCTTCTTCTTATTTTCAAAATTTTTGACACCCTATTCTTATTTTTCAGAAATAGGGGCTGCCCGTAGAAGTTACATTTTAGGGTGAGCAAGAACTCTATTTTGGAGATCTCTACTTGACTCACATTGTCCACTACACAAGGTAAGTGTAGTATTTGACCTCTTCCTCTTCTTTATCTTTTTTTCTTGATTTGAGCCTTTATTTTCTAACTCTTTTTATTTTTTTGATATTTCTTGACTTAGGGGCTGACCTAAGTGATTTTTATTTCAAGTTGTGATTTCTCCTTCTTTTCACCAACACAATCCAATTTATAAGGTAGGTGGAAAAACCTTTCAATCTCCTAAGTACTTTTCTTGAAAATGCATGTAGTATTTTTTTGAAAACTTGATATATATATATATATATATATATATATGTATTGCATGTACATTTCAAGTGATAAATTCCAAAAATTCTCAAGTGTTATTCAAAAATTTTATTTATTGCAATTTAGGTGCATGCATGTACAATTTATTGCTTTATATGATGAATTCTTGATTGAGATGTATTTGTATGTTCATGCACCTTTAAATCCATGTATTATTTGCCTTATAAACTGGAAAAGTCGAGCTTAATTGGTTAAAATTGAATTTTTAGACTTAAAATGCAAAAATGACAAATTGGTGGACTTAATAACAAGAAAATATAACTTAATGGACCCCTCTAAAATTTTTAAATTTTGGGATTGTACTCAGGTTCAAAAATGATATTTGGACATTTTAATAAAATTTTAAAGGTTTGGAGATAAATAAAATCAACTCTTGAAAGTCCAAGGACTAGTTTGTGAAATTTTGGAAGTTTAAGGGCTAAAATACAAAAATCTAAAACTATACCAGCCCTACTTTAAAAAATTGAAATTTTAATTTTTAAGGACTGGAAAATACATATTTTAAAGGTATTCCAAAAAAATTACAAAAAATTGAGGGACCAAAATATAAAAGACTAAACTTGAGGACCAAAATAAAATTTCCAGAACTTATACAGTCCATGTACCTAGAAATACACCTTTAACTAAATCATATGATATTTTGAACCCAAAGTTCAAATTTCATAATAATTGGATCCCTAAAAAGCCTTATAGGCAAATATTTTATAAATGCGACTAAAATAGAATTTTTAAAAGTTAAGGGACCTATACTTACCTCTTTTAAAATTGCTTTTGTCCCAATAAGTGACATTTTACTATTGGAATCACATTAAAATCTCTTCCGCTTTGTGAGATCCGATTATTTTAAACTCGGGGCCTGAAATGATAATTTTAATAAATTTAGGGCCAAAATGAGAATTTTACAAAACCTCGACTGCAAACTTTTAAAAATCTGAATTTCTGAACAATTTGGAGAATTTAGGAACTGACCTTACAATTTTCCGAGGTTGAGACAAAAACTTATTCAATTTTAAACCCAAAAAAGACTAGTTTTACAAAGCGGGGCTAATCGTAAAATTTTCTTTTAACAATGAGCTCAACTTAATTATTTCTTTTCTTAAATCCCTGGAACTACTGACTTATATTTATTATTTATAAAATTTAGTTTTTCTTAAAAATCCCTTGACTTATCGGATCGCCTTGACCGATTAACACGTGCTCGCGGGGCGACTTTCTCGCCTTGCGACCTCGAATCTACAACGGGACTTATGTCCCACCTATATTATCAAGTCATCGAAGATTAGTTATTCTTTCGATAATTATCTTCATCCAAATTACTCCACCAATGCCGATAAATGCCACGTGCAACTTTTCGTATAACTTTCTTGAACTGCTTCCCTGAATCAATTTACTCGACTGCCTGGTTGACATACTGTACTTGTAATTATATTCCTGCCTGAGTCAACTTGGTGTGTCGAGCTCACAGTTAGAATGGATATGTCGGGGATGGAACCGATCAGCTCAACTGCTATTCCACTCTCTGGCCCCATCGTCCTAATCCCGCAACTGAGGGATGAAGTGTCCAACGGAAGCAGGTCATAGTACTTGAGGTATAATCATGATTATGACAATCCGGGCCTAGCTAGCTCTATTGTGGATTTGTCTTTGTTTATGGAACGATAAGGTGACAGGTCTTGGACCATCTTGCTTGGGGAGTTACAAGGAAGAATGAAGTAATCATTGTCTGATCCACACGATTTTGGAGTTACTCAGACCCGATTACTTGCTTGGGTTGGCGCTACAATTCCGTATGCAACCACTACTTTTCTTGCATGAGTTGTCGTTACATTTTTGTACGCAATCCCAACCTGTCTTGTTTGAAATCACATAGTGCCTGTATGATCATGAACTCTTTCATCAAAATTGTATAAGTATATTATTTTAAATATATATCATGTCGCTTGTGAACTGTGTGTGAAACACGTATCATGACTCACGCATTTTTCATACAATAGCTTTCTTGCATTTATATATATCGCCACACTCGCACACGTTCACCCATCCACTGAGAATTTCCATCTCATCCCGTCTTGTTTTCTAACGGCCAGATGAAGAATTCGTTGACGACGCCGATCAAGCCACGGAGTGATCTCTCAGTGTATCATCTTTGGGATTATTTCTTTTATTTGCTATTGTTGGACTATCTTTCTTTTTTTTAAGTTGTTACTTAAGGGCGTAGGACCCTTTGACTATTAAGTTGTATCTTTAGTTATACTTGGGATGTAATTTGGATATTGTTGTTGGATTGTAAGCTATAACTTGTACTTGTATTTTATTTCCGCTCCTACTGGACTCTGTTTCATTTTGAGTTATGTTTAATATTTGACTGGACTATTTGGTTTACTTGCATTTAAGTTATGGATCGTCGTCGCGTTCCTATCTGGGGCGTGACACTTAGGCACTACTCAGCGCCACGTTATAGCCCATGTGGCGTCCACCACATCACTTGTCACGTGGCAGCCATCGTCGCGCCACGTCAGTCCACTTGGCGGCATAAATCGGCGCCCATTCAGCTTCCACACCTAGCACCACATCACCTACTCACGTGGCAGTTATGATACCTCTTTGCGCTACATCGGTGCCCAGCCCCCCAGCGCCCAACCGCCTTTTTTTTCTTTTTTTTAATAATAAAAAAAATATGCCGAATGCGCCCAACGCCTCTCAAGGTATGAGCACGTGAACAAGAAAATTGGAGGGCACATCTTTCAAGACAGAATTATGTTTTCTCTACAAAAACTTTGAATCGACATAACTCCTTCGTTTCAAATCCGTTTTTCATGCATAATATATCAAATTAATTGGTTTTAGAGATCTACAATTTGACACCAATATTGCATATAAAAAATGGAAAAATCAGATTCGTTTTTTTTAAATAAAAATCAATTCACACTTGTTATATCAAACTCAAGCACATCAAATAGGCGAGAACGAGTCCTAATGGCTCTGATACCACTGTCAGCAAATATGGGTCGATATCTAAATCACATATTTGCACATATAAGGTGGATCGAATATACTTATTTGCAGTGGATCTATCCATCCACGTAGCCAGGATTGAGCCCGTCTACAAGACTCCTTTTGATCCATGATTAAGCCATCTACAAACCTTCTCTTCAGTGAACCCCGAACATCGAACGAACCCTGAACATCAAACAAACCCCGTAGATTGGTTGAACTATGAACAAGATCATGAACCACCTTTCTCGTTGGTGTAAATGACTACTAGAGTTATTTAATTTGATGTGTACACCTTAAACCCTTGGAGAACTTTGGTGATGCTCCAAGAAGAAAACCGTAGAGAAATTTTAGGAGAGAGATTATTCTTTTTTCATGTACGGGACGATATTTTCAGTTTTGGGACTGATATTGTAGGGAGAGGTATCAATATATATCTCAATCCTATATCTCAGATGGAGTCTTGATGGGAGAGGTTTCTAGATAAACCTCATCTAAATAGAACTCCTTATTATCTCAAATATTGGAAGCAACCTAATTACACCCGATAATAACTTTGATTAATATGGTTATACTTTATATATAAACTTAATTAATTTATGAATTAGTATCAGTTCGGAATTTTATTGTTTACTTACTTTAAAAATATTAATAAAAAATTCAATAAATTACTTTTAACTGAACTATTAAAAAAATCCTACACAAACCGTAATTAGTTGGCCAAGCTAAACCCAACAAATCAAGCTGCTATGAGATCGAGCTCCAAGAAGAATTTACAAAGAATTTAATACAAGTCGATCTCACAAATCAAAGTAAAAAAGTAGACAAATTCCAACAATTTAAGGATAAGAAACTAACAATTTTTTAAATTCATTTTTGAAATAAAAAACAAAAGATCCGATCACAAAACTTGTTCCGTCAATCTCATTTTTTCATGATGATTTTGGATCCTTGTCCAATATGAATTAACGCTTGGGTAATCAAATCCGCAAGAAATTGAACCAAAGCAACAGGAAATGATGCAAAATTTGGAGATAATTGAATGAAGGTGTGATGCCCAATCAAGAGGGTGTGAATTATTGAGAATAATATAAACTATACTTTTGATTCGTGACTAATATATTAAATAAATTATGTTATATATTTAAATAGATTTATGTAATATATTAAACTTAGAGAGAAATTCAAATTTAATTATTTCAAAAATTAAATTAAAAAAACAATAGCAAGGATGTGTGATGCCCATCGAAAAATGTGTGAATATACAAATTTTTGTTTTTTGGATATGTCTAACCTTCAAAAACACACAATTTCTTATTTTTTTATTTTAGTTTCCGTAATTTTATTTTAGGTTGTTAAATTTTGACTGTTCATTTTTTATTTTTCCATCAATTTCTTATTTTAATCACTGAAATTTCACTACCAAAAAGAAAAAAAAAATCTGTACCCATCATTAAAATTTTCGCAAAATAGCGATCTTCATCTCTGGCCATTTTTCTCCAATCAATGCCAGCATCATCGTACTCGGAATTAGCTGGGCAATCAAGAATTTGGAGGTTGGTGGAACTTGAATGGAGATTTTCGTCCAAAATTGAAAAGGGATAATTTTAGACCTAGCACCTCAATTTTGTCTATTTTTTGGTTTTAGTACCCCATATTCACAACTCATCAAATATGGTACTCGATACTATAATTTTTAATCAATCTTACTAATTGTCGTTAGTTGACCGTTAGTTATGAACTGGTAAACTGTTACAACAAGTAAATATGGTAAAATGACTGATAAATACCTTATTTTGACTTGTATTTTCATTTATAAACCTTAAAATCCTCAAATAACTATTCAAAAAAAGTAACAACATTAAAAAAATTATGAAAGATGATATTTTTAATACATGTAGTTTTAATCTATTGGGTGCAATTAGGTTGCATCCATATTTGAGATAATAGGGAGTCCTATTTAGATGAGGTTTATCTAGAAATCTCTCCCATCAGGACTCTAACTGATATAGGGGATTGAGATATATATTGATATCTCTCCCTACAATCAGACTAAGTAATCAGAACGTCTCCTACGCAAAGAAAGAATAATCTCTCTCCCAAAATTTCTCTCTACGGTTTTCTTCTTGGAGCATCACCAAAGTTTTCCAAGGGTTTAAGGTGTGCGCATCCAAGTAAATAATTCTAGTAATTATTTACACCAACGAGAAAGGCGGTTCGTGATTCTGTTCGTGGTTCAACCAATCTATGGGGTTTGTTCGTTGCTCGCGATTCAATCAAGAGGAGGCTTGTAGATGGCTTAATCATGGATCAAACGGAGGCTTGTAGACGGGCTTAATCCTGGATATATGGATCGACAGTTCTGCTGCAAATAGGTATACTCGATCCATCCTATATGTGCAAATATGTGATTTGTGAAATTTATGTTTCGACCCATATTTGCTAACAGTGGTATCAGAGACATTGGGTCTCGATCTCACCTATATGATGTGCTTGATTTTGATGATTCAAGTGATTTGATTTTTTATTTGAAAAATTTGAATCTGTATTTTCTGTTTTTATGCATGCAATATTGGTGTCAAATTGTAGATCTCGAAAAAATGATTAATTTTATATTTTATGCATGTAAAACGGATTTGAAACGAAGAAGCTATGTCGATTTAAAGTTTTTGAGTGAAAAACAAAATCAACATAAAAGTTCGTGCAAGGAGTTGATATTCCTTATATTTTGCCTGCAATTGTTCTTCATTGTTGTATGCTCATCCGTTGCAAGGTTTCGCTGTTGCAGCGCCTGTAACGCAGTTTTTTTTATAAATTAAAAAAAAAAAAGAAATTTGCTTATATGTTTGCCCCAAGAGGGCAACTATTTGTTTACTGCAATTGTGCATTCGTATGCACAATAATAATTAGAGTCGATTTTTTTAGTCATTTTCAACAAATCAAGATGTTTGTTTTTTAGTCATCTTTTTCAAACACATCTTTTTTAGCCATTTTGGGGTGTAAAATAACATTCATACCCTTCTAGCATGTTTGTTTGATATTTGGGTTATTTCTCTCTCTTTCACTTATCTCTATATGTCTTCTTACTCTTTTTTTTCAAACTTTTTTTAAGAAATCGAACATATATTTTTTATTTTTAAATATGCAATATGGTGTTGAATTATAGATATTGAAAAGATGATTAATTTGATATATTATACATGCAAAATGGATTTAAAACGAAAAATTTATGTGAATTCAAAATATTTTGGAAAACAAAATAACTGGGTATGCTGTAACTCGAATTCGAGTCACTATGACTCGAATTCGAGTCACATTAACTCGAATTCGAATCATGTGTGACTCGATTTTATTAAAAAAAAATTAATTTTTTTTCGAGTCATGTGTGACTCGATTTAAAAAAAATTAATTTTTTTTCGAGTCATGTGTGACTTGATTTAAAAAAAAAATTAATTTTTTTTTTCGAGTCATGTGTGACTTGAAAAAAAATTAATTTTTTTTTTAAAAATCGAGTCACACATGACTCGAATTCGAGTCACAGTGACTCGAATTCGAGTTACAACATACCCATTTATTTGTTTTTTCAAAAAACATTGAATTCACATAACTTTTTCGTTTTAAATCCGTTTTGCATGTATAATATATCAAATTAATCCTCTCTTCGATATCTATAATTCAACACCCATATTGCATATTTAAAAATGAAAAATACAGGTACGATTTCTTAAAAAAAGTTTGAAAAAAAAAAGAGTAAGAAGATACATAGAGATAAGTGAAAGAAAGAGAAATAACTCAAATATCAAACAAACATGCTAGAAGGGTATGGATGTCATTTTATACCCCAAAATGGCTAAAAAAGATGTGTCTACAAAACATGTCTATTTTTAATCTTTACATTTTCTAAATGGCTATTTTGTACAATTACCACTAATAATTATTAAACTTTTTTTACCAAAAGCATTAACACGTGACACCATTATGCAACCACCATGTGTCTGATGACTTGGCAAGCGCAAAATGGTGCGACTATTAACACATTTCTCCGGATTGGGCGCCTGCGTGGCGAGTGACGAGGAATGACTTGGACGCCACATGTGGCGCTGAATGGCTGCCTAAGTGGTGTATCCCTCTTTGTTATTAAAAATTAAAGTGGTTGTTGGTCTCAAGGATTTGAACCCTAGACCTTTTATTATATCTATTGTATGTCCACCACCAGACTATGATTATTTGTTATTATCCCAGCATGTTTTCTATTTATATAGAATCTGGACAGTAGATTTTCTTCAGTAGAAATTTGATAACAAGTTATTTTTTGCGCGTTGGGATGCTTGCAAAACTTTTTTTTGTGTGCATTATTTTTTTGTTATTGTAGTAATGCATGTAAAAATATTTTGTGCAATTTAGTGTTTGCAAAAATTATTTTTGCGCAAGAAAATGCTTGCAAAATTATTATTGTGCAATATGATGCATGAATAATTATTTATTGCACATATATAGCAATGATATTTTTTTTTACTTTCGCATTAGTTGCATGAAAGAAAAATTATTTTTGCGCATTAAGATGTTTGCAACAAATTAATATTTTTTTGTGTGCATTGTGATGCATGGAAAATTAATTTTTGCACATTGGTGCATGGAATTTTTTTTCGCATAAGGTGCGTAAAAAAATTATATTTTTGCGCATTGAGGTGCAAGCAAAAATATTCTATGTGATTTTTAATTTATGAGTTGCATACTTTATTAATTTCTTATGTGTATGCAATTTTTTTGTGTTGCAATTAATTTTGTTAGAACTTATGGACATTGACATATGGGTGCTCATGTATGTGAATGTTTACTGTTTTATATTAATATTATTTGTGGGAGTTAATTTTTAACAATGGCGGTAATTCGATATCCTCATTTATGTTTTTTTACTTTTTCTAGATTGATGTTGTAGGCCTTGAAAATATGTATTTTTTTATTTTTCAAGGCATGTATTTATTTAGCCGATTTTCGGAGGCTATGTAACATCAATCTTACGAGGATATTTTTTATTTTACCACCATTGGTCTAAATTATCTCCACATGATGCACCATATGTCAATGTCGCCCATGGGGCTATATTGTTTTCGTAATTACTTATATCGCATGGATGCATGCATGATGTATTTATGGACTTTGATAATTTATGAATGGATCAGTAATTTTTATTGTGATCTTCAATTTGGTGGGAGATGATTACTAGACTTGGTGGCAAATTTTCGATCTCATTGAATTGAAGAAAATAATAAATATTACTTGGATCCAAAATAAAATTTTTAGATCAGTACCTAATTGTTTGCTCAATTTATTGAAATGTGTTTAGACCAAACTCACCAACTTTAGTTTAGCCAATTTAGCATGAAAATAGACAAAGTATCCAGTATCGTCGCGACTTAGACGCGAACAATATATTGTGGATTAAAGAAAGTATTTGCGCTTTATTTGTTTAAGCCGCAAATGTAAGAACTCAATTGCCCGAAATAATCGCAGTCAATGTTGTAAAAAGCGCTAGGCGCTAGCTAGGCGGCAGACTGGGGCCTAGCGACTAGGCGGGGATTAATCGAGGTTAGGCGGGACCTGGGCGGGGTTAGGTGGGGCCTAATCGGAAAAAAATCATAGGCGGACGAGGGGGGCCTAGCGCCTAGGCGGGATTAATCGGGGCTAGGCGGGTATTTTTACAACAGAGATCGCAGTTGAGATGCCAATGATATACTTATGGATCAAGAATTAATTTTGCGCTTTAATTTGTTTAAGATGCAAATTTAATAAAAGAATTTATGCTCTATTTTTGGAATATGAGCTTACTCCCAAGTAAAAACTCTAGTTATCCAAATTCGCTATTTGAGTTGAATTAAGGATGTTAGTTACTTATGTGTATTATTAATGAAAATCGCCTATGTAGAGGTTGATTAAAAAAAAGTTGAGAAATACACAAGTGAGTGTACTTGTCGCTTGTGCTAACCGACATAAACCAACTTGGGTGAATATTGGAACAAGCATAATGTAGCTTGACGAGAGCAAAAGCTAAAACTAGAACTATAAATTGATCCATAAAGTGACAATTAGTCGTGTCACCTTCTTGAATGAGGCAATTAAGTATCAACAAATATTAAGTGCATTTATGAGTTTGGTAACTTCGCTCGTAGTTGTATTGAGATGAAGTTTGACTATTTATTTGCTCTCTTAGTTTTTCGCTAATATTTCCAAATCTCTCCATGGGTGGATTGTAGATATTGGTTGACTTAGCATGTGGTTTTGAGGTTGAGCAAATGTGTATGAATATTATCGGGTTGTGCAACTATAGAGCGCACAAGAGGATGTTAAAAAGAGTCACCTCAAGATCAACAGTTGGTGTGAGCAACTTGATGTGTCGATATAGTCTTACTCGGATAAATGCACTTGTAAGATATTTGTTGAGTGAGAAGACTTGTGTTGGGAAATTATTTTGTAGATTTTAATGAATGCCATGTAAAACTTAGAATAGGAAGTTGGCACCCCATTTTTGTTGTAAATTGCATTGAAATAGATAGAGCTGGTCGAGCTGAGTTAAGTCAGCTATGCCTGAACATGCAAGAAGACAACTGGAGACTAGAAGGAAGACTCCGCTGTGAGGCAGCTGAGTATGGCAAAGAAGAGAAGATAGGAACTCGACTGAAGGTGCAGCTGAGTGAAGTATCAGTCAAGTCAACTCAAGATAGCCAAGTCTCAAGTTGAAGTGACAGAAGAGTCATCCAATGATTGGAAGCTGACTCGAAGTCACCTGGGGAAGGCAAGGAAATGCAGTCAAGTCGAGATAACTGAAAGAGATCCGTTGCACAAAAATCAAGAGAATTACTTAAACAAGTAATACTTCCATACTACCTTTCTTAAAGTGCACAAATCCCGAGAAACGTGCAAAAGGAATAAACCAATGGGAAGCACTGCACCTGTGTCAGATCTCTGAAAAGCTGAAGGATCATTTATACGAGGAAATGTCAATTCCAAGAACTGCAACAAGACAAGCCAACGACCACAAGTGACTTTCAAAATGAAGCCTATCTCTTCAACGGGCAGATTTTTGAAAGACCACTATAAAAGGCTGAGGAGTTTATTTGAGAAAAAGGTTACCTTGACCATCTGAGAATTGAATACAAGCAAGAAAGAAACATTTGTAACCTGAAATATTCTCAAGTTATTAAACGCTCAATCCTCAAGCCTACATTACGAAGGAAATCAATCCTACACTCACCTGTGAAGGAAAGACGACTTCAATCAGTTGAAGAGGAAACATTTGAAGAATCAATGGGTCTACATTCCACGAAGGATTGTAGGAAGGTTCAAGATCGAACCAAGCTTAAGTTATTTGGAGGGCTTCGTGATCAAATCCAAGGAACTTGAGCAAGTGGGCTGTAGTAGCAAAGCGCACTACCCGTGAAGAAGAAAGCCGAGTCGTATGAGAAGCCACCGTGTGACCAAGGCATCTCCGGACTAAGTCCCAAAGGATCAAGTCACCGTGTGATCAAGACTTGTATATGGGACATTAACCACTCGTATATTGATCAATACTTAGTGGATTCCTCCAGGAGTTGGAGAAGAGATGAGTAGAAGAATTACCCCATCTTCGAACCTCTATAAAAACTTATTGTGTCATTTACATTTCAACACTTTAATTTTTGCACATTACATTTATATCTGCTGATAAATTTGTTATCCAATTGATAATCAACAAAGTGCTAAAACCAAGTATTGAAACAAACTTAAACCTAAATCAAGGGTGTTAAGTCTTCCAATAAAACATATCACGTCAAGTTAAGTCTTTAGTCAAAACAAATGAGTTATTCTATCAACAAATTCGTCGAGTCGGTTGAGTGACTAACTCCGCTGATTAACTAACTTAGTTGTCCATCAAGGACTTAGCTGTGTAGTATTAACTCTGAATATTTAAAAGGACTAAATTTGAAAAGTTGGTAAGGTTTATTCAACCCCCCCTTCTAAACCTTACACTCACACCCCTTGGGACCTACAAGTGGTATCAGAGACGGTTGGTTCATTGAGCCTTCCGCATCGGTTCTTGAACTAGATCTCCAAATCTTTCAAAGATTGTTTCAAGATTTGATCTTTCAAAACTCTTTTAATCAAAGAAAGTTATTATCATGGAAGCAAATTTGACACGCATCCCTATGTTCACCATTGAGGAATTTGATGATTGGAAAATTCGTATGCGAGCTCATCTATCAAATTACACGATGAAATGTGGATAGTGATAGAAGATGGGCCACTCGTAAATTTTAAAAGTGAACACAAATTGTAAGGAGAGCTGCAATAAAGGTGAAGAGGATGTTGCTCCCGGACAGGCTATGGTTGAAAACCGAGAGCCGAATGGACAAATGATGACAGAAAAGATATAACTTGGACAATGTGGCCAAGGACATTCTTTACAAAACTTTGGACAAAGCCATGTTCAATAAAGTCAAATCATGCAAACGACTAAAGAAATCAGGACAAGCTAACCTTGATTTGTGAAGGCTCATAGCAAATCAAGGAAAATAAACTATCTGTTCTTTGTCACAAAAATTTGAGAATTTTAAAATGCTTGCGGAGAGACCTTGGATCAGTTGGATGTTCGATTCACGAAAATTACCAATGAGCTATCTCGCACTTGGAAAAGAATATACACATAAGAAATGTGTATGAAGATTCTAAGAAGTCTCCCAACCGAATGGGAAATGAAGGTCATGGCACGAGGCATTCCATGGACCTATCCAAGACATCCAACCATGAGCTATTCTCATATCTCAAGGCCTACGAATTTGAGCCGAGGAGAAAAGACCAAGAGGAGACAAGTTGTGCCTAAAATAGTTGCTCTAATTGTTAAGGATGGCAAGAGAGCCGAGGTCAAAGAAGTCATTGACCAAGAGGAAATAGCCCGATGGTTAAAAGGTTTAACAAGTTCTTCAATAAGAACTACAAGAGAGGCAAGGGTGAATCCTCCAAAGACACTCGGCTCCTCCAAGTCAAGGAAGATAGGCCAACCAAGAGAGCAGAGCATCAAAAAGTTGAATATCAAAGGGTGACAATCCAAGAATGGAAAGAGGCGATCAAAAGGTTGAGAATCTATCTTTGGAACCGCAGAAACCAGGTCACTATGCCATTGATTGCCCATATCCTGTAGTCAACAAATACATGAATGAAGAGGAAAAAAAAGGTCTTGAGAGAAAGAAGACAAGAAAAGAAAAAGGCAATGTTGGTCAGAGATCACCGAGACAACCAGTCAAAAGACACAAATGATTCGAGAGCAATGTGAAGGCGACTACTCAAGTGACTCGAAGAAGAAGCCTTGATCCGTTTATGGCCAAGGAACAAGACCAACCTGACCAAGAAGATGAGGTACCCTCTAACTCATCACACTCAGATTCTAGTGAAAGTGACAGTGACACACACACTTCATCACCCACTGATCTTTATGATTCATTAGGAAAAATGATGAAAGACTTTGAACACATTAAATCCTCACACACACTACTAAATGAGGAAAACAACCTACTCAAGAGCCAAAACTCTCAGCTAACTAAGGAGCTGAGTACTCTAAGTCAAATAACTGATGAGAATAAAAGTCTAAAGGCTGAAAATGCTAAGTTAATAGCAGAAATAGCTGTTATAGAAAAGAGGGAGAATGACCTCAAAAATGTGATTGCCTCATTCACTAAGGCATCTAAATCCTTGGATGACCTTATTATGAGTCAAAGAGAATGTGGAGACAAGATAGGCTTAGGATTTAATTCCTCTGTGCTATGTCAAGCTCCAAAAGTGATTTTGGAAAAAGGATCTTCAAGTAATGAAGCATCTCAAAAATTCAAAACTCCAAATGGTGCACACACATTTATTCCAAAGCACAATCACAAGCAAACTGGCCTTGGTTATAAAGGAAAAGGAAAGCAGCCAATTGAGTGTCTTTGAGAGGACAACGAGAAGAAATCCCCCCGAGTTCCCAAAACTCCAAATAGGAAATACTCAGAAAAGAAAAACAGAGCTACCAAAAGTCCTTAAATTCTATAAAAGAAATATATATGATGGGAATGGTAGAAACTACCCAAGCCAAGTGATTGGAATAATGTGAACTATCAACAAAGATCTATGGAATATAAGCCTAAATGGCAAAGGCCTAAAACTCAACAAAGGCCATTCCAAAGGCATAAGAGCTATCATCAAAGACACTTATGCACCTAGGCACTACACTCGGAGATATCACAACTACCCAAATACAAAGAATTGCTAAAACATATTCACAGGCATACGGATAAAAGAGACAAATTGTATGAACCTAACCCCCAAGCAATTTGCTAAAGTTAATTATGATTATGGCAACCTTTAGATGGAGATGGCTAGGAAATGAAGCTCCAAGGAGAAATAATTTCCTTGATTGGGAAAGCACCAAGGAACTTGGATCCATCAAGAAAAATGGATTAGAAATCTCGGAGGAAATGTTGCATATGTTGAAGGACTCAACTTCAACTTGCTAAGCATCATCAACTTTGTGACAAGGGTTATAATGTTGGATTCAACATGGGTATATGCCAAATCAAGGACACTATAAATGCCAAATCAAGGACACTTTGGTCAATCAAATAAAGTTGTCTTTGCAAAGGATGCGAATCTAGTTGGTCGGGCACAAAAGAACATGTATGTGGTAGATTGGTCAAGGACTTCCGCAACACCAAGCCGTGTATGGGAAAAGCAAATCAAATCATCATTCAAAGAAAAGACATGTCCATCTTCAACTAGAATATTGCACCGCTACATATGGATCTATTTGGTCCAAATTGAACCAGCTAGCATAAGTGGGAAGAAATACACCTTGGTGGTAGTAGATGACTACTCAAGATATACATGGACAATATTCATGTGTAAGAAGAAAGAAACTCTGCGAGAAACTACCACAGCTGATGAAAGGAATCCAAAATGAGAAAAGTCAAACCATTATCAAAATAAGATCGACAGAGAACCGAGTTTGTCAATGGTATAATCACTCAATCTTGTATTGAAAATGGTATTGGTCATGAATTATCTGCAGAAAGAAGGACTCCACAACAAAATGGAGTTGCGAAAGAAGGAACATAACTCTTAAAGAAGCGGCAAGGACCATGTTAGGCCAAGGGCTACCTAAAAGATTTTGGGCCGAAGAAATAAACACAGCATGCTATACTCAAAATAGATGCATGATAAACAGACAGCTGACAAAGACTCCCTATGAGATTTGGACATGGAGAAAGCCAAATGTCATATATTTTAAAATATTTGGATGCAAATGCTTCATCCATAACAATGGCAAAGATAATTTAAAGGCTTTTGATGCTAAAGCTGATGAAGGTATCTTCTTGGGATACTCAGCTGAAAGCAAAGCCTACAAAATACTCAACAAGAGGACTATGGTTACAGAAGAATCCATCCATGTGGTGTTCGATGAGCCCAATGTAAATGGAGAAGACATTGAAGAGTCAGCTGATAAGCTGAATCAACCAACCATGCAGAAGAGTCCCTATTTTGAAGCTGAAGCTAGAATTATAAACCCGAGAAGAAGATGAGATAGCCGAGTCTCAAAAACAAATGGAAAATTTGCAGCTAAGTGATGATGAGAGAGCTGATCAAAATAACACAAAATTGCAAGACGATCAATCCAAATAACTTACTCCAACTTGATGTAAGATGGCCGAGAGACCATCCACGAGAACTAGTCATTGGAGATGTAAGAGAAGGTGTCAAAACAAGATCCGAACTCAACAAGAAGCAATGTTCACATGCTTCATCTCAAAAGAAACAAAAGATGTGTCTCAAGCATTGGATGACACACATTGGATTCAAGCTATGCAAAGAAGAGTGAATCGGTTTGAAAGAAATAAAGTGTGGGAATTAGTTCAAAGACCTACCCATCAAAACGTTATTGGCACTAAATGGGTGTTCGTAAACAAGATGAATGAGGAAGGTTACGTGGTAAGAAACAAAGCAAGATTGGTAGCCAAAGGATATTGCCAAGAAGAAGGGATAGATTTTGATGAAACATTTGCTCCTGTGGCAAGATTGGAAGCCATAAGGATGTTTCTTGCCTATGCGACTCACAAGAACTTTATTATATATCAAATGGATGTAAAGAGTGCATTTCTTAATGGTTTATTGGAAGAAGAAGTGTATGTTGAACAACCTCCAGGATTTGAGCAAAAGACTCTTTGGAGATAAAGTATACAAACTCAAGAAAGCTCTATATGGATTGAAACATGCACCCGAGCATGGTATGATACATTGTCACAATTCTTGACGAGAGAACGGATTCACAAAAAGCAAAGTGGACATAGAACACTCTTGAGAATTCAAGATAGGAAGAGTATCTTTGCTTGTTCAAATATATGTGGATGACATCATCTTTGGATCCACAAACAAAGAGCTGTGTGATAAATTTTCAAATCTCATGCAAAACAAATTCGAAATGAGCATGATGGGAGAGCTGACATTCTTCCTTGGACTTCAAAATGGATATGGTTACAGATGGCAAGCCTGTAGATCAAACAAGATACAGAGCACTTATTGGATCATTGCTCTATCTTACAAAGAAGCGGCCGGACATCACCTTTGATGTAGGTGTATGTGCAAGATTTCAATCTTCTCCAAAAGAAAGCCACATGATCGCAACCAAGAGAATTTTGAGATATTTGAAAGGAAGCCAAGAAGTTGGCTTATGGTATCCAAAGGAAGGTGGATTCAAGCTAATTGGTTATTCGGACTATGACTATCTTTGGATGTAGAGTTGACAGAAAGAGCACCTCGTGCACATGTCAAATGCTTGAAATAGGCTAATTTCTGGTTTAGCAAGAAGCAAAATTCAATAGCCACCTCCACAAACCGAGGAATACATAGTTGGGGCAAACAAGTTGCCCAAGTCTTATGGATGAGACAAAGAAATGAGAGACTATGAGGTTGAGGAAAAAGAAATTCCAATTATGTGTGATAACACAAGTGCAATTGCAATCACTCAAAATCCGTGTTGCATTCAAGAACAAAGCACATTGATGTCAGATATCACTTCATAAGAGATCATGTTGAAAAGAAGGACATCACCTTGGAATATATTTCAACTGATAAACAGTTGGCTGACATTTTCATAAAACCATTATGTGAGTCAAGATTTGAAGAACTCAAGCATGAATTAGGGTTAATTGAGTTGTGTTGACACTCAAAAGACTCAAAGAAAAAGGATGAAACATCAAAAGAGGAAAAAGAGCTGAACTCGTAATTCAGCTAAGTGAATCAGCCGCACTAGAAAGTCAGCTGTACTGAGTTAGCTGACAGCTGAGTCACAAGGATAATAGAGAAAAGAAGGATTGAATCAGCTAAGGAGTAAGCTGAGTCATTTATGAGCAAAGTGACAAAAACGCGGTCGTTTTTACTAAGCGGAAATGTTTTTAAGAATGACGTCAGCATAATTATGACGTGTATAGTCAAAAGATGCACACCAAGCTTATGATTGGATATAAATGTTGCCGCATTAAATGCGAGAACTTAAATGCTAATCGGCGTGCAAGATCTAAGCCGTTGATCTTGATCAAATTTTAAAAACCACCCGCACGTCCTTTCATAAACCATACATAAACCATTTCGTCCGTTTCTCACTCACTTTACCCAAAACTGTTCATCTCTCTCTCGAAAGCAAAAGCGAAAATTTTCTCTCAAAACCCTATCAATCCTCAGTTCAGTTTTCAAGTTTCGTTCGGTAAAACATCTCGAAATGGCCTCTACTCATGATTTTGTGAAGCTAGGAACGCAAATCCACACCGGGTTTACTGTGGACTTCGATGGTATGGTTAAACAAGGGTCCGACGACATCTTCGTGAAGAAGATTGCTGAGAAACTGGAAAAATCTGGATTAAGACCATTTTTTACGATGAAGTTCCCAATGACCTACGTAAATTTATGAACGCCGAGGTTCACGATGAGGGCATCAAGTCCTCTGTTCATGGAAAAGAGTTCACCATTACTGCCAAGGACCTGCGAGAACATCGCTTTTGCCGGTGGAAGGAGTGCCGAAATTTATGAAGCGATGTCGACCTAGGCCGCTTGCTTGGAAAGTAGTAGCCTATACAACTAAAAGTAGTCTATACAACTAATAAGAGGTCAGCAAGGAGGACTACCACAAATTATCGGACATCGTTGCCAAATGCATAAACATCAAATTTGGGAGCTTTGACCAGCTTGTCCAAAGCAAAGTTGATCGTGATGGTTGCGATCATTGAAGAGAAGAAAGTGAATCTGGCCGAGTTTGTATACATCGGACTCTGCGAGAATCGTTGGGAATAAATCCTTCAAGGAGGATGGTACATTTGGAGGTTCCCCGGGATACGGCCCGGTGATTGGTCAATGATGGAAGTAAAGGAAGTCCCTCTTCGACATGGAAAGGCGTTCCATGTAAACAAGAGGTGTTTCGATCAAACCTCTCTCGGCGCACATGAGAAGAGCGCCTACGCTAAGAGAGCGATACAAGTGAGGGGAATCACCGACCACGATGATACAAATGTCTCCCCTCCTCAAAAGAAGGTTGCTCTCCCTGCAGCTTGCCAAGAAGAAGATCACGCCCCAAAAAGAAAGAAAAAGAAATATGCTCCTACCCCCGCAGCCCAAGTCACCGCTCCCGCAACCGTGTCTCTTGCCCCCGCAGCCGCAGCGGAGAAGGAATCTCAAATACCTTCTCCGATCGTCAAGAAAAAGAGAACTGATAAGCCACGACGGCCAGCCTCCTCGAAGAAGACGACGGCACCGCCCCCGCCGCCCAGACTCGAAGAAAAACCTTATCCGAACCAAGTCCCTCGGTACAAACAAAGAGAAGAAGAAGAATCTTCAAGCGTTCCGAGCTTGAGAAACCGGGAGTCGGCCACTCGGATGGAACAGATATCTGGAGAGATCGCTGGAGAAGTAGAGTCTCCAGAAATTATTGATGAAACAGCCAAGTCTGCTGAAAGCAATCAGCAGAGGCAAACTGAAGACACAGCTATAGTTCGAACAGCTGAGACACAAGAAGTAGCTGAGAAAGCAAACTCGCCTGTTGACAGGGTTATATCCCCTCCCGCAATGCACGCAAATCGACGTATAGAGCACCAAAGCTTTCTACCTTCTATCCCTGAGAACGAGGGACAACAATGAGAAGATGATAGAGATTATGACGATGTGATGATCCTATCCCCACCTTATCCAGACATCCAAAATCATCTGCGAGAGTGGAGCAAGTGGAAGTTGAGTCGATCCAGGGAACAGTTCCAAAGACCGGAGTTTATCAAAGAAGAAGAGGAACTGTTGAACTTTCTTGGGGTGACCACTGTGGTCCAAGCACCGGATGAAGAAAAACCGCACGATATCTTGCATCTTCAAGGACAAGGGAAGGAGAGACAGCAGAGGGAAGGCGAGGCTCGTGAAAAGGCCGATCTCGTCCTTTTACTCGAACCATCGAACATACACATTCTCATCTCGACATTTTCTCTCGAGAGTGAAGATGATGATCGGACCTGCTACTTTGGAAAGAATTAGAGATGCAGCAAGCCATGCGGGAATCCGAGCCCTACATGAGCAAAGGATGTTAGAAGGACCAGGGAGTCTTCCACATCACAAATGGAAGTTGATCCCATGGGAGTGGTGCGGCAGATTGCCACTATCATTCGCCACCACTTCCCCACTCATTCGAAGGAAGGTGTTAAGGAAATGGCGATGAAACCGGGATTGTGGGGACCCCACGAGCCAACCCCTAATGAAGGTGTCTTACCACCGCCCCAACGGCCGCATACTCAATGGGAACAGTAGGAGTCCGAGACGAGTGACCCCATTCCAAGTCACTCACCGGTGTGCCACCGAGGGGGAAACTCCTCCACCGCAAAAGGTCGGAAGATGCTGCACCGACTCCACAATGAATCTCGGAGGCGAAGTGGAGAAGGAACAATCACAAAATACACACAAGTTTGTCATCAATGAGGCTCGAGACGATTGAGACTGTCTCGGTGAGGTGCCAACCGCTCTGCAGGCCAATGACGCTGCTGATGCACTTGAGGCACAAGAAGGAACTGCCCTGGGAGTTAACACTCTGGGCACTGAAAGTGCAATCCATGGAGTTGAGACTCCAGTGGATGCCACCACAGAAGACCCCAAGACAACTGACACTATGGAAGGGGATGTCCAAGGCCTCGCTGCAGTTGAGACTGCAAAAAGTAATGAAGGCCGACGGGAGGTTGAGACTTCCCGGGGTAAAGAGACTGAGGCACAGAACATCCCTCCTGCCATCATTGATCCATCACAAAATGAGATAAGTGCTCTTCACGACTCCCAGGATAATTTTGATGTAAATTTTCTGGGATCCGAAGGTGAAGATGAAGCTGAGTCATCCCCTAAGACTCAGCTAAGGATGTTCCAACCACGAGTAAGTTTGACCTCAAGACTACTCGCCAAACATTCAACTTTGATGATGAGCCACCCATGGCAATCTCGTCATCGTCCGATGACGCTTCTGATAAGGCCGAGGACCACTCAACTCATTTGGAAAAACCAGTGAGACCGACGAAGCTGTGTTGAGACAAACAGGCTCGGCAAGTCGGGTCGACTTCACAACAGACCACAACCAAACAGAGTCCACTCCGCAGCTCCCAAGTGCAGCAGCAGTTCGACTCCACAGGGGACTTCACGAGCACCATTTATCACTGAACAGATTCCAGTTGCCCGTGATGATCCTTTTGTAGAATCATTTTCTTTCTCTCTGGAGGTACCCGACCTCCCTGAAGAATCAGCTAGAGATCGCGAGCGCTTCCACGACTCGACCTGTTATTCCATCAGACACCATTGTTCCAGCTAACTATGACTTTGACGCTACTTGGCCATCAGCTGAAACAGAGGAGACAACTGAAGTTCGGTAAATTTTCAAAGCCTTATTTGCTGAGATTGAAAAGATGGAGAGGCACCAGGCCTCACTAGACATGAGGCTGGATAACAGAGACGCCAACCTTACTGCTGATTTGCGAGGCATAATAGTCAGGATCCGGGAGTGGTGGCAACAGCAGCAGACAATGCGTGTGGAACAAGCTCGATATTTCAGGACATTGTTCAACAAGTTACTAGTCTTGCGGGATGAGAATGCTGATGCAAAGACAAAATTGCAAGAGCACATCGAACAAATGCATGAATCTCACACCACAGAGATAAAGCTGCTGCGTGAACACAATAAGAACGAGATCCTGCGCGTGGAAGAGAATATGGACCGAACATTCAGTTTTCTCATGGCTGAGATGAAGTTGGTAGCAGCTGAATCGAACGCCACTCGCACCGAGTTCCGTGCAGTATATTCCACAGCAGATTCGAAGCAGAACTCGGCTATCAGCAAACTAGACTTCTTGCTTGCTAGCTTGTTTCCAGGGGTTCCTCTCTCCTTTGATGATGCCAAAAAGGGGGAAGAGGAATACCTAAAGGCGCTGAAGGGATCTGGAGCTGAGAAGGAGGAAGCAAATTTGTGAAGGGAAAGACAAATTGAGGAAGTAATAAGAGAGAAGAAAGGGAAGTCTGTTGAGGGGGAAGGTTCGAAAGATGTGACCTTGATGATTGCTAAAACCCCTCAACAAGGTCTTGTCACACGGTGATATTATCAAAACTCCCGATGACTGACTCGCCACTCCAACACTCTGCTCTACCTATGGCTGAAAAAAAAGAAAGACAAATAAGCGAGGATGAAGGAAGTGGAAGGAAGGATGGATGCCCGAGTTATGGATATTCTCAAACAACATGGAGACATTCCAAATGCATGAGACACCTATGCCATTTCGAATCTTTGGGCCGAACCGAGCGAAGATCTATTTTTGAATTCAAGATGCTCGCATCCAAGGTTACTTCGCAAATATGTCCACGGCTCAAGCCTGGGATTTGTACTTTGGGGAAAAAGGTCTCTTACTATGTGAAGAAGGCGACAGGCGCGGACATCGCGCTCTCTCTGTGGTCACTCTGCTAGTCACTCACCGGGAAAAAGAAGACCCGACAAAGATACACGCCCGCAGGAAGAGGAAGAAGCGAGTGGAGGAAGAGGTTTCGGACCTCCAGACCTCTGCCCAAAATATTGAGTATATAGATCCGTGGCAAGAAAGGAGGGATCTATTGGGCGGATTTGACGAAGTAGCCAACCCGCAAGTGGCTAAGAACAATGTTGAGTATGTGAAGAGAATTGAAGAGGAAAATAAAAGACAAACTCAGCTATGGGAGAAAAGACAAGAAAGATTGAGAAGAGATGAAGTCGCCGAGGAAGGGCGTATGAAAAGAAGAAAGGTGGTCAAGATGAGAAAAAGAGAAGAAGGTCGAAGATGACAGAGTCAAGAAGATGAAAGAAGGAGGCGGCAAGAAGGAGATGAAGTGTTGCTCTCCACCCCTTCGTGTATTTTACTATGTAAATACATTTCTATGTAAGTCTTCTGTACATTGAATAAAATTGTACAATTTTTATACTTGTGGAGATATAGAACAGCATGGTTACTTTAAGGTCCATTTAAGCTCTGATACATTTTCTTTTGATTCAAGCTCTGATACACTTTGTAAACAGCTATGTAAAGAACAAGAATGTTATGATCAATAAAAGATCGATTCTAAGCATAAATTATGTGATTCTACATTTGCCTGTATGTATCTTTGTTGTTTAATTACTGATGTATGTTTTAAGTTTTGGCATCATCAAAAAGGGGGATATTATCGGGTTGTGCAGCTATAGAGCGCACAAGAGGATGTTAAAAAGAGTCACCTCAAGATCAACAGTTGCTGTGAGCAACTTGATGTGTCGATATATTCTTACTCGGATAAATGCACTTGTAAGATATTTGTTGAGTGAGAAGACTTGTGTTGGGAAATTATTTTGTAGATTTTGATGAATGCCACGTAAAACTTAGTATAGGAAGTTGGCACCCCATTTTTGTTGTAAATTGCATTGAAATAGATAGAGTTGGTCGAGCTGAGTTAAGTTAGCTATGCCTGAACATGCAAGAAGACAACTGGAGACTAGAAGGAAGACTCGTTGTGAGGCAGCTGAGTATGGCAAAGAAGAGAAGATAGGAACTCGACTGAAGGTGCAGCTGAGATGCAGCTGAGTGAAATATTAGTCAAGTCAACTCAAGATAGCCAAGTCTCAAGTTGAAGTGACAGAAGAGTCATCCAATGATTGGAAGCTGACTCGAAGTCACCTGGGGAAGGCAAGGAAATGCTGTCAAGTCGAGATAACTGAAAGAGATCCGTTGCACAAAAATCAAGAGAATTACTTAAACAAGTAATACTTCCATACTACCTTTTTTAAAGTGCACAGTCCCAGAAGCGTGCAAAAGGAATAAACCAATGGGAAGCACTGCACCTGTGTCAGATCTCTGAAAAGCTGAAGGATCATTTATATGAAGAAATGTCAATTCCAAGAACTGCAACAAGACAAGCCAACGACCACAAGTGACTTTCAAAAAGATGCCTATCTCTTCAACGGGCAGATTTTTGAAAGACCACTATAAAAGGCTGAGGAGTTTATTTGAGAAAAAGGTTACCTTGACCATCTGAAAATTGAATACAAGCAAGAAAGAAACATTTGTAACCTGAAATATTCTCAAGTTATTAAACGCTCAATCCTCAAGCCTACATTACGAAGGAAATCAATCCTACACTCACCTGTGAAGGAAAGACGACTTCAATCAGTTGAAGAGGAAACATTTGAAGAATCAAGGGGTCTACATTCCACGAAGGATTGTAGGAAGGTTCAAGATCGAACCAGGCGTAAGTTATTTGGAGGGCTTCGTGATCAAATCCAAGGAACTTGAGCAAGTGGGTTGTAGTAGCAAGGCAGCTGCCCTGTGAAGAAGCTGAGTCGTATGAGAAGCCAGCTGTGTGACCAAGGCATCTCCAGACTAAGTCCCAAAGGATCAAGTCAGTTGTGTGATCAAGACTTGTATCCGGGATCATTAACCACTATGTATATTGATCAATACTTAGTGGATTCCTCCAGGAGTTGGAGAAGAGAGGAGTAGAAGAATTACCCCATATTCGAACCTCTATAAAAACTTATTGTGTCATTTACATTTCAACACTTTAATTTCTGCACATTACATTTATATCTGCTGATAAATTTGCTATCCAATTGATAATCAACAAAGTGCTAAAACCAAGTATTGAAACAAACTTAAACCTAAATCAAGGGTGTTAAGTCTTCCGTTGAAAACATATCACAGTCAAGTTAAGTCTTTAGTCAAAACAGCTGAGTTATTCTATCAACAGCTCAGTCAAGTCTGTTGAGTGACTAACTCCGCTGATTAACTAACTTAGCTGTCCATCAAGGACTTAGCTGTGTAGTATTAACTCTGAATATTTAAAAGGACTAAATTTGAAAAGTTGGTAAGGTTTATTCAACCCCCCTTTCTAAACCTTACACTCACACCCCTTGGGACCTACAACTTGTCTATCTTTTCTTTGTGATGCTTGGCTTTAGATAATATTTCGTTTAGATCTTCCAATGATATCGTGGTACGTAAGGTCAATCTCCATCTGCATATTTTTTTTCAAGCGGGATAAGCCTGCTAAAAGAATGAAAGCTGACTATTGTTTCCGTTAAAGCTAAGTCTACTAAATTGAGTGCAGACTTATGAGTGTGAGGCACAAAATTAACGCATTATATTTTCTTTCATTGCTATTTACGCTATAAGTTAGTACATTCTAACTCTCATCAGTTAGAAGCGCCAAATTGCTTTGAGTGATTCTTAACAAATGGAGATGTGCTAATAGGGAGCGGAAAAAGTGTGTCTAATTAGTTTGGACACACAGTTGAAGAAAATAAAGTTGCAAGTTGAATGATGGTTCTAAATACTTTGCAGCTATATGAGCTTGCAAAGAAGGGACAACCACTTTAAAATGATTATATTTATGATGGCGCAAATTAATTTGTGTATCTTGTTGCTGCCTACATTATAAAAAAATGTGTCTCCAAATGATTCTTCAACCTTGTATGAGCTTTAGTTTGGTAACAAGCCCAAATTAGTGGGTCTGTGCATATGTAAGTTCGAGAATATGTGTTCTCACGTGGAGAATCAAGTCGCATGATTTAGGTTTTCCCGGATTTATTGAGCATTTGTGAAGTCTAAAGAGATCCTAAAACTATGCGAGTTACAAGATCCTTAGGAGGCGCTCGTTTCTCTAGCGAGGATATTGTATTTTATACTCATCTAGTAATCGCTGGGATAGTGGGAGCGATGCTAAGTCCGTGAGAGCTAGTGTCTCACACGAAAAGGATTCTCACATTCCACGAGTAAAAATGAGTGAATATGAAATATTCCCCATCATCTATATGAGATTGAGTGGGTATTCTTCACAATTACTTTTGTGGATATTGATGAGTCGATAGAACACGTGACTTCACTTGATGCCTTAAGTGGATAGTTATTGCGAAGGAAAAGATGAATCGAATGACTAAGAATAAAGTCTAAGAGCTTGTTGATCTTTAGTCTAGATGCAAGACCATTTGAAACATGTGGTTTCAGAAGGTCAAGTGCAATATAGATGAGTTGATTAACATGTGTGTAGCACGACGAAGGACGAAATGTTTATGACTGTAGAAGAGCGTAAATTTTTTGAGATGTTCTACCTAAGTGGTGAGATTGCCTCATTTCGTCTGATATGTTATCTATTATTTCCAGTTTCGTCTAGGTTTGTCCTAGATGATTGATGTTGACATAGTTCAGTGAAAGTTGAATAAGGAGATCTATGTGGATCACCCAATGAATTCAATAAGTGGAGTAAGAGCGCATTGATTATTGATCAAGAAGCTCTAGCTGTGACTTGAGTCATCATTGATTTAATCCAGCTATCATTTTGATAGGCCTACGATGGTCAATTAATTCACTGAACATATGTAAGAGTTGTATCTCATTGTATATGGCAAAAATGTGATGACTGGAAAGAACATGGAGTTATCACCACTCAGTGTTGGTTGTCTTTATACTCCATGGTCAAAGATCATACTCTTAGTCAAGAAACGATATCTTCAGAAGAAGAAAAAAATGCTAGCTAGTTTATGTAAGCACTGTCGAATGTCTGATGTGTGCTATGTGCGTACTCAGTAAGTCATGAACTTAGCAGTATGATTGGTGAGTGGATATCGAAGTGATCCATGTACTATTGTGACGCCGATAAATGGATACTTAGATATCTTAACAGATTGGTCTATGATTTGCTAGAGGCAAATTTGGCATCTTGAAATGATGCGCATTGCACGCACATCCATGATGTATTTTATTGTCTTTGTGATAGTAAAACTACTTTGGTGTATGGTTTGGGCGCTAGACATGGATGGTAGACCAAACATATTTACTCGAGGCTTTACTTCACTTAAGAGTTTTTGCGCATAGTTAATATTGTTCTCAGGCATACTTCTAGGAGTGGTGTGGGCGCTCATCCCTTTTACGAGCCTTTGTTTGGAGATATGCTCCAAAGGCATGTGAGTCATTAGGGATTAAGTATAATTAGTTATGTGGCCTTTGAGATATTGTGATTAATGAGATATGTTGGATTCTCATTATGTGTTTGGTACTGAACTTGTGAGTTGTCACCAGGCTTTGATTGGCCCTCTCACACGGGCAATCGCCCTGGCGCTAAGAGAGCGAGCATGATGAGACTTAAAAGATTGTGTCGCATAAGGAGGTTTGCGAATGATCGCCTTTGCACTAGAGCAGTGAGGAAGGTTCATAAGTATAATTAACAGTCGACTTAACTAGAGGTTAAGATGAGATCCGAGTTGATCGATTATGAAGTATGTCCAAATTTCATAAAAGCCTGTTTGTAGCCGAATGTACGAATTATCGTATAACACTTTGGGAGTGACTACGAGTAGTACGCAGGTCAGGCGCTTGAATAGCGTCTGGACTAAGATTTATATGATGTCTAGAGCGTGACATGCCTAAATTGAGTGGGAGCTCCATCATAGCATGTATTCATACTACATGTGCTTTGAGGCGACCGCCTATGGGAAAGTGACTGAATGGGTCCCCGCCGTCACACCGTGTGAGCCCATATTATTTTCTTGTACCCTTTGGGACTTTAGACCATGTCATGAGGTGTAAGCTTGATGACGCTACTTTAGCATGTATCTAATGGCCATGTGATTCGGTCTGTCGGAGCATGTCTAGGAAAGCTGTCAAGACCAAACTAATTGGCATGTGGGGCCAAAGAAAGAATTAAGTTGGTAACGCACTTATGTTCTATGATTCATAGCCCGGGCGACTATGTCGAAATGTGTTTGACTAGTCATGAATATGGAAACATATTTGAGTAAGTCGAGCATGCTCTACTTGTATTCATTGAGGGATCTAGAGATGCATTACTGAGTGCGACCACTTGGTTTGGGGTATATAGCGAGATATTGAGTAGTAGGGTTGTGTTAGTTTGGTGATGACTTAATATAACTCTCCTCACCTTTACTTTCTCGCTTGGTCGCATGCCTTATTCCCTGTATGAAAGAAGAGACGTGAGATGAGAACTATGAGGATGTGATTCGAATGAGTCGAGTCAAATATGTATGAGTGGGAGATATTTGGTGCAATTAGGTTGCATCCATATTTGAGATAATAGGGAGTCCTATTTAGATGAGGTTTATCTAGAAACCTCTCCCATCAGGACTCTAACTGATATAGGGGATTGAGATATATATTGATATATCTCCCTACAATCAGACCAAGTAATCAGAACGTCTCCTATGCATAGAAAGAATAATCTATCTACTAAAATTTCTCTCTACGGTTTTCTTCTTGGAGCATCACCAAAGTTCTCCAAGGGTTTAAGGTGTGCACATCTAAGTATATAATTCTAGTAATTATTTACATCAACCAGAAAGGCGGTTCGTGATTCTGTTCGTGGTTCAACCAATCTATGAGGTTTGTTCGTTGCTCGCGATTGAATCAAGAGGATGCTTGTAGATTGCTTAATCATGGATCAAACGGAGGCTTGTAGACGGGTTTAATCCTGACTATATGGATCGACAGTTTCGTTGTAAATAGGTATACTCGATCCATCCTATATGTGCAAATACGTGATTTGTGAGATTTATGTTTCGACCTATATTTGTTAACATAATCAAAATTTTAAAATTAGAACCACTAGTCCCACATAATACATCCATTATTTTAGACAACATAATTAATCTTCAATTGAAGTGAAAATTCAATTTTACTTATCTTACAAAATTATTAAAGATAACTAAATTATATTTTAATTCTTAATTAATATATTAAATACTCTTAATTAATAATTTTATTTAATATAATTAATTCATAAAATAAATTTCAATTGCCATTCATGATCTTTAAAATCATTAATTGAGGAGGAAATTGAAACTTAATTTATTTTTTTAAAAAAAAAAATCAACCCAAAGAAGGAGAACTTAGAATAATTCGATGCATTAATGGTGCCTCCAGATTACAAGCAATTACAACAATTTGAAGCAGAATTGAAGGCGGAAATGGAAAGGTAAAATAAAAATAAAATCAATTTCTAAATCAAAGCAAAAGAAAGGTACCAATTATAAAACTAACAAACTTTCTTCTGAAATTTTTTAAGCCAAAAATATTATTTTTCTTTTTTCATCGGAAATTCGACAAATTTATAATGTAAATCGAGGATTGGTGAAGTAAGTCATTGACGAATTACATTGCATTATGATGAGAATCTAGGTGAATTAAGAAGTAGCCAATGAGAGGCGATATTGTTCAGTAAAATCGCTGTGAAAATTGATGAGATTTCATACACAATAATATTATAATCAGTAATTGTTGGATTAATATGATATAAGATGAATTAAGATGATTGAACAAATTCAAATGAAAAGTGCAGATTTCGAAAAAAAAATTGAGAGGATTGTCTCGGATGAAGATTGACTTCTCAAATACCCAATTTTATTTTCTGGTGAATTCGGCACCTACATCTCACCCAATTGTAGGAATGAAGAAAAAGTAAAAATGAGGATAAAAACACAAAATACCAACTTTTTAACCTATATGTTGTAGCAGGTTTCGAGGTGGTCATAAACGGACAACTAACGACAAGTAGTAAGACTGATTAAAAAATGTAACGTCGGGTATCATATTTGATGAGTTGGGAACATGAGGTACTAAAAGCAAAAAGTAGGTAAAGTTGGACTACTAGGTCTAAAATTATCTGAAAACTTTTGTTTAATTTCGAACAAAAAAATTCGATTTACATATTCCCACACATTAAATTGGATTTTAGTGTATTTATTTTGGAACTTGGGAGTAAAGATTTGGATAAATTTGGGGTAGATTCAATATTAGAGTTCGAAAATGAGAAACTTAGGGTTTAATGGGATTGAATTTGGGGAGAAATTTGTGAACAAATTGAGAAGAAATGGTTGATTAGGAATTGTCACCTACAAACCTATAATTGCTAGTCAATCTATTAGTCTTATAATAGGCGGTCAACTAACGACCAGTAGTGATGTTGATTAAAAATTATAACATCGGGTATCATATTTGATGAGTTGGGAATATAGGGTACTAAGAGAAAAAAGTAAGTAAATTGGGGTACTAGTTCTGAAATTATCCCAAAAAATGTAACATCATGTTAGTAACAGATAGTTACAATCAGGACGAGGGGGGAAACATGCACCCCCCTCTTCCCACATATTTTTAAAAAATAATATACTAGGAATTTTTTTTAAAAAAATAGTTAAAATTTATATGATTTTTCTTAATTTTTTGCCGGCTCACCCTACTTGAGTATCTGCCTACCCCAATATTTTCTTGGCTTCGTCATTGGGTACAATATCATTGTACTCACTGGATCAAAAGACAATGGTAATGGTCGAGAGAGAGAGAGAGAGAGAGAGAGGACAATGATGAATGGGAGAGAGAGAGAGAGAGAGAGAGAGAGAGAGAGATGAATTGAATATAATTATGAAACTAGATATATAGATATATTGCGGTTTGCGGGTGTGTTTGCAATATCCTTTAGGCTTTCCCATGGGCTTTCCATCCACGTTGTACTCATGGACTTCTTACTCCTGGAAGTGGGTTTCATGCCTTTCTCCACACTCGAACCCAGGACCTCGAGGCTAAATCCTAAGTTATTGGAGTATGAGTACCTCTAGTTGAGCTAGACATACGTAATAGGGTTATTGATTTTTAGTACCTGACTTATAGGCATTTTGCTGGTTTGGTACCTGACATTTCTGAGTTACCAATTTAATACCCATACTTCACATTTTTTTATAAATTGGTACATATTCACTTTTACGGACGAAAATGCCCCAAAGAAACATAAGTATACTCAAAATGAATTTTTGAGTATATTTATTTAAATTATAAAATCAATTAAAATTTTAATTAATTTAATTAATACAAAAAAGTTTCTAAAAATATTAATAATTTTTTAGAAAAAATAAAATTATTACATTAAATTAGTAAATTAATAAACATAAATTAAAATTTAATTAATCAAAAAGAAATATTAGTTTAGTCAACTAATTTTTAAGAGTTAAAATGAAAATTACATAATTCAGAAATTAAAACTAAGATAATAAATAAGAAAATCATAGAAATTTTTCATTAATATATTTTAATTAAATTATTGATTGAATTTAAAAAAAAAATATAATTTAATTTAATTTATTTTTTACAATAAGAATTTAGTAATTTAATTTAAATAATAATAAGTTATTTCCTAATGAAATTTATTTTTAAAATTTAATAATTATAATTAAAACATATCTTTTTAACAAAAAAATTTAAAAAGTCTTGGGGGCATTTTTGTCCTTAAAAGTGAATAGGTACCAATTTATAAAACAATGTGAAGTATGGGTACTAAATTGGTAACTCGGAAATATCAGGTACCAAACCAGCAAAGTGCCTAAAAAATCAATAACCCTATTTAATAAAGCCTATTAAACTTTGTCGTACTATGTTAGTATTGTATCAGAGCAGGTCTACCTTCTTGTAGAGTTGTGATATCCTTTACAAAAAAATGACTATCCCTTTATCGAGTTGCATCCAATCAGGTAATATTTACTTATCGTTTCATTATGAGAAATCTTGAGAATGTAAAATGTGTTATGAAATTGCTTGAAAAATGTGATTATTATTCATAAATATTACCTACGTGATAAATTTATTTTCATGCTTCATAATCATTTATCTGCTTATCATGTTAGAAATATCTATTATAGGTGACGAAAAACTAGACACTTAGGCTTTCTAACTTTAAGCTTCGTACGACTATCAACTACATTTGAGGTAGGAATTTTCTTTACACCTTTTAAGTGATAAGTTTAATTGTCTTTATTAAATATGTCATGTATATTTTTATGAATTCCTTGTTTGACAATGTGATTATAATTGTTGAACTTGATGTGCATATTATATGTGAAAAAATTGTGCTTATTTATGTTCAATGGCAAAGTTGGCTTCAACCAAATGACAAAGTATGGCTTCGGCCAAATGGCAAAGTATATGTGCTCTAATTTGTTAAATTATGCTTGTATATATTTAATTTGGACAGTTAGAATCCCTACTTAGTATGTGTTACTCATCCCCTTATTACTAATTTTTCAGATTATCTGGATGGGTGTGGAGCCGATGAGGTGGAAGACAATGAAAATTTTTCTATTTAATAATTTTTATGAAATGATAAATGTTGCATTTTTCATTCTTTAATGCTATGGATTTTCGGATTTCTCGTTTATGTTCAACCCATTTCAATTTATGCTTCCGTTGTAGTAGATATTTATTTATAAAAAAAGGTTATGATATAATAAATTGTAGTTTTTATATTTAGTAACATTCAAAATCACATTTCAAAAACTAGGGCGTTACAGTGTGGTATCAGAGCTGGTGGTACTCACACTTTAAGCACTTAAGATTTAGCATGAAGGTCATGGGTTCGAGTATGGAGAAAGGCATAAATAAAACCCACTTCTAGGGGTGAGAAGTCCATGAGTGCGATGCTGATGAAAGCAATGGGATAGCCCACGGGAAACCGTAAGGGATAGCCCCCAGTCGTTACAAAAAATGTGCCTTTTTGTAACGACTGGGGGCTATTCTTTAGGCTTTCCATCTGCGTCACACTCATGTACTTCCCATCCCTGGAAGTGGGTTTCATACCTTTCGCCACACTCGAATCCAGGATATCCAGGCTAAATAATAGGTTCTTAGAGTGTGAGTACCACTAGTTCAGCTAAGAACTTAGGATTTAGCTTAGAGATCCTCGGTTCGAGTGTGGGGGAAGGCATGAAAACCACTTCCAATGGTGGCAATTCCATGAGTGCGATGCGGATGGAAAGCCCACGGCAAAGCATAAGGGATAGCCCCCGGTCTTTACAAGTTGAGAATCAGAAGTTGGTAGTATTTTAAAATAGAATTAGAAGTTGAAAAAGTTTTAAAAGTACTTATTTATTTGTAAAATTCAAACTAGAAACAAAAGTAGAATCTAAAGCACACATCTGCCTACTTTTAAATTCTAATTAAATGAAGCAGAACTAGAATCAAAAGTTGATACTCGCAAACACTAAAAAGTACATTTTTTAAGCCAACAAATAAGAAGCACTTGCTTTAACTGATTGCAAACACTCCCTACTTCGCATCATCACTTATTTTAAGTCATTGCAAACACTCCCCACTTCACATCATCACAGGGCTGCTACAAGGGGTTTTTGACAGAATATTGCTAGTGCCCGAAATTATTACACTTTTGGGGTTGATTATGGGGGATTTAAATTTTAAAGTGAATTGTTTGTTTAATTAACGAATCATTTCGTTTTTTCCAGTTATTTTCAGTCGTTATCTCATATAACGACTGAACCATTTGATCCATTTTATAAAAAAAGATTAAAAATTCTAGTTGTCGTCTCAAAATACGATTGGATGTGTTTTAATTATTTTTGCTGACAGTATTATGGATAATTTGAAAACACAATATAAAATATCAACTGCATTACAACTTGGTTATATAAAAAAACCTAAAACAAGTACGGAAATACAAGAGCTTCGAAAGCTTGGAAGAAAGATCCATTATGACAAGAAGGGATTTTCTTTCTTAGTTTAGATCTCTTATCTGCACTTAAACGATGTCACAATGTTGATTTCAAGTTTGTCTATGAACTTGTGTTCAATGTTTAGCTAATCTTTCGGATCTTAGAGCATAATCAAAACTGTGGATTCATGTTAAATCTTGAATAATTATTTTCTTAATTGATTCATGTGTTCTATTTTATGAATTCTAGTGCTTATGCTTAATTACTTTTTATCTGATCAATAATTAGCATGTCATATTTGTTAGTGCGAGATTCGGGAGATGAGTTCTAACAAAGACAGAAACCGAATTCAGACATAAACAGGTATAACGAGTTGAGAGACCTACAACTATTTGTGGGGAGTCATTTAATTCATAGATCTTTTGGGAGTTAATAATAGTTGTAACATATTGGGAGATCTACAATTATTATTAATCTATTATTTATGCGTCACCCAGGGAGGGAAAATAGACTAGCTTAGGAATTGAACCTATATAATTGCAAGAATTGATTATGTGAAACGTTGATTGGATTTAATATTGAAGAAGCATGTTGAGATTATGTGCCTAAGGTTACTTTTGTATTTGTTGCAAATAATTGTGGGGTTCAATTATTTATTTCTTTTTCTTTTTATTTTTTGATTTTTCTAAAACTTGAGATTCGGTTGCTTCAGTAAAATTGGAATGCGATGTTATTATAGCCTAAGTATTTCGTAGTCAATCCCTGAGGAATACGACCGTACTTGCCATTATCCTATAAACTACATTGTACGCTTGCAGTAGTAAGATCCAAATATTTTTGGCGAACAAGTACAACAATCCAAGTTAGCCTTGATCGCACCACCAACTACACTTCTGTGACTCAGCTCTTCGCAAGGCAACTGCCTCACTACTTCAGCTCTTCAAATCTTCAAGAGTTGATCACGCAATCTTCCTTTAGATTTGAATCTAATTTGACATTGAACCTCACTATGTTCCATTCACTTCTTGAAAATATAGACCCCTTTGCCTTTTCAAATGTTTTCCTCTTCAACGTTGAAGAACAACTCCTATCTTCCACGTGAGTGTGTTGGATAAAGTGTCTTTCGATGTATTGCTTGAATGCTTGTTAGTTTTGTATCTTTGCTTCGAATAATTACTCGCTGCTTGTCTCTGAAAATTCCTCAGCCTTTTATGGTAGGAGTTCAAATTTTGTCCGTTGAAGAGATAGACAAAATTCAAACTCTTGCTTTTGTTCGTTGGCTTATCTTATTTCTGCAGTTTTGATGTTGACCCAACCTTTGAAATCTGGTACTTGCAGGCTCTGAAAAAGGTTGACTCATGAGACTTCTCATTGGCTCCAGCTTCTTGCACTCTTTCAGCAGGAACACTTTAAAGTTGCAAGTCCTCCACCCTTACCAAAATAAGTTCTTGACTTTCAATATAACCGATTTTTAATGGGTCATATCGGGTTGGTCTGAATCCAATAAACCACAACCCAAACCCTATAATTTCGTGCCATGCTCGTGTCAGTTAAATAATTATCGTGCCTCGAATTGCCACTCTAGACTTTGGGTTAAATGAGATATTATTTAACGACTAGCAATATTGCGAACCTAACCCTAATCCTATCGGACTTTGGGAGAAACCGGGCCACTATCGGGCTACAAACCAAAAAATAAATTTTTGAATTTAAATATAAAAATTTAAAATTGAAACATGCACAATGTTAACAATCAAAATAAATATACAAAATCTAAATGATCCAAAATAATAAAAACCACACATGGCTTTTAACTTCATAAATAAAATCATACAGAAACAACGCAAGTACACAACTAAGTAACTACTAATCAAGCATGATCTTCAATCACATTTGATCTTTTCTTGGACAATGTATTATCTTCCAATTCTTCTAAAAGATATGAAACAACAAAAATTAATTGTTAATATGAATTTTATTATGCATATATTATTGGAATCAAATGGTACTAAAATGATTACAAATAAATTGTAGAATTAAAACAATAAACAACGAATTAAAAGTTGTTTAGAAAATAAACTCATGTCATCAAACCAAAATCTTCATATGAATTTGAAATATATTTACTAGTAAGAGATAGTAATAAAATATATAGAATATTATCATTAGATTATATATTTTCTTCAAAAAAATGGTGGGCTTTGGGCTAGCCCGATTAACCTGCGGGCCTTGTGGTGTTTTTCATAACCTAGCCCTCCTCTCTCAGAAGACCTTTGATCTTATAATCCTGTGTATTTTGTTGTGTTGTATGTTGTATGAATGATTATAGATGACCAAAATTCGTTCAGGCCTTGGTCCCTTTTATATAGGTGCTTTGAGAGATCACTGGTAGAGTTCTAACGGGATTAGGACTCGAAATCAGCCGCAGACACATCGCACTGGGCATGTGGTTTCACACGGCCACCCCACACGGTCGTGCGGTCTAAAACGATTCGGCCGTGCAGCTTGGTTTCCTCCCTATTTTCTTCCGAACACTTCACACGGACATGTAGCTTTACACGGGCAGGTCACACTGTCGTGTGTTCCCACACGATCTTGTCCGGGTCTTCCAACTGATTTTTTTTTATAATTAAGCTTTGTTTCCTGTAAAAAGTTACAAGAATACACAGTATCATGCCCTTCTAAGGAAACAGAGTAAAACACACTAAATATACATGCAAAAGCATCAATTATATACCATTTTAAGCCCCTCAATACACATATATTTTACATGTATCAGTATTTTTGTAACAAAGTCATCGTTACATTAGTGAATTCCTCATGGAGCAGGAGAAGAGTGGAGTAGAGGAATTACCTCATCCTCGAACCACTATATATTTTTCGTTATTTAAATTATGCATTTAAAATCTGCAAATTTCATTTACTTGCAATAATTGTTATCCAACTTATAATAACCAATCCAAAAATTTAAGTGTTGATAAACAAACTTCAAAAAGGGTGTAAAACTTACGCTGTTAATCAATAAAACTGTATTTCTAAAAGTTAACTTTATTCACCTCGAGTTACTCTATCAACAACTCTCTCGTGAGTCCATTGAGTGGTTAATTCTTCTCGCCTGAAGCTTAACACAGTTGCCTTTCAAAAGACTTAGTTGTTTTCTTGTAAAAACTCTGATTTATTTAGAATCAAAATTTGGTAAAGTCTATTCAACCCCCTTCTAGATTTTACTCACACCCATTGGAACTTACAATCGGGTTGACATCGGTCTGGGCCCATAAAGCACAATAGTTTTTTGATTATCGGTAATTGATAAAAGAATTTGAGGAATCCAATATGGGTAGTTCTCTCTATTTCTGTAACACAAATTTCTTGTCTGCAAATATTATAAACAAGAAAAAGGCAATACAAATAAAATTTATTGAATCAAACGAAATAAAAGAAGTATAATTCCTAATAATCCTCTGATTCTTCTTTTCAAAAATAATATTTGAATTTTGAAGGTAGATTTGTCACTTCATCTCCTTCAAGCTTGAATTTGAGCTGAAATAACGTTAGTTCGAGGGCATGACAGCTTAATCCCGAATTAAATGCTGGACTTGAATCGAATCCGCGATGAACGCCTCGAATCGCGCCTTGAACACCATGGACTTACTTGGATTTAAACTTCTTGATTTGAGAGAATTCTGCCTTTTGCTTAGACTTCTTCTATAGGATTTTTGTGTGTCTTTGAATTATGAAGATGACCCCTATTTATAGTTGTGGAATAGGAGCTCTTGCCATAATTACTTGATTGAATGGCGCTATTCTATTGGTCCTTGATGATTTGATTCAATTTGTTGGCATTTACAGAAGATGCGATTTAATTTAACAAAATAATGGTATCCTCTTCCATAATCATCAAGATATTATCTTGATTGACAAGATATTTGAGATTTGACATTTAGCAACTTTTGATTGGCCAATAAAATATATGAGAAGGTCTCCCATAGGACCGTCTTACGGATCATATTCCATAAGACGGATCCTACCGCGACCCGAACCCGCCCCAGCCCCAACCCGCCACACATATCGGTTTAAAAAACCCCTGCGCGGTCCCGCTCACCTGCTGGCCGACCCCCGCCACGTGGCCCGTCTCACCCTGCACTGACCCAATGACCCGCCTGCCAGTTGGCCCAATGACCCAGCTCAAAATAAAAAAAAACGAAAACCAAAATTAAAAACCTAGTTTGAAGACAAAACCCGCCGAAACGGAACAGGCCTCCTCCTTCAAAACCTCACTCGACATCTCCCTTTCGAAAAGCTAAGCTCACCATCTCCTAACAACAAGAGCTCCACCGGTAAGTCGACATTCAACTATTTTCTACAAGAAATTTGAAATCAGAAGGAAGAATCTCCATTGTTGTTTGCGAAAAAAGCTTCATTGTCATCCTTACATTGCACTTTAGACCTGTTGTTGTGCGTTTTTCTGTAATATCTTCAATGGAGAATGACGATGAACACATCTCGTTGATGAAGGGAGGTAATGTACTCATACACTGAAAAAATGATACTTTTGCTGGAAATACTAATACTTTTGTATTTAAATATGATACTTTTGCTGGAAATACTAATACTTTTGTATTTAATTATGATACTTTTGCTGAAAATACTGATACTGTTTATGTAAAAAATAATATTTTTACAATAGGGATTTAAATTTTACAAATTTATATTTACTGAATAAGAATGATATTAAATTAGATATTTTGATGTAACAATTTATTTCATTTATACATATAGGTGAAAACTTGGATTCGGTACTTATTGTTTCTAGTGATGAAGATGATATAGAAGTCATTGAAGGTGAAAATCTGGAAACAAGAGATACTACAGACCAAAACACAGAGGCAGATGCAGAAGGAATCACATTTTACAGCATAAGTATTACTATTTTCTCCAAAAGTACCAACATCTATTAATATGTCCTGTGATTTTTTTAAATGTTTCTAGACTACTCCAATGAACGTGTGGATGTATCGGGTTCCCTTGTTGGATTGAAAAGGAAGACAGTTGATGACATGCATAATTTGTATACGGACCATAGTCGTGCACTCGGATTTAGCATTCGTAAAGCAACAACTCGAACTCAAGCTAATGGCGTTGTGATAGAAAAATATTTTGTATGCTCTTGTGAAGGATTTAGGAAATCGGGAAATTTGGAAATTAATTCCAAAAATGAAAAAAAGAAAAATTTCCCTATCACACGTACCGGATGTAATGCTTCATTGAGGGTAAAATTAAATGACGAAGGTCTTTATGAAGTCTTGAGCCATGTCACGGAGCATAATCATCCATTTACAAGAAAAGAGTGGAACCACCTTCATCGTTCTGAGAGAAAGATTACAAGTGAACAGGGCAAAGTGATAGAAGATATGGTCTCTTCCGGAATGAGACCAATAGATTCTTACCGTTATATGGCGCATGAAGCTGGAGGGGATTATAGTGTTGGACACACTATAAAAGATCATCTAAATTTTGTGAATCGTCTGAAATTGAAAGAAATGGAAGGTGGGGATGCACAAACAGTTGTTGAAATGTTGTACCAGCAACAATCCGATGAGGAGGACTTCTATTTCAGGATAAGCTGGATGAGATGGCAAAATTGAGCAATGTTTTTTGGAGAGTTTCGATGATGAGAGAAGATTATGAAATATTTGGGGATGTTGTCATTTTTGACACAACATATCGCACAAACAGATATAATTTGATATGTGCTCCAATAGTTGGCATCAACCATCATTGGAAAAATGTGATGTTTGGTTGTGCGTTCTTATCAAACGAAAAGACTGAAACATTCGAATGGTTGTTTGAGATTTTTAAAAAAGCCATGGGAGGAAAGTTTGCAATAACTATATTCACTGACCAAGACCAAGCGATTTCTAACGCGATAGAAAAGGTACGTAACTGAATTGAAAATATAATATTTTAACACATAAAATAGATACTTTTACTTGCGTAATCGATACTTTGACTATATTTTTTTTTTTTCATCCAGTTCTCGATCCCCTGTTTTTGTGGCTAAATTCAACAAATGGTACTTTATCACATAAAACTGATACTTTTACTCGAAAAAGTGTTACTTTAACAGTGAATTATTCATGCAGGTATTCCCTGGGACAAAACATAGGCTATGTCAATGGCATCTTTACCAGAATGCAATAAGCAGGTTTGGACAACTGAAAAGCAACAGTTCCTTTAAGAATGCATTTAGGAAATGCTTGTCAGGTTGTACGGATGAAGTTGATTTTGAGAACTCTTGGAGTAACATGATTTCTACGTACAAATTGGAGGATCAAACATGCTTTAAGAGATTGTATGAGATAAAGGAAAAATGGTGCACAACCTTGAGCAAAGATTTCTTTTCTGCTGGAATACTTTCATCACAAAGGAGTGAAAGTACTAACAACGCCATGGGATTTAATGCAAAGAAGACGACAAGTTTGACTGATTTTTATGGAATTTTTAAGGAATTAGTGAAGAATTGGAAAATGAAAGAACAAAATGATGAGTTCCAATCATCAAGATCGATACCATCGACTTCCATACCATTGATTGGGTTGTTAAAGCACGCTTCTGAGGTATACACTCTAACAATGTTTAAAGACTTTGAGAGTGAGTTTATCGCATCAATTTCTACTACTTGCACTCTAGTTCATAATGATGAGATATTGAATGTTTATGATGTTTTTTCTCATATTGGGGATGGAGGTGTAAGTAAGGTGATGTTTGATCCATTGCGAAACAGGGTAACGTGCACTTGTAAGAAATTTGAAGAATGTGGTATTTTGTGTTTCCATTCATTACGGGTCCTCCATCTTCATTCTCATGTTAAGATACCGGAAATATATATTCTTAAGAGATGGACAAGAATGGCAAAATCTCAAGTATGGGACATCTTAAATAAGAGAGTTGAGAAGCCTGACAAGCCTAATGATTGCATTCCTTGGCGTCATGAAATGGCTCAAAGATATTATGATCTTGTGTTGAGATGCCAAAGAAATGAAGAAGCAAGGAGAATCATTGAAGAAGGTTACGAAAGGGATTTTATTGCTATTAGTGCCTTGACAAATGTGCAAAATTCTACCGGGCAAAACGAATCGTCTGTTGTTTCAAGTACAACTAACACATTGCAAGATCCTACACGATCTGTAATAAAGGGGAGAAGAAAAAGAATAAAGGGATGTTTGGAAAAGAGCAAGAAGAAAACAAGTGACGTCTCTGATTATTCTCAAGCAAAGGAGTTTGGTTCAAAGACTCCGAATCCTCGGTTATTTTAGAGATATTTTAGTTAAATTTGTCAATTGCAATGATGCAATTTTTGATACACTTGTGATTTTAGATATATTTTTCTGAAATCTATCAGTTTTCAGTGTTTTAAATGTTAGATTCTTAAATCTATCACTTCTTAGTATCTATCAGGATACTGATACTTTTCGTATAATTACTGATACTTTTAGCATAATTACTAATACTTTTCGGCTGTTTAGAATTATGCAATTAGGTTTCCAGAATTTAAAAATGCAAATGCAGAATACTGATACTTTTCGTGTAATTACTGATACTTTTTACATAATTGCTAATACTTTTTGGATTTTTAGAAGTATGCAATTAGATTACCAAAATTTAAAAATCCAAATGCAGGATACTGATACTTTTCGTGTAATTACTGATACTTTTTAAATAATTACTGGTACTTATAACCTGTTTAGAAGTATACATGATAAAAAAATACATCACCTACACGCATTCAAATAAATTCAGCACTCAGTGCTTAAAACTAACATTCAATGCAAAACTTGAAGTATCATTAACAAAACGACTACCAGCATTAGCAAAATATCATCTATTATTCAGCATCTAATAACAAAATGGCCACCAACATTCGCAGGATATCAACTACTATTCAGCATCTAATTACAAAATGACTACCAACATAAGCAATCTCAACATTTACAGATTTCAGAGAATATACTATCTCATCATTTTTTCAGTTTCTTCGTGCCTTTCTTGCTGGTTTTCTTGGAGGGTTTTTTGACGAGTTCAATGTCGCTTCCTTGAATTTGAGCACTTGTTGCTCTATCTCCACTCTCAATTCATTAAACTCAGATAAAATAATTTCGGCACAATATTTGGCTCTCAATTTGCGTCTTTCCACAGCCTTAAAAAAAACACGGATATAAAAACAAATAAAATAATTATAAATAAACATCTATAGAAACAGAAAAATTCTCATACCTTTGACAAATCCGGAGATGAGTAAACTTTCCCAGCAAAATTTTCCATGTGATGCATGAGGAAAACACCATAATCAATATTGGTCTCATTTGTTTGCCATTTGAATGGCACATTTTCCCAGATATATGATTTAGCTTCTCCAACTTTTGGATGATTTTCCTCTTCGAGGAAGAGAGACATTTGCTTATGCTGTGGAGAGTGACAATATAATGTCATAGATTTGTAATTGTTATTAAACATAATAAAAAGTTAACAAACACATATGATACTTTACCACCAACTTCGAGAGACCAACATACTGATCAACAACCTCTTCATCGTGCACCATATTGTCGAGGTATTGCACTTTCTTGTCAACAAAATTGATGACAGTGGCAATATAATGGCCTTGGTAGCAATATGGTACAAAGATCTACAAATGTTTAAAATAACAGACTTCATTAGTTTGTTAACACAGAAACTGATACTTTCAGATAATTTCTGATACTTTTGATGCAATTTCTGATACTTTGAGCATCAGATATATAACATGCAGAGTGCAAACAATTTTTCAGATGTTAACATAAAACTGATACATTTCAGATCATTTATGATACTTTTGATCCAATTTGTGATACTTTCAGCAACAAAGATTAACATGCCAAATGATGCAACATATTTTCAAACAAAATTATAAACTTATCAAATAAAATGATATACTTTTGAAAGCAAATACTAAAAAAATCTTACCCAGTCAACGGTGTTCAAGTCCGATTTGTTCAAGGTACTAAACCACGTCCTCCAACAGCCTCTAAGTTCACTTCCAGAGCTATTCCCATCAAAACAAGCTACAAGATACAACTATTGCAAGAAAAACAAAAAAGATAAAAAAAACTGAGATAAACATAAAAAGATTTGATTAAAATATTACTTACAGAATGTTGAGTGTTGAAATAAAAATGTCCAGGATTCTTTGCCCGACCAACTGATTTGTTAAAATAAGTGTCCATACATCAATGACACTTGAAAAAATCAAGTATGCATCATGTAATGAATCAATTCGATCACCAAAGGCAATAAACGAATGCCCTCCGTGGGCAAAAACATTTTCGCTGGAACGCAAATAATAGTAGCATGTGAGTAATAAGAATTCAATGAAATAATAAATTTTCAATATATTATCTTATTGTTACTTACACTCTTTCAGAACTATGATCGGAAAAACAGAAGTCAACAACATCTCTTTGTTTTCGTGTCATTCCAGTCAAGTAGCGATTGTTCTTTTTCATAAATTCACAATGAAATTCAGTTTTCTTGATCGCCAATCATCTGCTCCAAAAAAAAGACAAAAAAGAAAAACAGAATGTCACTTTTATAAGAAAAATGGTACTTTTCTAAGAAAACCTGATACTTTTCTAAGAAAAACTGATACTTCTAATATATCACTTGAATTACCTTGAACTTGACTTTCAAACATTTCGTTATCAGGGGCATCGTCACCTAACGGTTCATCGATTATTGTTTCTTGTGACTTTGGCTCAGGCGTCAGCAGATCAAACCTAGGCATTGAATCCTTCCGTTCTTCCATTTTTTGAAAGTTCTTCACAACTTCATCAATATACTCATGAAGTTTGGCATTGGAGAAGAATTCATCGTCCGGTGAAGATGAAGTATCTGCTTCTTTGTTCCGCATTTCCAGACGTAATCGTTCCATGTGGAAATGGGTTATAACTTCCATGTCCCTTTTGAGCAACAAGCAAACTTTATCGACACCCTGCAAGAAAAAAGTGACAGTTTTTAGATCACTTGCTGCAATATAAAAAGTGATACTTTTTTGCTAAAAAGTGATACTTTTTAACTAAAAAGGGATACTTTTATGCTAAAAAGGGATACTTTTTAGCATAGAAAGTAATAATATCAAACAATGAAACATAATACTTTTTCAAGAATAAATGATACTTTTTCAAACAAAAATGGTACTTTTTAATAGTAAACTGATACTTGAACATACTTACATCTTTTGCCTGACTTTCAACCTCGGCATTGGTTGGGTAGCCCAGGGGTATTTCAAACTGGATCAACCTTGAGGATTGATCATCTTTCCCTTTTTTCTCAGTCCCAGATCTCTCCCTTTTTTTTTCTTGCTTGCAGTCGAGCTTTTCCCAACATCAAGGTTCTCTCCAACATTCTTTCCATCACCACATTTCTCCACATCACCTTTCTCAATATTTTTCAAGTTAACCCCACGAGAAATAGGATAGATGTTTTCAACATCACCCTGACCAAAATCGCCAGCCTTCTTCTAATCTTTTGCTCTTTTTCTTATTTTCTCCGTCGTCCAATGTTGAACAAGCGGCAGCTCCGAAGGTTCGGATTTACCTTGCCATTTAATACGATGAAAATATATGATTTGCAAGGCCAAAAGGCAACCACTTATGTGTGTTTTGGACTTCTTGTTAAACTTATCCACTGATGTACATAACCTATCCAACACTAACGAACACTAGTCGAAGTGTCGGATTCCATCTACATCAATTAAAGATTTAAAACATGAAACATCTACAATGCGGTTCGCACTTTGTGTCAAAAGTGTAGAGATGCTATATAACACAAATAGCCTTTTGAAATCATCACCCCCTTCTTTATAGTCCTTCATCAATTTTTGTTTCAAAAACCCAACTGTCGAACTCCCATCAATACCCACTTTATTCTTAAACTCGATAACTTCATCCAAAGTTTCACCCTTCTTATAAAATACTACATCCTTATTGTTCCTCGGCAGTAAAAAGACATCACATATGTCATCAGGGGTTATGACAAACCTTCTCATATCGTCAACGCTGAAAATCCGGCTCGCCCCGTTGAATCTCTTGATGAGCCACGGCAACATTTGAGCAGGAAGTTGTTTCACCTGCAATTTCAATAGTCCCCCAAAGCCATGGCTCTCGATATCCTCCCTCTGTCTATCAGTCAAATCATTAACTATATCAAAAAGACCTTGAGGTCTACATAGCATAAGAAACTAAAATCGCGAAGAAATATAACGCCATATTAGTACTGATATAAAAACATGATATAAAAACTGATACTTTTAAGGCCATTTCTGATACTTAAAAGCATAAAAATGATACTTTTAAGGCAATTCCAAATGGACTAATACAGGACTATATCAAATGAATGTTTAGATACTAAAAAGAAACAGGACAAAAGTGCACAAACCTCTTAGTATATTCCTCTGACAGCTTGATTTTCTTTCGGGGACTTTTAGAATCCTGCTTTCCAATTTTCTCACCCGGGGATTTACGCTTTGCAGTGGTCTTTCGGGGTTCAACTACATCAAGCTTTCCAGGTTTGTCTTGAGCAACTTCCTTCGCTGCAATATCTTCATCTACATCAACATTATCCTCAGCCTTTTGAGTCTCTTCAGCAACATTTCCTTCTTCTAAAGGTTTCTCCACAACATCCCCTTGACCATCAAGACCCTTATCTTCATCCTTTTCAATCTCTTCTGCAACGTTTCCCCTTCCCCTTCCCCTTTGCCTTCCTCTCCCCCTCCGTCTCAACAATTTCTCCGGACCCACCTATAGATATGATAAACACTGATACTTTTGAGACATATATCAACAAAAACACACATAATTTAAAGAAAAAATCAAAAACTCAATTACTGGTACTTTTCAATAAATTTCAGATACTTTTGGACAAATTTATGATACTTTTATGCAAATTTCTGATACTTTAAACATCATTGTTCGCCGGAAATTTACAAATAACACCAGAATTTGAACATGAACATACAAAATCAATACACTATTTTAAAAAACATATTAACATAAACAACGGGAAATGAAAACTAACATCTTTGTCCTCATTTTTTCAATGTCTTCAAGGGGGTTTCCTTCGTCTCAAATGCTTGTCCACTCGGCGTCCCCTCGACTAACATCTTTATCATCATTTTTTTCAATGTCTTCAGCAACATTTCCTTCGTCTGCCAAATGTTTGTCCACAGCATCCCCTTGACTAACATCTTCTTTCTTCGGGCTTTCTTCTACCGTGCCTTCTCTCACGCTGCTTCTTCCCCTTCCCCTTTCCCTTCCTTTATCACGTATCAACAGTTTCTGTCGAACCATCTAAAAATATACAAAACATTAACACTTTTAAAACACAATTCCGAGCAACATAAACACATATATTTCTGATACTTGGAATAAGACATAAATACTTAAACAAACAATTATAATAAAGTTCGCACGTGTGCAAGATATAAACCCAGACTTATTATATATTAAACAAATAAAAATTCAAGCAACATAAACCATATATCAACAAAGACACGCAAAATTTAAATAAAAAATCAAGACTCCATAAATCATATATATCAATGTACAGGCAGGAGGGCATATGCATGGTACTTTTAAGTCATTTACTAATACTTTTGGAGCAATTTCAAATACTTTTAGTTCCATTTAACAACAAACGAACAAAAATCCATAAACCTAGTTTAAAAAAACTGATACTTTTGGACAAATATGTGATACTTTTATGCGAATTTCTGTTACTTTTAGATGTCATTGTTCCCCAGAAATTACAAGTAAATAACGCCAATGTATCTGCTAACGAAACTAAGAGAACAAGAAGAAGATGTAAAGAACAGGAGATACTCGAAAATACCTTTGCAAAGTGAGAGAACTCGGACTACGGTTTGACAAATCCACCTACGAAGGCTGAGAAATCGTTGCAGTTCGATGGAAACCTTGAGGGAACTCGAGCGTGACAGAAAACCTTGAGAGAACTTTATAGAACGTCAATGCCAGAAAATCAAAAACCCTAGCGTCGGACGTGGGAGAACGTGATAGAAATCAGCCGAACTGACCTCGAACGTGAGAAAGCATTACTCTGAGAGCGTGACAAAACTGAAATTGGACGAGAATTGAAGGAAATTGAAGGGAGATTAAACCCTAATTTCAGTGAGAGAGAGAGCGGTGTGAGAGAGAGAATGAGAGCGGATGTTTCTTAGAGAGAGAAACGAGAGAGAACGTGTGACAGAACGTGTGAGAGAAAAGAAAAAAAAATTAAAAAACCTGGCGGGTGGTGGGTGTGCGGGTCGGGCGGGTCAGTAAGATCCGTCTTACGGATTGAGACCCGTAAGATGGTCTTATACGAGTTTTTCCCAAAATATATATTAAAAATATCACAATTAACTATTTACCTTTAGGATTTAAATTTGAATAAATTCCCAAAATATAAATTGACATTTGATATATTATTTTCCACGTATCGTCATTTAATTGGACACAAATTTTAATTGTCTACAAATGCCCCTTCGACACTTGTTCACGGACAACGTATCTTGGAGTGAATAAGTCACGACATATACTTCAACTAGACTTTGCATATAAACTTTGAATTTGAAATTGAATCCAAAGAAACGAGACGAATTGCCCCAAACATGCGGCTTCTTGGGCTTCAACTGGCAAATGGGGATTTTAGTATAAAACTCAAGCTTGATGTCCAAACTAGTTGGGCCCATAGAATGATTTGGCTTCCGCTTACAAGACCAATTCAAGATAGACTACATTTACCAAAATTAGGCTTGGCTTTTCTTTGAATGGCCCATATATTCCATATACGTATGAATGCATATATGGCCTGAGCAATTAATGTTTGGCCACATTTCTATATATATGTTTTTATTTGGCAACTCCATATTACTTTCCATTCTCAACCAAAGGCGGCCACCTACATTCAGAAGAAAGGGAATTTCCCTTTAGCAGATGTTTCGTGCGGCAACCTTTTTCTTCTTTAATGCTTTTGTTTTTTTATTGACAATCTTCCTATTAATCTTGAAGACCCAGAAGCCACGTGATTCCATATATTTTTGTTTTAATATGCAGAAGATTGCTTTCCTTTCTTAAGCTTTTCCTTCTTGCCCAAGTTGTAACAAACTATGGAAATTGCTTATTTGGAGCACCACTCCACTTGTCTAAAAGCATAACATTGTACGTCTCATCCATGCATAAAAACATCAGACTTGAATCCTCTTCTATTTTCTTTGTGCTTTTGCTCCTGCTGCTTCTTTTGTTCTGCAATTTTTGTTGAGTGAGTAATGCAAAGTTGGTTTATGTTGCTTCTTTTTGCCTCAACTACAGTAAGAGAATGTTGCCTGTTTTTGTTTGTGTTTTTTTTAAGAATCTTTCACTTGATCACTCACATTGAGTTAGCACACTAGATATTCAATGAATTGCTTCAAAGAAAATGCTTTGTTCTGAATTCTTCTTATACTTGTTATGTTCTCAAATTAAACTGATGAGAAGTAATGCATAAGAAAAAAATCAATCCATTATGCACCAATTGCTTGTCAAAAGAAGCCTCATTTTTTTCCTATCATGTTACTGAACCTTCTTTTTTTGTTGTTTTTTTTTTATTCAACAAGTTGTTTCCACAAAAGAGTGCTCTTGTCCATAATCAAGGTCAATCATCTCAGCATTTACTAAAAGTCTTGTACACTTTGTCACTGAATTGGAATTAACCATTATCTTTTTCATTTTTGTATTCAATGCAGGCTATATTTATTTTCTCCAAGGGAACTTCTCCGCACAATTGGTGACAACATCAAGCTACAATTTAACTCGCAACTTATCTTCCCCTCTTATATTTTTTTAACTTTTTCTTGTAATTTGACAGATTTTACAATTGTTTTCCACAAAGAAGACTCTTTCCCATCCGGCATCCAACACTTGATGATTTTTTGTCGATAAAAGTCAATCCATCGACAGGGGTACTATCTTGATGATTTTTGATCCGGTTGTCGGACGATATGCGACGGCATGGCCAAGGTTGACGAATCCGTCTTACTTAGAGAAGTGGTCAAAAGAGATTCATTCGAGCAACACTTTCAAAATATGGACTTTGCAAGCAACGCATCACCATCAATCGATCGAGTCAACTTTATTGCCGACATTGGGCCGCCACATCATTGAAGGTCAATCCAAAATGGGGCGACAACATCAAATTCGTCGGCGAGTTTCATTACATCAAAGGTTTTTGGGAGTGGACCGAAGACATCCTTAGTTGTTGCAAGAATAGTCTTCAAAAGGTGAAAGTCTATGATGCGGTGTATGCTTCGCTCTTCATGTATGACAACAACTCCAACATAATGAGGGCGTTTTGCGAGGTGTGGTGTCCATCTACAAATACTTTGTTGACTTCCTTTGGATAGCTTTCCGTATCTTCGTGGGACATGTACACTTTGGCGGGATTGCCTATAACTGGATCCCTCTACGATGAAGTCGTTCCATGTGCCAAAGAACTCACCGGTTTCGATGAGACGGCAAGCCGATTTCTCCCTCGTTCTTGCGGCTACTTATTTCATGCTTATCATCATCTTCGGAAAATTGTAAATGGTGGTCAATCTTCTCAAGTGCCTGTCAGTGAATGGATTAGATTCTGGTCCAAAATATGGACGAAGTACAACAAACCTCCTCCTCGCACAGAGAAGAAGAGAGTCGTTCGCCCCAAATCGACTTACAACCCACTTGGAAACTTACACGTTCATGGAGAATGGTCCCCCGTGGAGAAAGCCTCTTTTTCAAAGATCAACATCAAAAGAGAGCTTGAGAGAAGAAACGTATTTGGCGGTATTCCTAGCATGTTGACTCTGCGTGTTTGTTCTTCCCAACGACGACATCAATAAGATATGTCCCAACACCTTCAAGATGGCAAGTGGGCGAATAGTAGGCCTTGTTGTTCCTATCTTGGCAAGTATCGTCAACGGTTTGAACAAGATTGCGGGTTCTCCAAGGCCATCACGCGTATGTTCAACATTCTCTGTCCACTTCAATCATGGTTGGTTGGCACATTACTTCAAAACTCACCATCAAGTCTGGCAAGGAGTTGATGACTTTTTCTGGTGAAGGAGGTGCAAAGTACTATGATCCTGCAGACGCTCGCAAGCGGATTCACAAAGGAGGGCTCATTTCATTGACTTGCACCATGATCACCAAGGAGAAAGATTTCACATATGTTGATAATAGAAATGCGGAAGAATTCGAGTGGAACTACTTCCTTGCAATTCGTTCAAACTATCTTCATTTGTGGAAAGGTGGATATTTCATCGTTGAACCTTATAGTCCTCACAGATTCAGTCGCCAGTTTGGATTTTATCAAGTGGTGCCCGAAGTGCATAAATGGGATGTACGTCGAGCTTCTCTAAATGAAGGAATTCACTCTTGGCATTTGTGCACATTGTCCAAGACCTTTTCTAAGGCGTGTCTGCCTTGTATGCCCCCAAATGTAAAGAAGTTCTCTTCGGAAGATTACAAGACATGGTGGAACAAAGTTCATGAAAGCTATTTTTAGGAAAATATTGCAAGCTTGATCAATATGGAGCAAAGTGATGATCTACCCAGAGGTACAAAGCCCAACAATGGAGGTGGCCCAATTGATGCAAATAGTCAAGCTTCTTGGCATGTCGCTCCCCTTGCCAACGAATACAATGCTCAAGCCAACAAAAGAAAGAGTATTTCTCATCCCGCGGATGAAATAGTAGTAATGTCGATCGTCATTGGAAAAGGCCCAAGAAGGATTCTGGATCCTTGCCATCACAAGATGTTGATGATATTACAGACCATCCCCTTCAGATTGAGACTTTTGCCGAAGAGGTTATTTCTTTACTTATTGTTTAAATAAATCTCTCTCTCTCTCTCTCTCTATCTCTCTTTTTTCTAACTTAAGCACGCAATATTTTAGTTGAAGAAGGATCTTGTCAACATTAATGATGATGAGTCACAAGGTAGTCAAAAGTCGATCGTGAGGCTTAGCAAATTGGCAAGAAATTCCCCAATTGACAAGGAAATGCGAGAAGAGACATGTGACTTGGCTAAGGCTACAAAGAGACCTCATTGTGCGGTATTCTCGGTGTTCAAAGGTGGAAAGTTTTTATATAAGCACCAAAGGGAGTTTCTTCAGAACATGTGGAGTGATCTTTGTGAGAAATTAGCCAGTACTTCGATTGACTTCATTTCGTCCATTAAAGAAGATATGTTTGTTGTGCTTGAGTCCATGAAAAGCTTCAAGAATTTTGACATCTCTCACTTAGAAGAATTGTTGGAAGCACTTTTTGCCCAGGCTGCTACATATGATGAGGCAAGATCAATATCTTCTGAGAAGGGATCCAAAGAACTCCTTGCCCGACAATCAAGTGAAGCTAGAGATCACTTGCATGATGCGAAGACCAAAGACAACAAGAAGTTTGCCCGGATTATATCAACCAATGATAATTTGGAATCCATCAAAAAGGAGATTGACAGTTTGCAAAAACGGATGAAGAACTTAACTGCTTCATTATAGCAACAACAAGAACTTCTTCAGATTGCTCAAGCTAAGGTTTTTGATATTGAAGAGGAGATTACGCCATCGAGTATTTCCCACCGAGTGATGAAGCGGTTGAAAGCTTGAAAGTTTCAAAGATTACATTTAGAGGTCGCAAAGAAGAGTTGAAGAATCTGAATCCATTTGCTTAGTATTTTTTTTTTTGCTTCATGTAATAAATAACATTATACTTGAGACAACTTAATAGAAATATTTCTTTCTTTCTACTTAGCAATTTCTCTATTGTATTTATTTTGCCGTAGCCTTTTCTTTTTCTTTTTTTTTATTTCTTTTTTCTCAACTCCTTTTTTTCTTTTTTTTTTCTTTTTACACAACTACTCATGACAACAAGACTCAATTCAATACAAACTCATGACTGAACTTAGAACAAATCTAAGTTGCCTACTTACCCCAATAAAGGGGATCAAGTCATAACGTAGTTCAAAGAAAAAATTATTTTTGATGGGAGGGAGGCGTACGCTTTATACTCATGTGGGCCGAGTATCCATTTCTTAACCACCTTGGACTAGGTGGGGTCTTTAGTATTTAACCACATAAAATACCTATAGTGGAGTAAATTAACACTTTAACCACATGTATTTACCTTTGGTGCGGTATTTAAATTTTAACCATATAAATACCTTTAGTGGAGTAAATTAACAGTTTAACCACATGTATTTATCTTTGGTGGGGAAGTTAGCAGTTTAACACATATATTGCCTTTGGTGGTTACCGTTCACAGTTTATACTCGTGCGGGTCAGGAGTTTTTTTTTATTTTTTAAGACTTCAAGGATAATATCGTTTTAAGAATTTCCCATTTATCAGGCCAATTCTTAATCCATCCTCAGCAACCAATTTATAAACACCATTTGTGTATGCTTCTTTGACAACATAGGGACCATCCCATTTTGGTGTGAACTTATTTCCAGTTCGATGAGTTATAATGATGGGTCTTCTCACCACAAGAACCCAGTCACCAACTTGAAAGGAGCCCGACCGCACTTTTTTGTTGAATGCCTTAGAAAGACGAGCTTGATAACCTTCGAGTCTTTGTTGTGCTTCTAACCTTTTCTCATCAAGAGCTTCCAACTCTTCAAGGCGTAAACGTGCATTCTCTTCTTCAGTTAACCCTTCTTGTATGGCTATTCACAATGATGGAATTTGTTGCTCGAGAGGAACAACAACTTCAACACCATACATCAATGCGTAAGGAGTTACTTGAGTAGGCGTCCTATAAGTGGTTCTATACGCCCATAATGCTTCTCTCATTCTTTCGTGCCAATCTCTCTTTGACTTAGCGTCCACTTTCTTCAGCAGATTGCATAAATTTTTATTGAATGCTTCAAAGAAGGCCATTTGCAAAATGGCATTGTACATGGATCGACTTTCTTTGCTTGAAGCCAAACTTCTCGCAAAGCTTATCTATCACGAAATTTCAAAAAGGCTTCCCATTATCAGTGATTATATATCGTGGAATTCCATAACGATAAATGATGTTGATACGGATGAAGTCAGCAACATTTTCTTTCTTGACTTCTTTGAGAGGTATCGCTTCAGTCCATTTAGAAAAGTAGTCAGTTGTAGCCAAGATGTAAAAATGTCCACCAGAAGACTTTGTCATTGGTCCAACTACATCTAAGCCCCAAGCATCAAATGGCCAAGAAGCAACAGTAGGGTGTAACGGCTCTAGTGGTTGGTGAATGAAATTCACATGGAATTGATAGGCTTGGCATCTATGCGCATAATCCATGCAGTCCCTCACATTATCAGCCAATAGTAGCCCATTCTTTTGATTCGAAAGTGTAACTTTGGGCCTGACTGATGAGCACCACAAATCCCCAAGTGAGATTCTTTCATGGCTTGGATGGCTTCATCATCACCTAAACATCGCAAAAAGACTCCATCAAATGAACATCTATAAAGTGTGCCTTTGTAATAGATAAAGCGAGTCACACGACGTCGGATGTCAACCCTTTGTCGCGGATCATCAGGTAGCTTCTCATACTTCAAATAATCCACGAATAATTGACGCCAATCTTCTTTCTCAACTTTGAATACCTCAACAACATGATTTTCTTCTTCATCATCGCAGTCTTCTTCCTCAAAAATTGGTGGCGCCACCCAACTTTGGCATATCGGCACGCGAGCTTCAACTTCAAACATGGCGATTGTTGAAGCAAGTTTTACTAAAGCATCAGCTTGTCTATTATCCTTCCTTGGGATGTGTTCAATTGTCACATCTCCAAGCCATCCAATGAGTCTCTTAGCGTAATTAACGTATGGGAGTAGCTCAGGCTTCTTCACTTCGTATATTCCAAGCAATTGATTAACTACCAATTTGGAATCTTCGTACACATCCAACTGTAACTGCTTTATATCAACTGCCATTTCAAGTCCAAGGATGAGAGCTTGATATTCAGCAACATTATTTGAGCAATTTTGAGTTAAGGTGAAGGAGTAGGGCAACACTTCTCCGTCTGATGTAACAAATATGACTCCAGCACCAGCTCCTTCTCTATGGGAAGCTTCATCAAAGTACATATTCCAAGGGGGAGTAATTTCGACTACAAGTACATCTTCATCAGGTAATTCATCAGACAACTCCCACTCAGCAGGGATGGGATGATCAGCCAAGAAATCCGCAAAAGAAGATACCACCTTGCAAGTCTGTCCGAAAGAGCTGGGCTCGTCATGACATACTTTAGTGGGTTTGCTTTCGAAACAAGACAAACAGTGTGAGATTGAAAATAATGTTTCAACTTTTGGATTGCGAAGATCAATGCCAAGCATATCCTTTCAATTGGCGAATAGTTCAACTCATTTGGCGTCATCCTCCTACTCAAGTAGTATAGGGCACTCTCTTTTCCAATATCATTCTCTTATGCTAATAAAGCTCCAATAGAACGTTCCTGGGCAGCAATATAGAGAATCAACAGGCGCCCAGCTGTAAGTCCAAGCGGCTACGATAATCTAGAGGGGGGTGAATAGATTATCTCCATCTTTTCAATTTCGCCCTCTTTTTCGAACCGAATGCTCAAAGACAATAGTAAAGGTGCGGAATGTAAACAACACACGTTGATTTAAAGAGGTTCAACCCACCTAGGGCCTAATCCTCTACCACCCCAGTATATCCGGGATGGATTTCAAAAAGAAAAAGAATTTTATTAATTACCAAAATTAATATGACACCAACTTACAACAACACCTTGAAGAGCACCACACTCTTCTTCAACACCACCTTTGAGATTACCACAATCTCACTTGAAGATTACCACAATCTCCAATGGCACCTTGTGAAGATTACCACAATCTTCAACCTTGAAGAATACCAAATTCTTCAACACCTCAACAAGAAGATTACCACAATCTTCTTACACCTAACACCTAGATCACCCAAGTATGTTCTTACCACAAGAACACTCACAAGGATATCATGTGTTGAATGATTACCCAAATTCAAAATTACAACTTGATAATTGATAATACAATAGAGTGCAAGTGTAATCAAGAAAAGCCTAGACCTCAAGAATGTGAAAGTGAATAGCTAGGCAAATTACAACAAGAAATAAGACAATGTAAGAACAAGTGTATTCTTGAGTGTATCTTGTTGTGTTGTAGTTTTCTCTCTATACGTGTTGCTTCAATTCTTCCTCTATTTATAGAAGATGTCTTGTACAAGATAGGCTCCTCTTGGGGACAAGAATTCTGTAAAAAATACCAAGACAATTGAAGAAAAGAGCTGCTAGAAATCCATTCCACAAATTAAGGGAAAGTTGTCTGCTGTCAAACGGTCGATTTTTTTCTTGTCAAACCATAGATAGCGCGGCCGTCGCACGAAAATAGACGTTTGAAAATTGCACAGCAAAAAAACACAGGGCGACCGGTCGATGTCACACTCGACCGGTCGACGTCCCTACAACCGGTCGGCCAAGACCAAAAAACAAAACAGGGAGTTCTGTTTCAACCTTAAACTCCCAGGTACCGGTCGACAGGGGGTCGACCGGTCGACGGTCGACGCCCTGGTCGACCGGTTGACCTGGCCATTTTCCTTTCCGTCTCATTTTTTTGTTTCCAAATTCATCTTCAGGTACGGGTTGCCCTATACGGCGACCAGTTGACCTTAAAACAAAAGTGTTGTCCAATTTTATATCGAAAATAAACTTCAAGAAATACTCCAAAAAATAGTGAAAACATTTTAGACCGATCGGGAGTATTAGGACAACATTTAGAAACATAGTTTCAATGTAAAAACCCATTGACATAAAATCCTTAAATGTGTTGTCCAAAATTGTCGAAAATAAACTTGAGGAAATACTCCGGAAAATATTAAAACCATTTTAAATCATTTAGGAGTATTTGGACAACCTTTAAAACCATTGTTTTGGTATAAAAACAAAATCATCAAAATCATGATAAAACCATTTATCAAACAATCTCCCCCTTTTTGATGATTACAAACCAAAACAATTTTAACGAGGTCGATTTTGAAAACAAAACAATTTTACCGCTTAAAAAGAACTATCCGTTGTGAGCAACAACATTCCACCCAATAAAATCACAAGAATGGGTGTAGAGATATTCAAACACATATAGCGAAAGCTCCCCCTATCAATATGCACAACAAGAGTAATATAAAAACAATCAACCACAAGCTAAAAGCTTAGCTTTTACATATTGATCTTAAGTACAAGAGCTTATAAGCTCCCCCTGTCAACAAAACATCATTAGACAAGAATATGAGTCCATACTACAACAAATGGACTAAGTAATCCACAACTTATGACTTTAGGAAGTCATAGCTTATAGCTTCTTTTGTTTAGCTTAACTTAGCTTTTATGAGCTAATGAGCTTATAACCTATTTCTCCCCCTTTGGAATCATCAAAAAGAATGTTAGCACGATAAAAAACATCATATAATCATATCAAAGTGCGTAACTAAACCGATGTATCGAGCTATTTGAACATTGAAGCTTATATACCAAAGAGGAGGAAAGAGTCGATCATACGACTTGTAGAAGCTTATGAAAAATCATTTCATTTACAAAAAACATGATCTCTATAAATATATGAGACTTTTGAAATCGAGAGAATTATGTAGGTGATGAATTTTTCATTGAGACATTTTATCGAACACTTGGCGGGCGTCAAAAATTGAAGAAGATATATATAGCTCTTGTAAATGCAATCAAGCCATGTTTTTCATCACCAAAATCAGTTCAAACACAATACAATACATCATAAATGACAAGCTCATCAAATTCATATGAAACTTCCATCAACAATATAACAAATAAGTCACAGTCTCAAGGGTTCAACCCAATTGAGCAAAGGAAGTAGAATTCTTACCATTTAATCGGTAAAGACGAGCAATGATGATGATAATCGAGCTAGATAATCCCCACAATATGAATTTTATGAAACAAAACACATTTGAAGTGAAATGTGTGTGAAATTTGCAAAGGGGACGGAATATATAAGAAAACTTGTGAAAATAAGAGTGCTGAGGACAGAACACATTTTATCCTGAAAATGGCTTAGGGCGACCGGTTGTCGTTGAGGGCGACCGGTTGACGTTGAGGGCGACCGGTTGCCCTCAACCCCATCAGCCCACTGTCTTGCTAGGTTTTTCAAAATTCGAATTTTGATCCAAAAATCCGATTTTTCGCCCCTAAGTTTTAAAAACGTGCAAAATGCAAACGCAGACCTCATTCAATATACATTATGTCATAATCAAGCTCGAAATGAGGTAAAATACTCAGCAGTTTACGATTAAAAAGTCCACGAGTTATCCTTGAGACGGAATTAAACACATCTCAAGTTTTTGTTAAAAACTCAATTCCTTTTAAAAAAATATCGAATCTCAATATGTTTAGTTTGATTATGACGAACTAATATTTTGAGAAATTGCAAACACCGAACTCGTCATCCCGGAAAAATAAGAACGTTTAAATACTTTGGATACAACAAGTCATAAGAAGAAGTGCCTTCAAATATTTGAAAATTTCTTTTAACGGCACTTTAATGAGATTCGTTGGGATAGTTTTTGAAGTCGAGCATATAGACATAAGGCATATAAAATGTCGAGTCTATAGGAATAATACACGAAAACATACCTCGAATTTGTTTGTCGGCCGCTATGCCTTTCTCAACCTTTGTCAATTTTCTCATTTGTAGCCATATAGGTTGAAATGGTTCTTCTTTCTTCAATGCTTAACTCCTTCAAGAGTTCTTTTGAAATATAACCATCTTCTTGGCATTGAATAATTTGTAGTCCAAGCAAGAAATTGAGCTCCCCCATCATGCTCATCTCAAGCTCACCTAGTATCAACTTAGAAAAACATATCTTGCACAAATATTTATTAGTAGCACCAAAAATATTCTCATAAATATGCACAAGTAAATAATCTTGCCCTTTAAAAAAAAAAAATTAGTATCAACTTTACCTCTTGTAAAATCATTTAGCAAAAATAGCTAAGTCTATCATACCATACATGGGGTACTTGTTTTAAACCATACAAGACCTTTTATAAAAATCATTTGGCCTAGAAAAATTTTAAACCCCAGAGGTTGTTTTACATAGACTTCTTCTTGAATAAAACAATTGAGAAAATTGGATTTAACATCCATTTGGTAAAGCTTGAAATTTTCTTAACACAAGAATGAGCAAGTAAAATGCAAGTAGCTACTAAATGTGCTATGAGTGCAAATGTTACATCAAAGTTAATTACCTTCTTCTTGAACATGCCTTCGAGCTACTAACCTCGCCTTAGTTCTACCAATGTTTCCTTGGTCATCGAGTTTGTTCCGGAATACCCTTTTTGTCTTCTTCATCACAATCATCATAGGGCATCCAATTGATCTAAGGTGTTCATAATAGAACATTTACATCCAAATATTTTGAGGTAACCAATTTTTGGAGTACTTTATTTCTCATCTACACAACTTACCGAACTCATTAACGGCATCGCTTATATAAGCAAGAAAAAATAGCCCAAGTGTAAAAACATGCCTCAATCATCAATCACAAAATATCTTGCATAATAGCATAGTAGAAATAGACACTATATATATAGACCATGAAGCAAGAAACACATACTATGCATTTAGAAGATCATCAAAACTCTAATAAATCATGCAAGTTCAAATAAGCTTAAGAAAGCTACAAAGGTCTCTTTTGAAATTTGAAAATCCGATAGCATATAGTTGAGACCTCATTTAAAAGAAGTATTTGAACAAGAGTTGATAAAGCAAATATGTGCAATCAAATATCGAATAGTGCCTTTCAAAAAAAATCTCTTAATGACACTTGTATGAAATACTATGAAAAACAAGCACATAGGCACATGGCAATACATATATCGAGTCTATAAGAGTAAGAGTAACACAAGTAAACGTACCTCGATAATTTCTGCCTTTCCTGACAAGTAATGACGTAAAAGGCCATTTGTGAAAATATGTAAATCCTACACAATTCTTAAAACAAATCTAGCACAAACCATAATGATAAAAGTGTAGGCTAAGAGATATCACAAGTAAGCTCATGCCATAAAAATCCATAAGAGATGATAACGCATTTTAGTCTACAAAAATGCACAAGAGTTTTAAAAACATCATATAAGGTCTTCTTTTTCAAAAATATTTTAAAAGCACAAATCTATATTTAAGACCTTAATTAAAAAATAAATACTTGAAAACTCATTTTGCAATTAAGACACAAATAAAAACATGCATAGAAATAAAATAAAATGCATATTTAAATGGGGAGATACGGTTTACCAATTACGCCGTTTCCATGGGTTGTGTCTTTCCCATTGTTGATTATATCTTCCCCTTGAGAAGTCACTTTGTTGATGATGGCTTCTTTGATTACTCCATTTTCAAGGTTTGTTACCTTCCCATTGTTGATGGTCTCTTCTTCTTTGAAAATCATCTTGTTGATGATGTCTTTGCCATTTCCAAGGATTGTGTTCTTCCCATTTTTAATTATATCCTCTTCTTGGAAATTGGCTTCGTTGAAAATGTTTTCTCCTTCTTTGATCAAATGACGCGGTCATTTGATGTCTTCTTGGCGGTATAACTTTTCTCCGATCATTATTTCGCCGGGTACCTAATACAACATTATTTTGTGGTACCCTCAAGTGTTTGGGTCCTTTAGGATTAGCTTTGAGACTTTTAGGTCTCCAACAATAATTAGAGTTATTTCTAACCCGACAAGTATTTATCGTATGACCCTCCTTACCGCAATAAAAGCAAGTAATATCACTAATGTGCATAGGAACTCGATTCCTTTTCATATGATTTATACCATGAGGCTCATGATCAAGTTTACTCTTCAAATTATCACAATCATAAACATTCACAACATTGGGCAATTTATTGGTACTCAAGTTGGATTTTGATAAATCATTTTTCATTCAATTAATATCCTCAACAAGAGTACTATTTTGTTTTTCAAGGTTTCTAACCTTGTCAAGTGTGGTGGTGTGAACACATGAAAGTGATTCATAGGAAGTAAATAAACTATCCTTTTCATTTTTCAAAACATTGAATTCCTTTTTCAAATTTTGTACTTAACTAGTAAATTTTGGAATTCATTTTGAAGATCATCAAAATCATTTTGCAAATCACTATAATCATTTTGAATGATAATATCATAAGAAGTAGAAGGTTTAAGACATACCTCTTTTTCTTCTTTGATGCCCATGAAACAATATTCAACTTCTTCATAGTTGGAAGTTGTAAGAGGCTTGTTCCTTAGATTTGAACTTGTATCCCTTTGAGAAGTAGATCTTTTTGTTTGACTCCTTTCATTTGCAAATACTCCGTAGATGGCTTCTAATTTTTGCCATACTTCATGTGCCGATCGAATTCCTACAATATGTTCATATTCCAAATTAGTAAATGAACAATACAAAATATTGAGAGTTTTACCGTTTAAGGAGATGATTTTCTTCTCTTCATCATTGAGCTCTTTGAAGCCTTTGTAGGTATTGTAAGTCCAAGCGGCTACGATAATCTAGAGGGGGGGTGAATAGATTATCTCCATCTTTTCAATTTCGCCCTCTTTTAACAATCGAATGCTCAAACAAAATAATGAAGGTGCGGAATGTAAACAACACACGTCGATTTAAAGAGGTTCAACCCACCTAGGGCCTAATCCTCTACCACCCCAGTATATCCGGGATGGATTTCGAAAAGAAAAAGAATTTTATTAATTACCAAAATTAATACAAATTCAACTTACAACACCTTGAAGAGCACCACACTCTTCTTCAACACCACCTTTGAGATTACCACAATCTCTTCTTGAAGATTACCACAATCTCCAACGGCACCTTGTGAAGATTACCACAATCTTCAACCTTGAAGAATACCAAATTCTTCAACACCTCAACAAGAAGATTACCACAATCTTCTTACACCTAACACCTAGATCACCCAAGTGTGTTCTTACCACAAGAACACTCACAAGGATATCTTGTGTTTGAATGACGACCACAAATTCAAGATTACAACTCGATAATTGATAATACAATAGAGTGCAAGTGTAATCAAGAATAGCCTAGACCTCAAAGATGTGAAAGTGATAAGCTAGGCAATTTTACAACAAGAATAATGACAATGAAAGACCAAGTGTTTGCTTGAAGTGTATCTTGTTGTGTTGTATCTCAATTGTTATTTTGGTTGCTCCAAAACTTCCTCTATTTATAGGAGATGATTGATCAAGCATAGGCTCCTCTTGGGGATTGAAAATCTACAGAAAAATACAATTAAAATCAAGAATATAGCTGTTAGAAATCAATCCCACAATTTAAGGAAAGTTTGTCTCATTAAACGGTCGAAATTTGTCATGTCAAAACATAGGGCGACCGTCGCACGTAAATAGACGTTGGAAAAAGTACACAAGAAAAATAACACGGCGACGGTCGACGTCTACCTCGACCGGCGACCATCACCCCAACCGTCCCCTACATGGATTTTGCAAGGATAAAACGCTCGCTTCAAAAACGAAACTTGCAGGTGTACCGGCGACCATCGGCGACGGCCGACGACGGCCGACGCCTTGACGGCCGGCGACCGCTCGTTTTTCTTTCCGTCTCATTTTCTGCTTCTAAAAACATCTTCGTATGGGTTGCCCTATAGGGCGGCCAGGTCGACCACGAGACAAAATGTTGTCCAATTTTTGTCGAAAATAAAACTCAAGAAATACTCCAAAATATAGTAAAAACATTTTAAACCGATCGGAAGTATTAGGACAACATTTAGAAACATCGTTTGAGAGTGAAAACCCAATAACGTAAAATCATTAAAAGCGTTGTCCAATTTAGACGAAAATAAACTTTGAGAAAATACTCCTAAAAATATTAAAATCATTTTAAATCATTTAGGAGTATTTGGACAACCCTTTAAAAACATTGTTTTGGTGATAAAATAAAATCATCAAAATTAAGATAAAAACATGTATCAAACAATCTCCCCTTTTTGATGATTACAAACCAAAACAATTTTATCCCAAACTAAGAGAGCAATTTTAGAAATGATTTTCCCAGAAAAACATTTGACCGTTTGGAAGCAACCAAAATTTCCAAAAATATTAAAGCAACCAAGTAGGGAGTAAATATTTTCAAAAATAAGCTCAAGCTCCCCTATCCACAAGCACATCAAGAATAATGTAAAAGCAATTATCCATAAGCTAAAAACTTAAGCTTTTACAATTTGCTTAGGAGCTTATAAGCTCCCCTCGTCACAAAACAACATTAAACAATAATATAGGTCCATCAAGCAACAAATGGACTAACAATAAATCACAACTTATGGCTTTTATGAGCCATAGCTTATAGCTTTTATGACAAGCTTTAATTAGCTTCTTTGAGCTAACGAGCCAATTTCCTGTTTCTCCCCTTTGGAATCATCAAAAGAATGTTAGTATGATAGAAACATCATAGAAGTATATCAAAGTGCACCAAAGAAATGGTTTATCAACCATTGAGCAATTTAGCTTAAAAACCAAGGAAAATGGGAGAAATGTATCATGAAAAGTTCATACGCTCGTTTTGTTTCTCAAAACATGATCTCAATGAGTATTGGGGACTTTTTGAAGCGAGAGAATCATGTAGAAGTTGAAATTTTCATTGCGACATTTTAACAAACACCTTGTGTGTGTGAAAAATAGAAGAGGTTGTATATAACCTTTGTAAATGGTTCAAGCCAAAAAATTTCATATCATTAATCAACCTCATTTCAAAGCTCAATCATATGCACCATATGCAATAAATTGTTCATCAATAAAGAAGCTCAAAGTAGATTCTCAAGGGTTCAACCCAATTGAGATAAGCTAAGAATGATCAAGGCATTACAAATGCCAAAAATTAGAGCAACCATCAAGTAATAAGTCATGCTTTCAACAATACATGTATCAAAAGTCCCAACATATTCAACTAAGCATAATAAAGCAATAAAAGAAGCACTTTTACCATCAAGTACTTCATACCAATGATCAAACAATGCTTTAGAGTATTTTTACCATCAAATACTCCATCAAAAATCATGATCATCCACAAGTCATTATCAACTTGCAATATTAACCCTTTTAAGAAAAACAAGCAAATATCATTAGTACAAATGAGTTTTACAAAAATTCATCAAAATACAAAACATCATTAATGAAAATGCTAGAAAGTAAAGGGGTGGGGTAACAACATTCCTCATCCGAGGAGAAGCAAGATCCGGAATAAAGTCCTTGATGAATTTCTTTAACTTGCCGATAGACTTTTGCATTTTAGAGGTCTTTTGCTCCAAAGCCTCATACCTCGTCTCATGAAAAGCCCTCATCTCATCAAATTCGGCTTGAGTATACCTCCTAGGTGGTTGAGCACCGGTATTACCCTCCGGATTGCTCGGTTCGCCTTCTTCCACCAATCTTGCGGCCCGCGTCATCAAAGATGTCATTAGGATCGGAGACTCTTGACCTCTTCCTCTTGCCATTTTGGTTGGTCGGATGTCCATATTCTTGCGCATCGTGACTATTTGGGAGATATTGTCAATGTCGAAGTCATTTTGAAAAACTTCCGAGTTAAACTCCGACGAAGGGAGTCCCGATTGAATAAGAAGTTTACAAATCCAATTTCCCATAACCAACTTCTTATTACCTTGAGTAATGGACTCGATTAGACATTGAATGAGTATGGCACCAAAGTTAAGTGGTTCCCTCCTAGCAATCTTATAAGTCAAAAAGTAATCCATATTGCTAGGCATCTTTCCCGACTTACCACAAATGCAATATGCGACAATGACCGATAAAATGCGATGCTCAAGTGTCATTGCCAACAAAGAATACTTAGGCCATACTCCCAAATACGTCTTGACTTCTTTCATTGATACCCCCAACATTTCATCATTCCAAGTCCCGCAAGAGAAATAATCCCAACCACCTTCTCTAACATGTAAAAGCCGGCAAATATCATTGGGAGTCCATCTAAAATGACGACCCTTTATAAGTGAATTAACGGCAATCGGCTTTCTATCATTATCAAATTGCACCCACATATTATCATAAAAATGTTGGATAATATCATCATCATACAACACATAAGCATGCTCCCATAAATACATCCAACCTTGCTCCTCAAAAAAACCTCTAATCGTAGGATACTCATTCGCAAAAGAACTAAAACGACACATTTTAGTCCTCGCAATAGATTTACCTTTCATCCCCGTATCCTCATAGTACCATTCCGCATACTTATTGATGAAATTAATAGCATTGCGGGAATTAGGAGCTTGAGTAACAAAAGATTTTTACCTTTCGCTCAACGGCAATTTTCGAGCGAAATTGTTCCGCTGGAGCTCGGTGATTTGGGCCCGAGAGAGAATGGGATTTTGAACATCATCACCTTCTTGAGCCACGTTTCTTTGAGCGGCTCGAATATCCCTTTGTTCGGCTTCTTCTTGCCGATTTCTTGACGAACCCTCTCCGTCCCTTCTACGCTTGGAGATGGGATTTCGACCGTGGAATTCTTTGGAGGTGCCATATGTGAAAGATTCTTGAGAAAATAAGAAGATTAGCAACAAGAATCGTGAAAAATGATGAAGAATTGAAGATTGTAGGAGAAAGGGGATGTTAGCGCGCAGAGGGTTTGGGGATTTTTGTGTGTTCTGTTTTGAAACGAAGACAGAAAGTTATAACCTGAAAAATTGGCCTGGGCGACGGCCGAGGTAGGGCGCGACGGTCGAGGTGCGAGCGACGGCCGCCCCCTCGGCCGTGACCGTCCCCAGTGATTTTTCTTTCTCCCGAGTTTTCCAAAATTCGATTTTCCACCCCAAAAGTTTTTAAAACTTTGCAAAAATATAAGTTTGGACTATATCCAACAAATATGGGTTTTGGGAAAAACATATAAATGATAAAATCGAGACTAAACACGTAGTGCCTTTTAAGAGAAAATATTTGCAAGATCAATTAGGGGCACTAAAGGGTCAAAATGAAATATCTTGAAAGATATGTGCATAAGCATAAAATCGAGTTTATAAGAGTAAGAATAACACAAGTAAACGTACTCGATAATTTATGCCTTTCTTGACAAATAATGACATAAATGGCCATTTGTGAAAATATGTAAATCATACACAATTCTTAAAACATATCTAGCACAAATTTTAATGATAAAAGTGTAGGCTAAGAGATATCACATGTAAGCTCATGCCATAAAAATCCATAAAGGATGATAACACACTATAGTCAAAAAAATGCACAAGAGTTTTAAAAAGATCATATAAGGTCTTCTTTTTTAAAAAATTTTAAAAGCACAAGTATATATTGAAGACCTTAATTAAAAATAAATATTTGAAAACTCATTTTGCAATTAAGACACAAATAAGAGCATGCATAATAACAAAATAAAATGCATATTTAAATAGGAGATACGAGTTACCAATTACGCCATTTCCATGGGTTGTGTCTTTCCCATTGTTGATGATGATATCTTCCCATTTGGAAGTCACTTTGTTGATGATGACTTCCTTGATTACTCCATTTCCAAGGTTTGTTACCTTCCCATGGTTGATGGTTTCTTCTTCTTTGAAAATCATCTTGTTGATGATGTCTTTGCCATTTCAAGGATTGTGTTCTTCCCATTTTTGATTATACGCTCTTCTTGAAATTTGCTTTGTTGAGAGTAGTTCCTTCTTTGATCAAATGAAACGTTCATTTGATGTTTTCTTGGTGGCATGAATTTTCTCCGATTTTTGTTTTGCCGGGTACCTAATAACACATTATTTTGTGGTACCCTCATGTGTTTGGGTCCTTTAAGATTAGCTTTGAGACTTTTAGGTCTCCAACAATATTTAGAGCTATTTCTAGCCCGACAAGAATAAGCCGTATGGCCCTTTTTACCGCAATAAAAGCATGTAATAATTCTAGGAGCATAATGACCAATATGCATAGTGACTTGATCCTTTTTCATATGATTAACAATTTTAGGCTTATGATCAAGTTCTTTATCACAATTATTAATATCAACAATATTGGACATTTCATTGGTACTCAAGTTGGATTTTAATAAATCCTTTTTCATGCAATCAATATTCTCAACAAGAGTACTATTTTCTTTTTTCAAGGTTTCTAACCTTGTCAAGTGTGGTGGTGTGAGCACATGATAGTGATTCATAGGAAGTAAATAAACTATCCTTATCATTTTTCAAAACAATGAATTCCTTTTTCAAATTTTTGTATTTAACAAGTAAGTTTTGGAATTCATCTTGTAGTTCATCAAAATCATTTTGCAAATCACTATAATCATTTTGAATAACAATATCATAAGAAGTAGAGGGTTTAAGACATACCTCATTTTCTTCATTGATGCCCATAAAACAATATTCAACTTCTTCATAATTGGAAGTTGTAGGAGGCTTATTCCTTAAATTTGAGCTTGTATGATCTTGAGAAGTAGATGCTTTTGTTTGACTCCTTTCATTTGCAAATACTCCATAGATGGCTTCTAATTTTTGCCATACTCCATGTGCCGACTTTATTCCTACAATATGTTCATATTCTAAATTAGTAAATGAACAATATAAAATATTTAAAGCCTTACCGTTTAAGGAGATGATTTTCTTTTCTTCATCATTGAGCTTTTTGAAGCCTTTTGAGGTGTATAGTGTATCTTTCGTCGGAATGGATTCTCCATTAATGACGGTGTTCCAAATGTCGAACCCGCAACCTTGTAGATAGCATTCCATTCTTTCTTTCCAAAAATTAAAATTCTTGGAATCAAATAGTGGTGGCTTGGTGGTGGAAGTGCTTGGATAGATGATCTTCGTTCAGAGCGGTTGATCGTTTCTCTTCACTCGCGATGTGAAACGAGCTTGCCAAAGAGTTTGGCTTTGATACCACTTGTAAGTCCAAGCGCTACGATAATCTAGAGGGGGTGAATAGATTATCTCCATCTTTTCAATTTCGCCCTCTTTTAACAATCGAATGCTCAAACAAAATAATGAAGGTGCGGAATGTAAACAACACACGTCGATTTAAAGAGGTTCAACCCACCTAGGGCCTAATCCTCTACCACCCCAAAGATATCCGGATGGATTTCGAAAGAAAAAGAATTTTATTAATTACCAAAATTAATACAAATTCAACTTACAACACCTTGAAGAGCACCACACTCTTCTTCAACACCACCTTTGAGATTACCACAATCTCTTCTTGAAGATTACCACAATCTCCAACGGCACCTTGTGAAGATTACCACAATCTTCAACCTTGAAGAATACCAAATTCTTCAACACCTCAACAAGAAGATTACCACAATCTTCTTACACCTAACACCTAGATCACCCAAGTGTGTTCTTACCACAAGAACACTCACAAGGATATCTTGTGTTTGAATGACGACCACAAATTCAAGATTACAACTCGATAATTGATAATACAATAGAGTGCAAGTGTAATCAAGAATAGCCTAGACCTCAAAGATGTGAAAGTGATAAGCTAGGCAATTTTACAACAAGAATAATGACAATGAAAGACCAAGTGTTTGCTTGAAGTGTATCTTGTTGTGTTGTATCTCAATTGTTATTTTGGTTGCTCCAAAACTTCCTCTATTTATAGGAGATGATTGATCAAGCATAGGCTCCTCTTGGGGATTGAAAATCTCTGAGAAAAATACAATTAAAATCAAGAATATAGCTGTTAGAAATCAATCCCACAATTTAAGGAAAGTTTGTCTGTGTCAAACGGTCGAAATTTGTTTGTCAAAACATAGGGCGACCCGGTCGCATTTAAATAGACGTTGGAAAAAGTACACAAAGAAAAATAACACGCGACCGGTCGACGTCTACCTCGGCCGGCCGACCATCACCCCAACCGGTCCCCCTCATGGATTTTGCAAGGATAAAACGCTCGTTTCAAAAAACGAAAACTTGCAGTGTACCGGTCGACCATCATGGCGGCCGGTCGGGACCGATCGACGCCCTCGGCACGGCCGACCTGCTCGTTTTTCTTTCCGTCTCATTTTCTGTTTCTAAAAACATCTTCGGTATGGGTTGCCCTATAGGGCGACCGGTCGACGACACGAGACAAAATGTTGTCCAATTTTTGTCGAAAATAAAACTCAAGAAATACTCCGAAAATATAGTAAAAACATTTTAAACCGATCGGAAGTATTAGGACAACATTTAGAAACATCGTTTGAGAGTGAAAACCCAATAACGTAAAATCATTAAAAGCGTTGTCCAATTTAGACGAAAATAAACTTTGAGAAAATACTCCGGAAAATATTAAAATCATTTTAAATCATTTAGGAGTATTTGGACAACCCTTTAAAAACATTGTTTTGGTGATAAAATAAAATCATCAAAATTAAGATAAAAACATGTATCAAACAGGTATGTGGTGTATCTTTCATCGGAATGGATTCTCCATTGATGACGATGTTCCAAATATCGAACCCGCAACCTTGTAAATAACATTCCATTCTTTCTTTCCAAAATGTGTAATTTTTGGAATCAAATAGTGGTGGCTTGGTGGTGGAGGTGCCGGTAAGATGAGCTTCGTTCGTAGCCGACGATCGTTTCTCTTCACTCGCGATGTGAAACGAGTTTGCCAAAGAGTTTGGCTTTGATTACACTTGTAAGTCCAAGCGGCTACGATAATCTAGAGGGGGTGAATAGATTATCTCCATCTTTTCAATTTCGCCCTCTTTTTCGAACCGAATGCTCAAAGACAATAGTAAAGGTGCGGAATGTAAACAACACACGTTGATTTAAAGAGGTTCAACCCACCTAGGGCCTAATCATCTACCACCCCAGTATATCCGGGATGGATTTCAAAAAGAAAAAAAAAATTTATTAATTATCAAAATTAATATGACACCAACTTACAACAACACCTTGAAGAGCACCACACTCTTCTTCAACACCACCTTTGAGATTACCACAATCTCACTTGAAGATTACCACAATCTCCAACGGCACCTTGTGAAGATTACCACAATCTTCAACCTTGAAGAATACCAAATTCTTCAACACCTCAACAAGAAGATTACCATAATCTTCTTACACCTAACACCTAGATCACCCAAGTATGTTCTTACCACAAGAACACCCACAAGGATATCTTGTGTTGAATGATTACCCAAATTCAAAATTACAACTCGATAATTGATAATACAATAGAGTGCAAGTGTAATCAAGAAAAGCCTAGACCTCAAGAATGTGAAAGTGAATAGCTAGGCAAATTACAACAAGAAATAAGACAATGTAAGAACAAGTGTATTCTTGAGTGTATCTTGTTGTGTTGTAGTTTTCTCTCTATATGTGTTGCTTCAATTCTTCCTCTATTTATAGAAGATGTCTTGTACAAGATAGGCTCCTCTTGGGGACAAGAATTCTGTAAAAAAATACCAAGACAATTGAAGAAAAGAGCTATTAGAAATCCATTCCACAAATTAAGGGAAAGTTGTCTGCTTTGTCAAAAACTCACGATTTTTCTTTGTCAAACCATAGATGGCCGGTCGCATGCGAGAAATAGACGCTTGAAAATTGCACAAAAAAAACACAGGCGACCGGCGATGTCCACCTCGACCCGTCGCCGTCCCAACCGGGGTCGGCCAAGACCAAAAACAAAACAGGAGTTCTGTTTCAACCTTAAACTCCCAAGTACCGGTCGACAGGGGTCGACCGGCCGACGCCACGGCGACGCTCGTCGACCGGTCGACCGCCATTTTCCTTTCCGCTCATTTTTTGTTTCCAAATTCATCTTCAGTACGGGTTGCCCTATACGGCGACCGGTTGACCTCAAAACAAAAGTGTTGTCCAATTTTATATCGAAAATAAACTTCAAGAAATACTCCAAAAAATAGTGAAAACATTTTAGATCGATCGAGATATTAGGACAACATTTAGAAACATAGTTTCAATGTAAAAACCCATTGACATAAAATCCTTAAATGTGTTGTCCAATATTGTCGAAAATAAACTTGAGAAAATACTCCGGAAAATATTAAAACCATTTTAAATCATTTAGGAGTATTTGGACAACCTTTAAAACCATTGTTTTGGTATAAAAACAAAATCATCAAAATCATGATAAAACCATTTATCAAACACCAGGTACTGGCGCAATCAATATAGGGGGTTTCATCAAGTATGCTTTTATACATTTGAAAGCATTTCAGAAAGATTAGTTTCATTCAAATGGAACACCTTTCTTCATGAGACGGCTGAATAACTGGCACCGACCTGCTAGATTTGAGATGAACCTTCTAAGTTAAGCCAATTTCCCTTACAAACTTTTGATTTCATGAATATCATAGGGCTTAGGCATCCTCAGTATCGCGTCGATCTTTTCTTGCTCAATATCGATACGTCGATGACGAATGATGAATCCAAGGAATTTTCCAGACTTGACACCAAATGCACATTTCAATAGATTCATTTTAAGTTGAAATTTTCTCAAACATTCGAAGACTTTCCTTAGATCATAAAGACGATCTTCTTGTCGTTTAGACTTTACCACCACATCATCAACATAGCATTCAATGTTCTTATGCAACATATCATTGAAAATCTTTTGCATGGCCCGTTGGTATGAAGCACTAGCGTTCTTTAGTCCAAATGGCATCACATTGTAGCAATATATACCTTTGGGGGTACGAAATGCTGTTAGTTCTTCATCTTCTGGCGCCATACGTATTTGGTTATACCTAGGTGATCCATCCATAAAGGATAAAGCTTCATGTCCCGTCGTAGCATCAATCACGAGCTCAGTGATAGGCAATGAAAAATTATCTTGGGGACATGCTTCATTCAGATCGCGAAAATCAACACAAACCCGAATTTGGCCATTCTTAATACTAGAAATCCATGTGGGATATTTGACTTCTCGAATGAACCCAACTTCAATAAGTTTGTTCACTTCATCCTCAATTAGTGGAACCAAATTGGGCCTAAATCGTCGTTGTGCTTGCTTGATAGGACGCGTCCCTTTCCTGACTGACACGTGATGGATTGCCACTTTTCGATCTAATCCAGGCATTTCCTTGTATTACCATGCAAATACATCCTTGAACTCATGCAATAGTTCGATATAAGATTTTTCTTCGTCATTGGTCAACAAGGCACTGATGTAGGTCGATCGAGGGTTGTCGGTGTCACCTAAATTAATCTCCTTTAATTCATCGATAGTAGCTTTCACACCTTCTTCAAGTTCAGGAGGAGCATCTTCAGCAACATCTTCTTCTGTCTCTTCGCTCAATGTGATATGGTATTTTGATGCCACATTTTCTTTATCATCTTCCTCATCTTGAGGTCGTGCAAAGATAATAGTTTGAAATTTGGCTTTCAGGACTCTTTCACAAGATATGAGCAAAGTATTTTGTCACTTCATGCGAGACGGAATCAGACTTCGAAGCTCTTGAGTAGCATGTGACTTTCTGGCTCTTTTCCATTGCTTTGATGTTTTAGAGACGTCGAACCTGTGATGAATGGTTCCTTTTCTCTTCAAGTTTTGAATGGGGCTGAGTCTATCAAAGATTGATATTCGTCGCACCTTCTTTCCATTTTCGTCAAATGTATCCTCTGTTGATGAAAGTTTTCCTTCAGACACATAATTAACATTGGCTCTTCTAATGGCTATTCGAATGGGAGTTGGTGCCACAAATCCAAGACCAGTCCGAGTATGTCTATTTTCTTTCGACATCTTTTGAGTCACCTTAGCTTCAGTAGGAAGCCTACCCAAAGTGGAAATCTCTTACGGGTTATACCCAGCTTTAACGAGAAGATTGTAAGCTTTTGGATCAAAATATTTTGCATCTCGGAGCTCTTCTCCATGTTCAATCTTGGGTCCTTCAATTGGGCGGACAAACTTATCAAGTGGTTGGAGAGATGGTTTCTTGACGTCAAGTTTCGTTAAAGGGAACACCAATTCCTCCAAAGGTCCATTATCATCACGTCTTGTAGAAACACTCTTGACTTTGCTTTCTTTGACTTTGTTATCTTGTTGCTTTAGTGGATTTTCATTAGGCTTGATTAATTTAATATCTTCGAAGTAGTATTTAGCATCGGCGAAATGTGACTCTGCCTCGGTGAAAGGCTTTTCGTCTCCAAGAACTTTTCTCACCTCACCATCTCTAGAATATTTGAAACATTGATGACAAGTAGAAGGAACCACCACATTCTCATGTAGCCAAGGACGTCCCAGAAGCACATTGTGAGAGGTTTTATCATCTATGACATAAAACAGTGCAGTTGAGGCCATGTCACCCATCAATAACTTCAATCTTATAATGCCGAGAGCCTTTTGCACCCCTTCGTTAAAGTCTTGGATCATCAAATGACTATTTGTGAGTTCATCCATGGGGATCTCTAACTCTTTTAGTGTACGCAACGATAAGATATTTACCACTGAGTCTCCATCAATCAAAATACTATTCACCTTTCGCTCGCGAGTATAACCAGTCACAAACAACAGCCTGTTATGGGGCTGGGAGCCAAGAAGTAGGTTCTCGTCAGTGAAGGTAATCACCGGAATACAATCTTCAACAACAATGTTAACCTCTTTCTCAAACAAACATGATTCACTAGATGAAACATGTTGCTCACTCGTCACATTGCATGCAACATTGCCATCATGCGTATTCTCCATTATAACATCTATGGATCCAAATGTGATGGTAATAAGATTGCTAGTTGCAATATCTTCCTCAAGTGTTATCTTTCCTTGGCGAGACAACTGCATGACTTTATCTTTGAAAATAAAGCAATCGTGAATTGTATGGCCTACCAAGCGATGTTACTTACAGTACTTTGGGTCATCGACTCGCCCAGTTTCTTCGGGACGCTTCATTTCCGGCAATTCAATGTTATTTGCCTTGGTCAAATCATCAAATATCCCAAAGATGTTAGAGTCGAGGAACGGATATTGCTTTGCTTGCATCTCCCTCAGAGTCAACTTTCTTTGCTCTCTCTCTTGAAGAATATCATTCTTTTCATTAGTCTTTGCAGTTGCATTGCCCTTAAACTTGATAGGTGTTGTGTTAACTGCCATGGATTCCTTGTTTGGAGCTTTAGAAGAAAACTTGCCCCCTCTCTTGGCTTCATATCGTTCTTTGGATCTTTGAGACTCTTGGATGGGTGGCCCTTTGACTCCGGTTGCGGCCATGCTTAACTCCATATCATGGGCCCGAGTAGCCAACTCTTCTAATGTCTTCGGTTGATTCCCTGAAGAATGTATCGAAGGCCCCAATGCATTCCTTGGATGCACATCTCGATAGCCGAAGCTTCTGATAATTGATCTTTACAGTTGAGGCTCAAGTTCCTCCATTGATTGATGTAGTCGATGACGAGTTCTTCCTTCCACTAACGTGTATTTGTGAGTTCGATCATGCTAACCATCTGCCGGGTGCTGTAAAATCGGTTGAGAAACTCATGCTCTAACTGCTACCAACTGTCAATTGTGTTTTCTTCCAAGTCGATATACCAATCGAATGCATTGCCCTTCAAAGATCGGACCAACTTATTCATTAAGAGATCTCCATAGGTTCCAGCGTCATTGCACGTTTCAACGAAATGAGCCACATACTGCTTTGGGTTGTCCTTGCCGTCAAATTGTTGGAACTTCGGAGGTTGGTAACCAGCGGGCATCTTCAAGTTATCAATTCATTGTGTGTATGGCTTAGCATAGCTCAAGGATGATTTGGAGCTTCCATCGAATTTGTCTTTGATTGTCCCCATGATAAAATCCTTCAGCTGATCAACAGGGATCAAGCCATCGGGTAAACTTGCAATTCTTTGATACGGACTTTCCTTTTTAGCAGATTTATCCTTTATAGATGTTTCTGCTTCATCCTGTGCTTCAACTTGCTTTCCCATCGCACGACTCGTATCAACATTATCTACTTTGTTCATCAACTTTGCAATTTGTGAGTCTTGCTCTTTGACATGATGGGTGAGTCCCTCAATAGCCCTCGTCAAACTTGCGATTTGCTCCTCTAATGTCGTGGCATTTGTCACCATAGCAGGCGCCACGTTTGAGGTGAATGAGTAACTTGACGCCAAGCAACAAGTTGATGAAGCAGACTCGTCTTTCATATCTTGATTATCTACATTTGTGTTTTTGAGAAGTGGCGAATCCTTCTCAACTATTTCGTGGAGGGAGTTCATATCACATGATGCATTTAACTTCTTGGACATGCTCCTTGTGATGACACCAATGCTTTCGCTAGTGGCATTTGAGGATTTTGATGTGGCAACTTTTACTATTGTCACTTTGCGATTGGCCATTATACTTGGAGAACTTGGTGAAGAGAAGAGATGAGAGGTAGAAACCATCCCACTGGGCGTGCCAAAATTTGCAACACAAATTTCTTGTCTGCAAATATTATAAACAAAAAAAGGCAATACAAATAAAATTTATTGAATCAAACGAAATAAAAGGAGTACAATTCCTAATAATCCTCTGATTCTTCTCTTCAGAAATAATATTTGAATTTTGGAGGTAGATTTGTCACTTGATCTCCTTCGAGTATGAATTTGAGCCAAAATAACGTTAATTCGAGGGCTTGACAGCTTAATCTCGAATTAAACGCTGGATTTTAGTCGAATCCGCGATGAACGCCTTGAATCGCGCCTTGAACACCGTGGACTTCCTTGGATTTAGACTTCTTGATTTGAGAGAATTCTGTCTCTTGCTTAGACTTCTTCTCTAGGATTTTTGTGTGTCTTTGAATTATGAAGAGGACCCCTATTTATAGTTGTGGAATAGAAGCTCTTGCCTTAATTACTTGATTGAAGGACGCGATTCCATTGGTCCTTGATGATTTGATTCAATTTGTTGGCATTTACAGAATATGCGATTTAATTTACCAAAATAATGGTATCCTCTTCTATAATCATCAAGATATTATCTTGATGACAAGATATTTGAGATTTGACATTTGGAACTATTTTAAGATCAAAGCCTTAGAGGCATGTTCCATGATCGCCATCAAATGCGCAATCATACCCCATAGCTTTAAATGATCTAAGGACTTTATCTATGAGCAATTAAATAATAAATGCAAAACATAAGATAAAGAAAAATGCCTTAATTCCCAATAAAATTCTTTTTACAAGTAGGATAAATCCAATTCTAATTGGAGTGCAGGGCACCCTACTCTAACATCGAGGTGGTGGGTAGGGAGGGGGAGAGGCTGAGTTCTAGATTCATGGTTCTTGTTTTATTTTGTATTTTTAGTTGTTTTTTTCCAGTTGTTTTGGGTGTTTTTGTTGTATTTTTCCTGTTTGTGTCTTTTCTTTTCCCGGTTGATTTGCGAAACTCGTAGGTGGATCAGTTTTATCTGTTTTGTAGTATGTAGTGGTTGTTCATGCCCGATTTCAATTTTCTAGTATTTTGCAGTCTCTATTAAGGAATGTTGAAGTCTCCCAGCATGGGAGTGTTCTTAGTTTTGGGTGTGGAGTTTTTAGTTTATGAAGTGGATCTAAATTGGTCTTGCCAATTCCCAACTTGGCTTTTGTTTAGTCAAGTCGGATCTTGCAATTTGGCTACGTTTGTAGTTGTAATTTCAATTTTGAGTTGTTCTAATAAAAAATTATAGTTCGAAAAAAAATAAAACAAAACATCATCACCAAATTGATTACAGACTTGTTATTCTAAAATATAAGGCAGTTGTATTTGGGTTTGCATGATGAGGCAGAGGAATATATAATATATTGGATGCTCAGACGTGACATTATGTGATTCCTCTCAGATTCTTATGGCAGGAAATTAATATGTCGAAACCGAGTGAGAATGAAAATGGATATCTTTAAATTATTCTCATTTATATGTGCTGGCACAGTGGCCCTACAAAAAAATACACCTTTATGACGCTAATAAGCTCATATGCTATATTATCTGCCTTTTTTAAAGCATCAGGAATTGCTTTGCTAAATTTGGTACATATCCGTAACACAAAATCTATGCATAGATAAAATTTATTTCTTGGCACTTTTATTAAATGCGTCATTATGTGATGAGCTGCTTTCTATCACAATTACTGGCGATTTATCGTTGTTTAAATGAAATTTTGCTGGCGCTAAAAATATTGTAATTTAGGGGTGCTATTAAGTATCTTTAAAGTCGCGACGCTTTTAAAAATTTGTATTTTAAAAAAAAAAACAAAAAGTGACGTATTTTACATTTCTAGATTTTGTAAAATCGATTACAGGTCAAATTATTATTGTTTTTTAAAATTCTAAACTTAATATTTAATTTTTGATTTATTTTGAATATATTTGTTGTTGGTCAATTATGTACCACATGGTCTCCATTTATTAACTCTCATTATCATTCTCTATACACTTTAATCTTTTGATGTGAGATTGATACGATTTTTTTTTTTACTTTGTGACGTTTTTTATTAAGTGTCATCATTTCAATGACACAAAAAAAATAAAAATGTAAATAAATTCTAAAAACTTAATTGGTGACAAATAAAAAAATGCTTAAGTAAAATAGAAATTGTCATCAATTTTATGACGCTTTTCGGTAATTAGTTCTATAAATATTGTGACACTATAAAAAAAAAGTCAATAATTTTATTAAGATAATGACACTTCGGTAAAGTATCATTAAATTGACTAAAATATTTAATTTTCTAGTAGATATCATTAAATTTTATAATTTACAATGCTTTTAAAAAGCATCATAAAATGTTTATAATGATAATTTTTAGTAACGTCAATAAATTACCGTTGAGATAGACCATTTTTCCTGTAGTGTGGGGAGCGATATATCCCATATCGATTGAGCATGCAGGTGGATTGTGACTTATAAGCAGGCCTCTCCATCTCAAGAGACGTCTTTTCAAAGATAACCGTGAGACATACCAAAATGGACAATACCTCTTTGTATAATTTTGTGATAATAATATTTATTCTCATAAAAATACCTATTTTTAAATTATGTTATTGGCCATTTCCTTCGTAAGAACGAGTTCATTATTAACAATTTATTTTTCTAATAGAATAAAAATATATGAAAAACCTTGTTCATATTGTACTAATATGTTTGGTTAAGTTTGGTTTGGATTAGATTAGATCTTTGATGCAAGTTGAAACTACGAACAAAAACAATAATAAAATAATTATTTATAAGATTATGCATGCTTCTACCACAATAACACTCATAATTTAATTAGGAAATATTAGAAAATAAACTAAAATATAAGATTACTAAACACGTAAATTATTTCCTAAAATATAAGATATTGTAAAACTTAAAAGATAATAAAATATGATATCATATGTCCATCATTCTTGTTCATATTGTGTTAATACTTATAAGATAATACTCTTGATTTGTATTACATTTTTTTTTTCACTTTATAGTTGATATATAGTAGACAACCACAAAACAACCAGATTAAAATCTTGAACTTGAAGTATGAAAATAGACTCGCCAAAAAAGTTTATTAAGCTTATTAATTACGATGTACGGGTACCCAATCAAAATATCCTCATTAAATGACTGAGAAATTTGAAGAATCCACGCGAACTAAGATAAATGGAAAGTAACTTCATGATTATTGATCATTGTCAAATTATTAAAGACAAATATGGAAAAAATGCTATTTAACCTACAAGTCTCTTTCGATTTGCTGGCAAAATGCAGCCCGATAATGATATATTTAAATCATTTTCCTTTAAAAGTCTCCATAGTTTGGTAAAGGGCAAAGGAATTTGGCCTCATATATGTCCCCTAATTGCCGGGGCCTCAAGGCCCATGACAGGTACAAGTTTAGTTTTTTATTATTTTATTTTTCTATTTTATTTAATATTTGAATTTATTAAAATAAATATTACATGTACAATGATATTATCTTATGTACATATCGTTTAATATATTTAAACATCAAATGAAAAAGGAAAAAAAAAAAAGCGAGATGTATGAAAACTGAAAATATCATTTCCGCGCATAGACATTTACATTTTTCAATACATTTTTCCACTAATAGTTACATATTCCAATGAGTAGCGATATTCTCATTTTCTTTAAATAGGCCTTATGTTCAAGATACACCCACTCACATATAATTTTACCACTCCTTTTTTACTAAATACACCTAGGGGTATAAACGAATCGAGTCAAGTCGAATATAAGAGTATTCAAGCTTGTTTGAATCTTAATCGAGCTTCAAAAATTATGTTCGAGCTTGGTATGATTATTAAACAAAACGAGTTCGAACAACCTTTAGTCGAGTCAAACACGAATCAAACTCGAATAACTTGATATTTTTATACATATTTGATTCTTTTTTACAAATCGAGTCGAGCTCGAGCCGAGCTTTTAATATTATATATCATACAGAAAAATTTAATCAAGTTTGGTTCGCTATGTCAACGAACCAAGCTCAAACGAGGTTTCAACGATCGATCTTGATCTGTTTCCAGTCTTAAATACACCCCTTTTGTTCCCCAATTTTTTTTTTGATACAAACAACTAAAAAATATGTCACCACCATTTTTTTTAAAAGAAAACACAAATTTAAAAGAAATAAATTAAAATAGAGATAGTGGATGTTATTGGGGGACAATGGGAGATAAAGGTGGAGAAAGGTGAATAAAAGAAGGAAAAGAAAATAAAAATGGGAGATTTAGTGGGGATAATAGAAGGATAATGGAAAAATAAAATAATAAAAAGGAAGAAATAAAAGATGATAAGGATGATTAGTTGGGAGGAAGAATCGGAGGAGTGAAGGAGGAATAGAAAAGAAGAGGAGAAAGATGGAGAAAGAAAGAAGAAGAAAAAAAAAGAAATCAAGGAAATACAAGAAGTATAATCCTATTTGCAGAACAAATTATCCAAAGAGTTTGAAGGTTTCGTAATTAATTTTTTAGTTTCATATTGAATTTGGTTAAGTTTTACTAATCCTATTATATAATAATTTTATGTATAGATTCTCCAGGGTAGAAGTCGGAGTGATTTTTATCATAGTTGATTCGACGAACTAGGCAAGTAATCTTTCTAGTTTTCATATAGAATTAAGTTACATTATTGTTAGTAGTTAATATATTTAATTTCGAGACTTGTCATCCTATTAAGTTTAATTTAATATGATTGTACTTAGAAATCTTTGTTGAAGAATAATTTGTAATAGTTTTTTATCTTCTTTTAGTGACTGATTCTGAAAAGATTATCGAATAACTTGATTTGTTAATTTTAGCGTATAACCAAAATTACCATTTGATTATATTCAAATGACTATGTTAATATATTTTGGAAAAACTAAATGAATGGGTAATTGATTCCAAATGAATATTATAAAGGAGTTAAATAAATTTTATTCGAATTTGTACAAACTTACGAGCTTAACCATCTTTATCTTTCTATTCTTTTCTATTGAATAATTTTTCTAACAAAAATTTTGACTGGGTAATAAAATAAACTCAAATTTTTGATATTATTAAATTATCAATTGGGTAACTAAAATAAGTTTGTATAAAGTTTTAGTTATTAGTAGGCCAATGATTAGTTATATACTAATTTTAATTAGTGATTATTTTATATATATATATATATTTAATTATATATATATGTAGTTGCTTGCTTATATTCAAATATTCATAGAATAAATTGATACATAAAGAGAGAATAATGATTAGTCATATATATATTTTGGTTAGTGATTAATGATTATATATATATATATAGTTGTATAATTTATAAGCATAACTAAAGCGCTAGGGAAATTAAAAAAAAATTATGAGTGCAACTTCTCTTTAGATATTGTTAATCCTGGTTGTATTTATACATTCATGCTTATTCATGCTCCCAATTATGATTGAACTAATGAAATAAATTAATTATGTCCATGCTTGTTTAATTTATTTAATTAAAGTTGTATCACTTAAATTCATGCATCATGTTAATGTATCTTCATATCATCTCACGAGCATGAAAACAAAATTTAAAAAAAATTAAATAGAGTCAAGTTTTAAGGTCTATAATTAATGAAAGTAAATTTTTTAAAAAGAAAAGGGTGTGTTAGATAAATGTTTTTATCAAGATTTTGATGATTTTGTTTAAATGAGTTTTTATACCAAAACAATGTTTATAAAAGTTGTCCAAATACTCCCAATTGATTTAAAATGTTTTTACTAATTTTTTGGAGTATTTTTTGAAGTATATTTTTGACAAAAATCGGACAACATTTCAAGTTGGAGGTCGACCGATCGAGCAAAAGGTCGATCGATACCTGGAGAATGAAACAAACTTGAAACAGAACGTACTGGAGTTGAAAAATGAGGGAGGGGGACCGGTCCAGGGCAGGGCCGATCGGTCGCACCCTAGGGCGACCGGTTGCACCCTCTCTTGACCGGTCGACCCCCCCTCTGAACGGTACCTGGATCGCACTAATTCTGCCTAACGCTCAAAATTTTCTATAGGGTGATCGGTCGCCCTGTGTAATGTTTTGACAGCAAAATTTCTACTGTTGCAATCCTTATCAGCAAGATTTGCTTTTGATTTTTGTACAATATTTCTACATCTTGTGATCCTCTTTTTTTAGACAAAAGTGAAGAAGGATGAGCCTATGTCTATGAAGACTCTCCTATAAATAGAGGATGATTTGAAGACACAAGACACAACACATACAAGCAAACACACAACAAGAAATCTGCAAATTCTCCAAGCTTTCATTTTTACACTCTTGTTGTAATAGCCTAGTTCTTGCACTTGCACAATCTTGAGGTCTAGGCTTTTCATTCTTGATTACACTTGCACTCAAAGTTTGTATACTTCATTTATTGAGTTGTAATCTTGAATTTTTCTATCATCCAAAACAAGATATCCTTGTTAGTGTTCTTGTGGTAAGAACACACTTGGCTGATCTTAGGTATTGAAGAGTATGGTACTCTTCATAGGTGTTGAAAGAAGATTGTGGTAATCTCCTTGAAGGTGTTGCAAGAAGATTGTGGTAATCTTCAAAGATGGTGTTGTATTAATTGTGGTAATTAATAATTTGTTTTTTCTTTTCAAAATCCAACCCCGAGATACTGGGGTGGTAGAGGATTAGGCCCTAGGTGGGTTGAACCACTTTAAATCGACGAGTTTTGTTTATTTTCCACACTTACATTCTTGTCATTTACTTGTTCATTCGAAAAAGAGGGCGATTTGCGAAAAATCGGCATAATCTATTCACCCCCCTCTAGATTATCGTAGCCACTTGGACTAACAGGGTGCACATTGTGTCTATGATGGGGGTGAGTGGGGAATGGACACGGGAGATCGACCTTCCGACTATGTGCCGCTTGCGGCTAAGTTAATGTTTATAAAAATGGGCCTTCGGGCAAAATGTTAATCGGGTTCCAAATAACAAAGCCCACTGCGACCCTAATTAGAAAATGTGCCACCAAGTGAGCTCGCGTCTTAAAGAAAGTTTTAAGTAAAGAAAATGAAAACTTTTGTAGTAAATGATATAACATTGCATTAGCCATGCATTCATGCATGAGATTGCTTGTTGAGCTTCTTTAAGCTCATCCCACGAATGTTTAATATTTTCAGATGAGAACCCTGATGAGGAAGGAGATGGCGCGGCGCAGTGACTTGCGAATCCACGTCTTTCATGATTTTCATATCTTTCAAGTCTCTTTAAAAAAAAGGTTTGAATTTTAATTTCTATTGGGATGTTGATTGTCATTTTTATTTCATTATGAATGTTTCTGGATTTATAATTGTTTCAAGTATTAGTCTTTATTTCCACTGTTAGGAAATTTATTGTTTAGATTTTGATGAATGCCATGTAAAACTTAGAATAGGAAGTTGGCACCCCATTCTTGTTGTAAAATGCATTGTAATAAATAGGGATGGCCAAAGGCGAGTTAAGTCGGCTACGCCCTAACATGCAAGAAGACAACCGGAGATTAGAAGGAAGACTCATTGCCGAGAGACAAATGAGTATGGCAAAGAAGAGTAGACGGAACTCTATCAAGAAGCGGTGAGATGCAAATGAGTGGAGTATCGATCAAGTCAACTCAAGAAAAGCCAGTCTCAAGTTGAAGTGACGGAAGAGTCATCCATGATTGGAAGTCGACTCTAAGTCACCTGGGAAAGCAAAGAAATGCGGTCAAGTCGAGATAATCAAAAAAGATCATTTGCCTGAAATCAAGAGAATTACTTAAACAAGTAATATCTCCATACCACCTTTCTCGAAGTGCTCAGTCCCAGAAGCGTGCAAAAGTAACAAACCAATGAGAAGCACTACACCGTGTCAGAACTCTGAAAAGGTGAATAACAATTCATACGAGGAAATGGCAATTCCAAGGACTACAACAAGACAAGCCAACAACTGCAAGTGACTTTCAAAAATAAGCCTATCTCTTCAACGGGCAAATTTTTGAAAGATCACTATAAAAGGCTGAGAGATGATTTTGAGAAAAAAAGATGGACCCGAACCAAAAACATTCAAGCAATTATTAGAAAATCAAATATTCTCAATCCTCAAGCTACACTACGAAGAACATCAATCCAACACTCACCTGTGAAGGAAAGATAACTTCAATCGGTTGAAGAGGAAAATCTTGAAAAATCAAAGGGGTCTACATTCGACGAAGGATTGTAGAAAGGTTCAAGGTCGAACCAAGTCTTGAGCTTTTGGAGGGCTTCGTGATCAAATCCAAAGAGCTTGAGCAAGTGAGTCAGTAGTAACAAAGGCAAATTGCCCTGTGAAGAAGGCCGAGTCGTCGAGAAGCCACCGAGTGATCAAGGCGTCTCAGGCATCGAGTCCCAAAGGATCAAGTCACCGTGTGTGATCAAGACTTGTATGTATCCGGACTTACCACTTTGTATCTTGATCAATACCTAGTGGATTCCTCCGGGAGTTGGAGAAGAGAGGAGTAGAAGAATTACCCCATCTTCGAACCTCTATAAAAATTTCATTGTGTCATTTACATTTCAAAGACTTTAATTCCTGCATCTTAATTGTTTAAATCTGTGATAAATTTGCTATCCACTTGATAATTTCTAAGTACTAAACCAAGCACTAAATCCTTGTTTAACCAAACTTAAGGGTGTTAAGTCTTCCAACAAAACAAACCACATTGAGTTAATTTAGACCCAACAACCGAGTTATTCCATCAACACTCGATTGAGTCTTTGAGAGACTAACTCTACTGATTAACTAAATTGGTTGTCCACCTAGGACACATCTGTGTAGTATCAACTCTGAATATTTAAAAGCACTAAATCGAAAATTTGGTAAGGTTTATTCAACCCCCCTCCCTTCTAAACCTTACACTTACACCCCTTGGGACCTACAAGTGGTATCAGAGCGGTTGGTTCATTGAACCCTCCGCACTGGTTACTGAACTAGATCTCCAAACTTTTGAAAGTCTGCTTTAGTACTTAAACTTTCAAAACTCTTTTTATCATTAAAAGTTATTATCATGGAAGCAAATTTGACACGCATCCCTATGTTCACTATTGAAGAATTTGATGATTGGAAAATTCGTATGCAGGCTCATCTATCGGCATTACATGATGAGATGTGGATAGTGATAGAGGATGGGCCACTGCAAATCTTAAAGGTGAACACAAATTGTAAGAAGAGCTGCAAATGAAGGAGAAGAGGATGTTGCTCTCGGACCGATCATGGTTGAAAAACCAAGAACCGAATGGACAAATGATGACAGAAAAAGATACAACCTGGACAATGTAGCCAAGGACATCCTTTACAAAACCTTGGACAAAGCCATGTTCAATAAAGTCAAATCATGCAAAATGGCTAAAGAAATGCAGGACAAGCTAACATTGATTTGTGAAGGCTCGAGCAAATCAAAGAAAACAAATTATCGGTGGCCGTCGACAAATTTGAGAACTTCAAAATGATCTCGGGAGAAAACCTGGATCAACTGGATGCTCGATTCACGAAATCACCAATGAGTTATCTCGCACTTGGAAAGGAATATACACGAAAGAAAATGTGTATGAAAATCCTAAAAAGTCTTCCAAATGAATGGGAAATGAAGGTCATGGCACTATGACATTCCATGGACCTATCAAAGACATCCAACCATGAACTATTCTCGGACCTCAAAGCCTACGAGTTTGAGTGAGAAGAAAAGACCAGGAAGAGACAAATTGTACCCAAAACAAATGTGCTCTAATTGTTAAAGATGGAAAGAGAGCCGAGGTCAAAGAAGTCATTGATCAAGAAGAAATAGCCCCGATGGTTAAAAGGTTCAACAAGTTCTTCAATAAGAACTACAAGAGAGGAAAGGGCGAATCTTCCGAGAAAGACACTCGACTCCCTCCAAATCAAGGGAAGATAGACCAACCAAGAGAAATGATCAAAAAAGTCAATATCAAAGGGCCATCTATATTTGGGAATCGTAGACAACCAGGTCACTACGCCATTGATCGCTCATATCCTGTAGTTAACAAATACAGAATGAAGAAGAAAGAAAGGTCTTGAGAGAAAGAAGACAAGAAAAGAAAAAAAAGGCAATGATGGTCGCAGCGAGAATCAAGCTTGAAAAGCGACCAAGTCAAGGGAGACAATGATTCGAGAGCAAAGTGAAGCCGACTACTCAAGTGACTACGAAGAAGAAGCCCGATGCGCAATGGCCAAGGAACAAGATCAACTTTGACCAAGAAGATGAGGTACACTCAAACTCATCAAACTCGGACTCTAGTGATAGTGACGACACACACACACTTCATCACCCACGATCTTTATGATTCATTAGGCAAAATGATGAAAGATTTTGAACACATTAAATCCTCACACACACTACTAAATGAGGAAAACATCCTACTCAAAAGCCAAAACTCAAAGTGACTAAGGAGCCGAGTACTCTAAGTCAAATAGGCGATGAGAATGAAAGTTTAAAGGTTTGAAAATGCTAAGTTAATAAGCGAGAAATTGCTTTGCCATAGAGAAGAGGAGAATGACCTCAAAAATGTTATTGCCTCATTCACTAAGGCATCTAAATCATTGGATGATCTTATTATGAGTCAAAGAGAATGTGGAGACAAGACAGGGCTTAGGATTTAATTCCTCTGTGCTATGTCAAACTTCAAGAGTAATTTTGGAAAAAGGATCTTCAAGCAATGAAGAGTCTAAAAATCCAAAACTCTAAATGTTGCACACACATTCACTCCAAAGCACAATTACAAGGAAACGGCCTTGGTTATAAAGGAAAAGGAAAACGACCCGATTGAGTGCGGCTGAAAGGGCAGTGAGAAGAGATTCACCGAGTTCCTCAAAGAAACTCCAAACAGAAAATACTCTGTAAAGAAGAAGCGAGCTACCAAAACCCCAAAAATCCATAAAAGAAATACATATGATGGGAATGGTAGAAAATATCCAAGCCAAGTGATTGGAATAATGTAAACTATCGGATAGACTTATGGAATATAAGCCCAAATGGCAAAGGCCTAGAACTCGGAAAGGCCATTCCAAAAGTATAAGAGCTTTTATCGGACACATATGCACCTAGGCACTACATTCAAAGACACCACAATTACCCAAAGAAGGCGATTGTCAAAACACATATGCAAAGGCGTATAGACAAAAGAGACAATTTGTATAAACCTAAAATCCCCAAGCAATTTGCCAAGATTAATTATGATTATGGCATTGATAGATGGCAACCCCTTAGAGTCAATCATTTGGCTATAAGTTGGTTGGATCATCTTACAATTCTAACCCCTCGGGACCCGCACAAGTATGGGTACCTAAAACTTAATTTCCTTGATTGCGGGTTCAAGAGCAGTGAACAAAGGGAACCTGGTACATGGATAGTGGTCATTCCCGGACATATGACAGAAATAAGAAAAATTTGTCAAAATTCAAGGAAGTTAAAGGAGCAAAAGTAATATTTGGAGGAAATGAAGCTCCAGGTGAAATAAGAGGCATTGGATCCTGGCAAGAGGAACAATTAGAAATCACGGATGTTGCATATGTCGAAGGACTCAACTTCAACTTGCTAAGCATAAGTCAACTCTGTGACAAGGGCTATAATGTTGGATTCAACATGGGTGTATGCCAAATCAAGGATACTTGAATCGAATGAAGTTGTGTTGCAAGGATGCGAGACAAAAGAACATGTATGTAGTAGATTGGTCAACCGCTACACACAACACTGTCTATTAGCAAAAAGCACAAATTTGAATCAAGTTGGGTTTGTGGCACAAAAAGCCGAGTCACCCGAATTTCAAAACGATTAACAAGCTTGCGTATAGTCTTGTGGAAGGACTTCGGACTTCGATTATACAAGAAGGAAAGTATATGTGATGCATGTCGAAGGGAAAACAAATCAAATCTTCATTCAAAGAAAAGACATGTTCATCTTCAACAAGAATATTGCATCTGCTACATATGGATCTATTTGGCCCAAAGTGGAACCAAACCGGATAAGTGGAAAGAAATACACCTTGGTGGTAGTAGATGACTACTCAAGATATACATGGACAATATTCATGTGTAAGAAGAAAGAAACTCTACTTAAACTACCACAAATTGATGAAGAGGATTCAAAACGAGAAGAGCGAAACCATTATCAAAATAAGATCGACAGAGGAACCGAGTTTGTCAATGGAATAATAACTCGATATTGTATAGAAAATGGTATTGGTCATGAACTATCGCCAGCAAGGACTCCTCGGCGAGAATGGAGTTGCGAAAGAAGAAACATAACTCTCAAAGAAGCGAAGACCATGTTAGTCAAGCGGGGTTACCAAAAAGATTTTGGGTTGAAGCAATCAACACAAACTTGCTACACTCAAAACAGGATGTATGATAAAAGCAGACGGTGACAAAGACTCCCTATGAGATTTGGAATGGAAGAAAACCAAATGTTGCATATTTGAAATATTTGGATGTAAATGCTTCATCCACAACAATGGCAAAGACAATCTAAAGGCTTTCGATGCTAAAGGCGATGAAGGTATCTTCTTGGGATACTCAACAAAGCAAAGCCTACTGAGTACTCAACAAAAAAGGACTATGGTTGCGAAGAATCCATTCATGTGGTATTCGATGAGCCAAATGTAAATGGAGAAGACATTGAAGAGTCACCGATAAAGTTGAATCATCCAACCATCTGAAGAGTCCATATCTTTGAAGGCTGTCGGGAATTATAAACTCGAAAAAGAAGATGAGATAGTTTGAATCTCAAAACAATTTGGAAAATTTGCGGCTAAGTGATTACAAGAGAGTGAACACAAAGAACACAAGGCAAGACGATCGAATAACCTAACTTACTCCAACTTTGATGTAAGATGGCCGAGAGACCATCCACGAACTTGTCATTGGAGATATAAGAAAAGGTGTCAAAACAAGATCCGAACTCAACAAAAAGCCATGTTCACATGCTTTATCTAAAATAGAGCCCAAAGATGTGTTACAAGCATTGGACGACACACATTGGATTCAAGCTATGCAAGAAGAGTGAATCAATTTGAAAGAAATAAAGTATGGGAATTAGTTCAAAGACCCACACATCAAAATGTTATTGGTACTAAATGGGTGTTCGAAACAAGATGAACGAGGAAGGTTACGTGGTAAGAAACAAGGCAAGACTAGTAGCCAAAGGATATTGCCAAGAAGAAGGAATAGATTTTGATGAAACATTTGCTCCTGTAGCAAGATTGGAAGCTATAAGGATGTTTCTTGCCTATGCTGCTCACAAGAACTTCATTGTATATCAGATGGATGTAAAAAGTGCATTCCTAAATGGTCTATTGGAAGAAGAAGTGTATGTTGAACAACCTCCAGGATTTGAGAAGAAGACTCTTGGAGATAAGGTATACAAACTCAAGAAAGCTTTGTATGGATTGAAACAGGCACCCAGAGCATGGTATGATACTTTGTCACAATTCCTAACTGAAAATGGATTCACAAAAGGAAAAGTAGATAGAACACTTTTCAGAATTCAAGACAAAAAGAGTATCTTGCTTGTTCAAATATATGTGGATGACATCATTTTTGGATCCACAAACAAAGAGTCGTGTGAAAAATTTTCAAACCTCATACAAAGTAAATTTGAAATGAGCATGATGGGAGAGCTAACATTCTTCCTTGGACTTCAAGTGAAACAACTGAAGGATGGAACCTTCATAAGTCAAACAAAATACACCAGAGAGATTTAATGAAGAAATTTGGTATGGAGAAGAAGTCTTCTCGTGAAAATACCAATGAATACATCGATCAAAATGGACATGGATGCGGATGGCAAGCCTGTAGATCAAACAAGATACAAAGCACTTATTGGATCATTGCTCTATCTCACAAAGAAGCGGGCCGACATCACCTTTCTTTGTAGGTGTATGTGCAAGATTTCAATCTGCTCCAAAAGAGAGCCACATGACAAAGGCTAAGAGAATATTGAGATACTTGAAAGGAAGCCAAGAAGTTGGCTTATGGTATCCAAAGGAAGGTGGATTCAAGCTAATTGGCTATTCGGACTGACTATCTTTGGATGCGAGTTGATGAAAAAACACCTCGAGGCACATGTCAAATGCTAGGAAACAGTGATTTCTTGGTTTAGCAAGAAGCAAAATTCAATAGCCACCTCTACAAAGCGGGAATACATAGGCTGCGGGCAACTGTTGTGCCCAAGTCCTATGGATGAGACAAAGAATGGTGAGAGACTATGAAGTTGAAGAAAAAGAGATTCCAATCATGTGTGATAACACAAGTGCAATTGCAATCACTCAAAATCATGTGTTGCACTCAAGAACAAAGCATATCGATGTCGGATATCACTTCATAAGAGATCATGTTGAAAAGAAGGACATCATCTTGGAATATATCTCAAGCGATAAACAATTGGTGACATCTTCACAAAACCATTATGTGAGTCAACATTTGAAGAACTCAAACATGAGTTAGGGTTAATTGAGTGAGCCGACACTCGGAAGAATCAAAGAAAAGAAATGGAACACTAAAAGGAAAAAGAGCCAACTCAAAAATCGGCTAAGTAAATCACCAGTATTGGAAAGACAATTATACCAAGACAAATATTAGGAGTCACTAAGAGAACTGTGAGAAGAAGAGTTAAATCGGCTAAGGGATAAGCCGAGTCACTTATGAGCAAAGTGACAAAAACGCAATCGTTTTGCTAAGCGGGAATGTTTTTAAGAATGACGTCGAAGATAATGATGATGTGTACTGGACATAAAGTCGCACACCAAGCTTATGATTGGATATAAATGATGTCGCATTAAATACGAGACATTAAATGCTAAATAGGCGTGCAAAATCTAAACCGTTGATTTCGATCACATTTCAAAAACCACCCGCACGTCCTTCCATAAACCATACTTAAACCATTTCCGTCCGTTTCTCTCACACACTACCAAAACTGTTCATTTCTCTCTCTCAGAAGCAAAGGCAAATATCTTCTCAAAACCCTATCTATCTTCAAATCAATCTCTAAGTTTTCTTCGATAAAATCCTGAAAAATGGCACCAACCTATGATTTTGTCAAGTTAGGAAAGCAAATCCACACCGGGTCTACTGTGGATTTCGACGGCATGGTGAAACAGGGGTCCGATGACACCCTAGTGAAGAAAATCGAGAAATTGGAAACGCCTGGCTAAAATCGTTTCTCGATCTTTGGAATATCCGATGACCTATGTGGAGGAGGTCGCACGATTCTCGTGAATGCCGAGATTCACGATGAAGGGATAAAGTCATCTGCTCACGGAAAAGCGGCTCACCATCTCTCGCCAAGGATTTGGTGAACACCGCTCACTACCAACGGAAGGAGCATCGAAAATCAACGGGCGATGTAAACCTGGCTCTTTGCTTGGAAGGAAGTAGCCAAGCCCGACTATTCTCGATAAGATAGTTTACACAAAGAAACAAGAGACTGCTGAAGGAGGATTATCACAAGTCGTTGGACATAGTTGCCAAATGCATTGACATCAAATTTGGCGGCTTTGACCAACCAACTGTCAAAGGCAAAGTTGATCGTGATGGCGGCGATCATTGAAGAAAGGAAAATAAACTGGGCTGAGTTTGTCTACAGCAGACTATGCCGAGAATGTAGGGAACAAATCCTTCAAGGAAGATGGCACATTTGGAGGATCCCTAGGATATGGCCTGTGATTGGCCGGATGATGGAGGTGAAAGGAGTCTCTCTTAGACATGGAAAGGCGTTCCATGTTAACAAGAGGATGTTTAGATCAAATCTCTCTGGCGCACTGAGAAAGAGAGCCTACGCCAAGAGAGAGGCGACACGAGTGAGGGGGAATCAACCGACCACTGAAGATACAATTGTTTCCTCTCCACCAAAGAAGAAAGCGCCCTGCAGCTGCTAAGAAGATCGCTTTGCTCTGCAAAAAAAAAGTCAAACCTGCTCCCCCCCGCAGCAGAGTCACTGCCCCTGCGGCGTGTCTCCCGCCCAAGCAGAACGGTTGAGAAGGACTCTCAAATACCTTCTCCGATCGTCAAAAGAGGAGAACTGATAAGCCAAGACGGCCAGCTCCTCGAAGAAAAAACACTAGCACGCCCCGCCGCCCAAGACTCGAAGAAACTCGTCTCTCGAACCGTAAATCCCTCTGGTACAAACAAGAAGACGAAGAAGAATCATCAAGCGCTCCGAGCTTGAAACACCGGCTAAGTCGACCACTCACCGGAACAAATACCGAAAACTACCAAGCGATCGAGTCCCCAAATGTAATTGATGAAACACTAAGTCTGTTTGAAGGCGATCAGCCAGAGGCAACCTGAAGAAATAGCTATAGTCCGCGCAATGAGACACAAGAAGAAGCGTCGATAGAGTGATGGTGATGTGATGATTCTATCTCCACCTTACCCGGACATCCAAAATCGTCTGCGTGAGTGGAGGAAATGGAAATTGAGTAAATCAAGGAACAGTTCCAACGGCCCGAGTTTATAGAAGAAGAAGAAATGTTAAACTTCCTTGGCCTAACCACCGTGATCCCAAAGATCGGATGAAGACAACTTCACGAGATATCCTGCGATCCTCAAGGACAAGGAGAAGGAAAGACAAGCGAGAGGAAGGCCGAGGCACGTGAGAAGGCCAAAGATCATCCGCCTATCTCCGGCACCCACAACACACACATCCTCTCCTTGATGTCTTATCTCGACAGCGATGATGAGATCCGGACTCTGTTCTTTGCCACGCGAGAAGAGTTGCAAATGTAGCAAGCATTGCACGAATCGAATCCTTCACGAGCAAAGATTGATGGAGGGACCAGGAGAGTCCTCCGAACACGGCTAGAAATTGATCCAATGGGAGTGGTTCAAAGAAATCGCCATCGTTGTTGCTGCCACCACTTCCCACTCACTCGGAAGAAGGCAATAAGGGAATTAGCGATGAAACGGGATAGTGGGGACCCCGATCGAGCCAACCCCTATTGAAGGTGTCTTACCACCGCCCCAACGACGGTTGAACACTCAATAGAAACAGCCCGGGAGTCCGGAGACGAGTGACCCCATTCCAAGTCACTCACCGGTGCGCGCCCGGTGGGAACTCCCTCCACTGCGGCAAGGTCGGAGAATGTTGCGGATGACTCAACAACGAATCCAGGAGGCAAAGTGGAGGAAGTACAAACACTAAACGAACAGCAAGTTGTCATCAACGAAGCTCGAGCGATTGAGACTGTTTTCACCGGTGAGGTGCCAACCTCTGAAGGCTAATGACGGCTAGCGATGCGGTCGAGGCACGCAGAAGGAATGACCACGGGAGTTAACACTGGCGATGAAAGTGCAATCCATGGGGTTGAGACTCCAATGGATGCCACCACGAAAGACCCTAAGACGATTGACACCGCCGAAAGGGAGGTCCAAGCCTCATTGCAATCGAGACCTGCGAGGTAATGAAGGCCCACGGGAGGTTGAGACTTCCCGGGGTAAAGAAGTCAAGTAGAGAACATCCCTCCTGCTATCATTGACCCATCCGAAAAGGAGATAAGCGCGCTTCATGATTCCCAGGATAATCCGATGTAACCTTTCCGGGATCGGAAAGCGACGAAGAAGTTGAGTCATCCCCCGTGATGACTCAAAAAGACTCACGGATGTTCCAAGCACGAGCAAGTCGATCCCAAGACTACTCGTCAAACCTTTAATTTTGATGATGAGCCACCAATGGAAATCTCATCGTCGTCCGATGACGCTTCGATAAGGCCGAGACCAGTCCACTCAATTGGAGAAATCACCGAGACCAACGAAGGCTGTTGAGACAAAGAGGCTCGGCAAGTCGGGTCCACTTCACAATGCACCCCAGTGAAACAGTCCATCGCGCGAGCTCCCAAGCTGCAGCAGTTCGACTCAAAAGGAACTTCACGCGCCCTCTCATCATTGAACAAATCCTGTTGGCCGTGATGATTCCTTTGTAGAATCATTTCCTTTCTCCTTAGAGGTACCCGACCTCCATGAAGAGTCGAGAACGAGCTCGCACGCCTTCCATGCACTACCCGGCTCATTTCATTTAAATCGAGTACCATTGTTCCGTGATTATGACTTTGACGCCGCATGGCCATCACCGCAACGGAAGAATCAACAAATCCGCGAAGTGTTCAAGGCATTATTTGTTGAGATTGAACGGATGGAGAGGCATCGCCTCTATGGACATGCGGCGACAACGAGAGATGCCAACCTTATCGCCGACTTGAGAGGCATAACATCGAGATCGGGAATGGTGGCAACATCGAAACAATGCGTGTGGAACAAGTTAGATACTTCAGGACATTGTTCAACAAGTCACTGCTGTATGGAGAGCCGAGAATGCCGATGCAAAAACGAAGTTGAGAGAACACATTGAGCACATGCATGAAGCTCACACTGCTAGAGATAAAGTCACTGCGTGAGAAAAATAAGAGTGATCTACAAATTTGGAAGAAAACATGGATAGAAAATTCAGCCTTCTCATGGCCGAGATGAAGCTAATTTCAGCAGAGTCCAACGCTACTCGATCCGAATTTCGTCGCATACTCCGCAGCGGACTTCGAGACGAACTCGACTATCGCAGGCTCGACTTCCCGCTTGCGAGATGTTTCCAGCGTTCCTCTCTCCTTTGATGATGCCAAAAAGGGGAAGATGAATACCTTAAAGCACGAAGAGATCCGAAGCGAAAAAAGAGGATCGCACTTGCGAAGGAAAAGACAAATTGAGGAGCGTTGAAACAAAAGAAAGGGAAATCATTGAGGGGAAGGATCGAAAGATGTGACCTTGATGATTGCACAAACCCCCAACAAGGTCTTGTCACGGTGACTTGATCGGAAAAACTCCCCGTGACTCGCCACTCCAACACTCTGCTATATCTATGGTCGAAAAGAGAAAGACAATTGAAGCGAGGGATGGAGGAAGTGGAAGGAAGAATGGATGCCCGGGTTATGAACATCCTGAAACAACATGGAGGCATTCCAAAGAGAAGCGAGACACTTATGCCATCTCGGATGTCGGAGACAGAGCCACGATCGATTGATGAATTTAAAATGCTCGCATCCAAGGATACTTTGCAAATATGTCTATGGCTCAAGCTTGGGACTTGTCTTGGGAAAAGGGTCTCACGTTATGTGAAGAAGGCGACAGCACAGACTACGGCGGTCACTCTGCTGGTCACTCCCGGTCACTCACCGGGAAGAAGACTCCAAGACTCAATACAATACACGCCCGAGGTAGAGGAAGAAGCGATGGTGGAGGAAGAGGTTTGAGACCTGGGCCTCGCCCCAAAAATATTGAATACGTAGATCCAAGCAAGAAAGGAGGGATCTTTTCATGGTCTTGACCAAATAGCAAATTTGCAAGTGGCTAAAAGTAATCTTGAGTATGCGAAAAGAATAGAAGAGGAAAACAAGAGACAAACTCAGCTATGGGAGGAAAGACAAGAGAGATTAAGAAGAGATGAAGCTGCCAGGAAGGCATATGAAAAGAAGAAGAAGAAGCGGTTGACGATGAGAAAAAGAGAAGAAGAAGCGAAGATCTTGAACAAGATGAAAAGAAGGAGACAACGAAGGAGATGAAGTGTTCTTGTCCACCCCTTCATGTATTTTATGATGTAAATACATACTATGTAAGTTTTTAGCTATAAACTCTTTATTTTACGTGTAGACAAATGTTTGCTATGATACACCTTGTAAACATTGTGTAAAAGAACAAAAATGTTATGATCAATAAAAAGATTGATTCTACGCATACATTCTATGTGAATACATTATCTCAGTATGTATCTTTGCTATTTGCATTTTTGAATGGTTTAAGTTTTGGCATCATCAAAAAGGGGGAAATTGTTAGGAAATTTATTGTTTAGATTTTGATGAATGCCATGTAAAACTTAGAATAGGAAGTTGGCACCCCATTCTTGTTGTAAAATGCATTGTAATAAATAGGGATGGCCAAGCCGAGTTAAGTCGCCTACGCCCTAACATGCAAGAAGACAACTGGAGATTAGAAGGAAGACTCATTGCGAGATAGCCGAGTATGGCAAAGAAGAGTAGACGGGAACTCTACTAAAGAAGCGGTGAGATGCAACAGTGGAGTATCGATCAAGTCAACTCAAGAAAAGCCAAGTCTCAAGTTGAAGTGACGAAGAGTCATCCAATGATTGGAAGTGACTCTAAGTCACCTGGGAAAGCAAAGAAATGCGGTCAAGTCGAGATAATCAAAAAGATCCGTTGCACGAAAATCAAGAGAATTACTTAAACAAGTAATATCTCCATACCACCTTTCTCGAAGTGCCCAGTCCCAGAAGCGTGCAAAAGGAACAAACCAATGAGAAGCACTACACCGTGTCAGAACTCTGAAAAGGTGAATAACAATTCATACGAGGAAATGGCAATTCCAAGGACTGCAACAAGACAAGCCAACAACTGCAAGTGACTTTCAAAAATAAGCCTATCTCTTCAACGGGCAAATTTTTGAAAGATCACTATAAAAGGCTGAGAGATGATTTTGAGAAAAAAAGATGGACCAGAACCAAAAACGTTCAAGCAATTATTAGAAAATCTGAAATATTCTCAATCCTCAAGCCTACACTACGAAGAACATCAATCCAACACTCACCTGTGAAGGAAAGATAACTTCAATCAGTTGAAGAGGAAAATACTGAAAAATCAAGGGGTCTACATTCCACGAAGGATTGTAGAAAGGTTCAAGGTCGAACCAAGTCTTGAGCTTTTGGAGGGCTTCGTGATCAAATCCAAAGAGCTTGAGCAAGTGAGTCAGTAGTAACAAAGCGGTGCCCTGTGAAGAAGGCGAGTCGCACGAGAAGCCACCGAGTGATCAAGGCGTCTCAGACGAGTCCCAAAGGATCAAGTCACCACCAGATCAAGACTTGTATCTGGACTGTTACCACTTTGTATACTGATCAATACCTAGTGGATTCCTCCAGGAGTTGGAGAAGAGAGGAGTAGAAGAATTACCCCATCTTCGAACCTCTATAAAAATTTCATTGTGTCATTTACATTTCAAAGACTTTAATTCCTGCATCTTAATTGTTTAAATCTGTGATAAATTTGCTATCCACTTGATAATTTCTAAGTACTAAAACCAAGCACTAAATCCTTGTTTAACCAAACTTAAGGGTGTTAAGTCTTCCAAAAAACAAACCACGATTGAGTTAATTTAGACCCAACAACCGAGTTATTCCATCAACAAACGATTGAGTCCGTTGAGAGACTAACTCTCTTGATTAACTAAATTGGTCATCCACCTAGGACACGGTGTGTAGTATCAACTCGAATATTTAAAAGGACTAAATCAAAAATTTGGTAAGGTTTATTCAACCCCCCTTCTAAACCTTACACTTACACCCCTTGGGACCTACATCCACTGTAAACTCTGAAACGAAGTAAAGTTTAAATATTCCATATTTTTAAGAAATCTCTAAAGTATTTCCATTATAACAACTTATTTTCGAATTAAAATTCAATAAGCTAGAAGGTGCTACATTTAGTGGTATCAGAGCCTTTTTAAAATCGGATTTGTATAGTTCAAAAGTTTTTCTTTAGAAAATATTTTAAGTAAAAAGTCATGGGTTCTAAGTCACGCTTCGAGCATCTCCCTCCGCAATTCGGTAAGGATTACATTTACTGTCATTATTAATTGATATATATATATATATTTTTTTCTATAAAATGTATGCCTGTATGAAATTGATTGTTGTTTGAATTGAATAGAAGATAGATGAACTTAATATTTTATCTGGAAAAAAAATTATTTTATATACAAATAAAATTATTCACATTATTTTACTTCAAATTCCAACATGATTGTTATAATGATAGTATTCCACATTTTACCGAATCAGAAGAATGTTAATTATTACTTACACAAAGTTACAAAATAATATTAGAATGGAACATATGATTGCGAGAATTTAATGAACTTAATAAACTTATTTCAGTTAATATAAAATGAATCGCAACACTCGCTCGACTCACCAAGACGGTATGGTTCCAACACCACCAATGCTCAAGGGACTCCCCTGACTGACGAGGCTCTCTTTTGCAAGCTTTGACTACTTTTGGTGATACTAATCAGACTAGACGTGCTGACGTCCCTGAAAGAAACCGTTATCAAACTTTTTCTGGTTATCCCCGCCATCTTTTGTGGGTACCACTGATCCTATCAAAGCTGAGGGATGGCTTACTGAGATACGAAAAGTCTTTTCTGTAATTGATTGTACTGATGAAGAACGTGTTAACTATGCAACGTTTGTGCTGAGAGGAGATGCATATGATTGGTGGAGGATGGTGCAACGTCAGATAGAGGGCGACACTAGCCCTTTTACTTGGAAAAGGTTCACAGAAGTCTTTATGATAAATACTTTCCGAGGAGTGTTCGCCAACATAAGGAACGAGAATTTATACAGTTGGAACAGAGGAATCGTACGGTGGCCGAATATGAAGCAGAATTCGCCAAATTGTCCAAATTTGCTCCTGACTTGGTTGCTACTGAGGAATGAAGAGCCAGACAATTTGAAGAAGGACTCCGATCCCAAATCAAGCTTGCAGTGACTCCTTTTGAGTTTACTACTTATTGCGAAGTTATTAACAAAGCTATGTTGGTGGAAATGGCTCAATCTGTGAATCGGGAAGAGATGCGGATCCAACAAGGAGGACAAAAGTTCAAAAGAGAGAACCCAAATGTTTGGAATAATAATGGTCATAAAAGAAAGCAAGTACAAGTTCCACAGGATGCCTCACATAATAAACAACTGACAACTGTTTGTACTAAATGTGGCAAGGCACATCGGGGAGAATGTTTGTTTGGTACAGGAGTTTGTTTTAATTGTAAGAAGCCTGGACACATAGCTTTAAACTGCCCAGAGAGGAAGAAGCCCACTCAGGCTAGAGTGTTCACAATGACACAAGCAGAAGCCGAAGAAGCAACAGACGTGGTGGCCGGTAATAAATAAATTCTTGCATTTTTTTCTTTCGAATTTCATATCATTATGTTCATGCATATTTTGAGTTTGTAATTATGTTGTAGGATCTATGAATGTTTGTGGTATACATGTTTATGTATTAATTGATTCTGGTGCTTCGCACTCCTTCGTGAACTCCAAATTTGCGATGAACCTGTCCAATTATTCTACTTCGTTGGACACTCTTTTCAGCATATCAACCCCATTGGGGGATATCATGAACTCAGCCTTAGTTTACACTAATTGTCTAATTTTCATTGATGGGAGAGAGTTATCTGCTAATCTTATTGGGTTGAATATTCATGACTTCGATGTCATTCTAGGAATGGATTGGTTATCCAAACATCATGCAACAATATTGTCGACCTCGAAGGGTAGTCTTTTATTCTCTTCAGGAATCCCAATTATTCTTTCATGGAGTCTCATCAAAACCTATTAACCATATTATCTCAGCTATGAAGGCCCGTAAACTCCTAAACAAAGGTTATGAAGCCTATCTAGCCTCAATAACTAAAGTTTCAAAGGAATGTCCTCCTATTGAGCAAATTTCTATTATCTGTGAATATCCTGATGTATTTCCGGAGGATCTTCATGGCATTCCGCCAGAAAGAGAGGTGGAATTTGTCATAGAATTAGTGCCTGGAATGACTCCAATATACAAGGCACCATATCGAATGGCTCCTGCAGAACTAAAAGAAATTAAGGAACAACTACAAGATTTGCTCGATAAAGAATTCATTAGACCGAGTTACTCACCTTGGGGTGCACCAATCTTATTTGTCAAAAAGAAGGATGGGACGATGAGATTGTGTATTGATTATCGTGAACTTAATAAGGTGACCATCAAGAACAAATACCCTCTTCCAAGAATTGAGGAATTATTTGACCAATTTCAGGGTTCTGGGTATTTTTCTAAGATCGATTTGAGATCAGGCTATCATCAATTGCGCATTCGAGAAGAAGACATCCCAAAAACCGCATTTCGTTCTTGCTATGGTCACTATGAATTTCTTGTCATGCCTTTTGGTTTGACTAATGCCCAGCCACATTTATGGACTTCATGAATCGAGTCTTTTCTGATTATCTTGATCAATTCGTCATAGTCTTTATTAACGATATCCTTATATATTCTCGGTCGAAGGTTGAGCACGAACGACACTTAAGACTAGTGATGTAGAGACTCCGAGAGAAAAAACTATTTGCAAAATTCAGTAAATGTGAGTTCTGGTTAGACTGTGTTCCTTTCTTAAGACATATTGTAAGAGGGGATTTCTATAGATCCTAGCAAGGTTGAGGTGGTGAAAAATTGGCCTACACCAAAGAACGCAGAGAGATCCGATTTCTTTGGGTTAGTCAAGCTACTACGTAAGATTGGTCGAGGTTTCTCTAAGATCTCTACGCTCCACTAACTCAACTAACGAGGAAGAACATTAAGTTTCAATGGGATGACAAGTGTGAAAAGAGCTTCAACGAGTTGAAAGAAACATTGACAACGGCTCCAGTTCTTACACTGCCAAATGGGATTGATGGTTTTATTATCTATAGTGATGCATCACTAAAGGGTTTAGGTTGTGTTCTTATGCAACATGGGAAAGTAATTGCATACGCTTCTAGACAATTGAAGGATTATGAGAAAAATTATCCAACTCACGATCTTGAATTAGCAGATGTGGTTTTTGCATTAAAAATATGGCGACACTACTTATACGGGGCTAGGTGTGAAATTTACACCGATCATAAAAGTCTAAATATTTCTTCACTCAGAAAGAACTTAACATGAGGCAACGCATATGGCTTGAACTAGTGAAGGACTACGAGTGCGTTATCAATTACCATCCGGGTAAGGCCAATGTGGTAGCAGACGCTTTGAGTCATAAAGGTCAAGGATTCATTTCTACTTTGCATGTGGTTCAACAGCCGTTGTTAAAGGATATACAAAACCTTGAGTTGGAAATTATTCCCCAAGAAAAGATGAGTTATTTGGCTACCTTGACTTTACAGCCGTCAATTCTGGGAAAGATAAAAACTGCACAACCAGATAACCCAAAGTTAAACAAGATTCGCGCAGAGGTCATTCAAGGAAAACGACATGATTATGTGATCTCACCATATGGAACTTTACGTTTGGGTAATAGACTTGTAGTCCCCAACAACGAGGACTTGAAGCTAAAGATTATGAAGGAAGCTCACAACTCTCCTTACTCTATTCACCCGGGAAGTACAAAGATGAAACATGACCTCAGCAAACATTTTTCATGGGTTGGCATAAAAAAGGACGTGGCATCATACGTTCAGAGGTGTCTTACCTGTCAACAAGTCAAGGCTGAACATCAAAGACCTTCTGGTCTTTTGCAACCACTGATGATTCCTGAGTGGAAGTGGGAACGTGTTGGTATGGATTTTGTTATGGGACTACCAAAAACAAAAATGGGATTCGACTCTATCTGGGTTATATTTGACCGTCTCACCAAGTCTGCATATTTTTTACCAGTGAAAAGAACATACAACATGGAGAAATATGCAGAAATTTATATAACTGAGATAGTCGGTTGTATGGAGTACCATTGTCCATTGTGTCGGATAGGGACCCTAGGTTTACCTCCGCTTTTTGGAAAAGCCTACACGAGCTATGGGTAGTTAGTTAAGTTTCAGTACAACTTTTCATCATCAAACCGATGGACAATCAGAGAGAACAATTCAAACACTTGAAGATATGCTCCGAGCATGTGTGATAGATTTTAGTGGTACTTGGGATAAATTTTACCGATAGTGGAATTTTCGTACAACAATAGCTATCAGGTTTCTATTGGGATGGCTCCTTATGAGGCTTTGTACGGAAGAAAGTGTTGATCACCAGTGCATTGGGATGAAGTCGGTGAGAGAAAACTAATAGGACCTGAGTTGGTCCAACAGACCGCATAAGTAGTTGAGAAAATCCGACAAAGAATGAAAACTGCTCAGAGCCGTCAAAAGAGCTATGCTAATAAGAGAAGAAAGCCATTAGAATTTTCTATTGGAGATATGATTTTTCTTAAAGTGGCATCAATAAAAGGTGTTATGAGGTTTGGAAAGAAAGGGAAGTTAAGTCCTCACTATATTGGACCATTTGAAATTTTAGAGAGGATAGGTAGTTTGGCATATCGAATTGCCTTACCACCAGCACTATCTGGAGTTCACAATGTCTTTCATGTCTCGATGCTTAAGAAGTGCATTCCAGATCAATCACACATTTTAAGTTATGAGTCACTCAATATTCGTGACAATCTGACATATGAAGAAACACAAGTTAGAATTGTGGATAAGATTGAGAAGGAGCTTAGAAGAAAGAAAGTTGTATTAGTCAAGGTTCAATGGAGGAATCACACTATAGAAGAAGCTACGTGGGAACACAAAGATGAGATGCATGTTCTATATCCCCAACTATTTGGTAAGAAAGGAGCTCTCAATATACGATTTATTTTCTTGCATTAGAATATTATTTATATATGGTTGCAAGTTTCGATGACAAAACTTTTTAAAAGGAAGGGAGAATGTCACAACCATATTTTTTAAAAGAAAATAAAAATTTAAAAAACATAAAATAGAGATAGTGGATGTTATTGGGGGACAATGGGAGATAAAGGTGGAGAAAGGTGGATAAAAGAAGGAAAAAAAAATAAAATTGGGAGATTTAGTGGGGATAATGGAAAAATAAAATAATAAAAAGGAAGAAATAAAAGATGATAAGGATGATTAGTTGGGAGGAAGAATCGGAGGAGTGAAGGAGGAACAGAAAAGACGAGAAGAAAGAAGGAGAAAGAAAGAAGAAGAAAAAAAAAGAAATCAAGGAAATACAAGAAGTATAATTCAATTTGGAGAACAAATTATCCGAAGAGTTTGAAGGTTTCTTAATTATTTCTTTAGTTTCATATTGAATTTGGTTAAGTTTTACTGATACTATTATATAATAATTTATGTATAGATTCTTCGGGGTAGAAGCCGGAGTGATTTTTATCATAGTTGATTCGACGAACCAGGCAAGTAATCTCTCTAGTTTTCATATAGAATTAAGATTTATATTATTGTTAGTAGTTAATATGTTTAATTTCGAGACTTGTCACCCTATTAAGTTTAATTTAATATGATTGTACTTAGAAATCTTTATTGAAGAATAATTTGTAATAGTCTTTTATCTTCTTTTAGTGACTGATTCTGAAAAGATTATCGAATAACTTGATTTGTTAATTTTAGCGTATAACCGAAATTACCATTTGATTATATTCAAATGACTATGTTAATATATTTCAGGAAAAAATAAATGAATGGGCAATTGATTCCAAATGAATATTATAAAGGAGTTAAATAAATTTTATTCGAACTTGTACAAACTTACGAGCTTAACCATCTTTATCTTTCTATTCTTTTCTATTGGATAATTTTTCTAACAAAAGTTTTGACTGGATAATAAAATAAACTCACATTTTGTTGATATTATTAAAGTATCAAATGGGTAACTAAAATAAATTTGTATAAAGTTGCTTGTTTATATTACGTATGAGTACAGTAAAACTTTTTAGTTATTAGTACGCCAATGATTAGTTATATATTAATTTTAATTAGTGATTATTATATATATAATTTAATTATATATATATAGTTGCTTGCTTATATTCAAATATTCATAGAATAAATTGATACGTAAAGAGAGACTAATGATTAGTCATATATATATATATATATAAATTTCAGTTAGTGATTAATGATTATATATATATATATAGTTGTATAATTTATAAGCATAACTGAAGTGCTAGGGAAATTAAGAAAAAAACTATGAGTGCAACTTCTCTTTAGATATTGTTAATCCTGGTTGTATCTATACATTCATGCTTATTCATGTTCCTAATTATGATTGAACTAATGAAATAAATTAATTATGTCCATGCTTGTTTAATTTATTCAATTAAAGTTCTATCACTTAGATTCATTCATCATGTTAATGTATCTTCATATCATCTCACGAGCATGAAAAAAAAGTTAAAAAAAATTTAAATAGAGTCAAGTTTTAAGGTCTATAATTAATAATAGTAAATTTTTTAAAAAGAAAAGGGTGCACATTGTGTCTATGATGGGAGTGAGTGGGAAATGGGCGCAGGGGACCGGCGTTCCGACTATGTGCCACTTGCGGCTAAGTTAATGTTTATGAAAATGGGCTTTCGGGAAAAATGTTAATCGGGTTCCAAATAACAAGGCCCACCGCGATCCCGATCAGATTAAACAATGTGCCACCAAGTGAGCTCGCGTCTTAAAGAAAGTTTTAAGTAAAGAAAATGAAAAGTTTTGAAGTAAATGATATAATATTGCATTAGGCATGCATTCATGCATGAGATTACTTGTTGAGCTTTTTTAAGCTCATCCCACGAATGTTTAATATTTTCAGATGAGAACCCTGATGAGGAAGGAGATGACGCGGCGCAGTGACTTGCGAACCGACGTCTTTCATGATTTTCATGTCTTTCAAGTCTCTTTTTTTGAAAACAAAGGTTTGAATTTTAATTTCTATTGGGATGTTGACTGTTATTTTTATTTCATTATGAATGTTTCTGGATTTATGATTGTTTCAGGTATTAGTCTTTATTTCCGCTGTAAACTTTGAAACTAAGTAAAGTTTTAATATTCCGTATTTTTAAGAAATATTTAAAGTATTTCCATTATAATTACTTACTTTCGGATTAAAATTCAATAAGCTAGAAGGTGCTACAAAAGATGTGTCTAATCCATAACCATTTTACTCTCTTTCTGATGCTACTCTCTCCCCTCCCCCACTATATATCTCCCCCCGCAATCATGAAAAATGAAGAGAAGAAGACTGCTACTTGACGAGGAATCATCATCTAATGAAATGACGACGAATTATTGTTGTATGTAAACATATATGTGTTATTGTAGAAATAGAGATTGATGTTGTAGAAATGTATAATTTTTAGTAGGAATTTGATTGATGTTGTGTTTGGGTTTTGGTTTTCTTATGGACACGATCGTGCCATCAAAATATTGTTCTTATGGTCATGTTTGTGCTCAGTTGTTTAAGTCAATAGGGACATAGCTAGTGGGGCTAGCCGCGATAATTGTTGTTGGAAATTTGGTTTTGATAAAGCGGACGTCGATCTTATTTTGGCCAAATTTTCGGTAGCTAAGCATTTAATTTTGGAGGAATTAAATTATAAATTGTTAATCTACATTTTGAGTAGATGTTCGTAGTATTTTTTATTTCTCAAAACCGAATTTTAGTGAGTGGAAAATTAATACACGAAGTTGGCCACACGAATGGACATTATGTCAAGAGAGTTGAAAGGTTAAAGCCTTGTCCCACATAAAAAATAAAGCTTTGTTTATCCTAGTTTAAATACTAGAAGGTGTTATTAAAAATAGGTGAATATACTATAACACAAGTGGATTATCACAAATGGTCCTTATGCCCGCTGACTCTTTGGGCCCATGTTCTAGTTCAGTTAGTTTTGTCACTAAAAAATGGGCTTGACCCAAATTCAAGTGATTATTGGGCCTGATGTATCTGGACATTGGAAGTGTCCAAATTCATGTGTGTCTCTTAGAGTTTGTAACTCCTAGATAGTGATCATAATGTGGTTTGTAACTATTGGAAATTACATTTGGTTATAATTCTTCATTTTCTATCATTAATCTCCTCCAAGAGTTGGGAATGGTTGCTTTATATAAGCTTAGTTTGTATTCAAATTTGAACAAGGAAAATAGGAAGAGAGAGAGAGAGAGAGAGAGAGAGAGAAAGAGAGAAATTCTGCTATTAAACAATCTGTCCAGTGGATTTTATCCCGAATGTCGTCACATCTGTCATCATATCTCTCTCTGCATCTTCCTTTTTGCATTTCTGAGTCAAGCAAACCAGTTTTCACACTACTTCTAGTAGCTTTTGTGTTAGTGGTGCTACTACACAAAAGATGTAAACCGTTTTATCTTTAGGGACATTACGTCAAACCGTGAGCACTAGATGGGACGTATTTGTCTTGTGGAAAGAGGTCTTCCTCGACTTGGTTTTAAAGTTCTATCAGATTCATGCTTCTGGAGTTAAAGTCCATTCAAGACTTGTAATAGTCAGGTTTTGTTTTTCATGTAAATTATTGTTTCTGTTTTATACGCCATCTTGAAGGTTTTTCCCGTCGTAACCAATGCAATTCAACAATTGCCTCTTCAACGTCATAAGTTTTTCAAAATTAATATAAGTTATATATATATATATAATTATTAAATTTATATTTATGTAGAGCGAGTTCCTTTTGTTTAAGCCTATGAAGCTCCGTGAAACAAGGGATTTTTAGTTATTAAGTTTTAAAATTTCGCGCCTAAAAAGATTTAAAAACATATCTTCAATGAATTTTGTCCCCGCCCCCTCCAATATTCTGGCTTCATCCCTGTAAATCAAGTCGGGCATGATCATGCCCATAAAAACATGGCACGATCGTACTAAGGACATTGTTTAAATTGACGACAATTATGTAAAGAGAATGAGTGCATTAATATAAGTGATGAACTATCAATAGTGCGATATTGTTCCATTACACCACATCAAACATGGCGACTCGTTTGCCTTTGTTGATGGGATTTAATTAAATTTTTGGATTGGACTTTTTTTTTTGAGGTAATTAAATTTTTGGATTAGATTATATTGTACTATTTATGGATTATATAAGTTGATGCAATATTGTGTCTGTGAGTTCGGATTACCATTTATATTTTTGGACCAAAAATAGAATTCTTTATTTCCAATTATTAATTAAGTAGGATAGTAATATCATGTGTCCAAAATACCCATGGATATAATAATGATTTTTGGCAGTTTATGTGAGGCCCCGAATTTTAACAACGCGAGATACTGAGATACGGTATTATATAGTGATTATTTATTCGGCTATGTATCACAAACCTATTATTAATGAAATGCGACTCTACTTTTATTTATTTATTCCAACGTCAATTACGCATTTCGCATTTTTGAGCTTAGCAATTTTATATTCTCTTCTAGTATTAATACTTGATCGAATGACTACGACTTTAGAAATATTGGACCCTCAATAAATTAGGAGTATATTCCAATCCCTATCCAAATATTTCACTATATTCTATAATTCATTTCCTCAACAACTTCCAATTAATTTTTTTTAAATACATATTTCTTATTTCACATCTTTAATTTTAAAATTTAATATTAAGTATAATTATTTATACATTTTATTTTTCTTCAATTTTATAAAATAAAAGAAAATCAAATATGTTTTTTTCCTAATTTTCGAAAATACCCTTTATATAGGGAGGTTATTTATATTTTTGTTAAAAAAAATCTACATATTAGAATTTTCCTACAAACCCCACTATCACAATTGGTCAAACAAATATATTTTAAATTCCCCCCCTAAAAACTAGCTTTTAGCCAATTGTCCCTAAGAAAGCAACCTACCTATTATTTTATGTTCTAATTTTTCCCAATTATTACCCTAACTCATCATCTAACCAAACCAAAACAAAAATTTGTCCTCCCCTCTCCATGATGGACGACCATTTGGCCTAGAGGATCAAAAATATGGTTCAATTTTTCATTCAACACATTCATCCCTCAAGCCATTCTCTCCAACTTCTCTCCAAATATCCTCCAACATTTTCTCTAAGCATAAGTTCATCTTCTTCTTCAAACCTTCAAACACTTAACCAAAAATTCAAGAACTCCCTCTTCCACTTACACAAAAATTCGAACCCTTACAACAAGTTAAGAAATTGTGTTCAAAAAATCATCTTGTTATCCTCTAGCTCATCATCTTCACTTCTTAACCTAAGTTTGATTTTTGGATTGAGGTGTACTTAGAAGACTTGGGAGACACTAAGAGCCTTACCATCATCTTAAAAAGGACTTCAAGACTTTGAAGATTTTGAAGAGAAATTGGACTATAAGGTAAGAAATGGGATTTTTAGTACATTTTCTTCCTCTCTTCTATTTTCTAAAATTTTGATACTCCATTTTTATTTTTGGACTTTTAGGGGCGGACCTTAAGAGTTGTGTTAAGAGTGAGCAAAGAGACACATTTTGAGACCTCTACTAGTCTCATTTCATCTACTACACAAGGTAAGTATAGTTTTACCAATATTCTTCACATCCTTCTTCTTTCCTTAAATTTTTAACCTCATTTCCTAACTCCTACATTTTTTGGTATTCCTTGACCTAGGGGGCTGACCTATGTCACTTCTCCTTCAAGAGTAATTTATTTCATCTTTCACCAACAAGTTCATTTTTAAGGTGGGTGGTAAAATCTTTCCAACTTCTAGGTATTTTTACTTAAAATGCATGTAGTATTTTGATGTTGAGCACTTGAGATATATATGTTATGTATTGCATGTTAACTTCTTGTATCAAGTTGAAAATTTATCAAGTATGACTCAAAAATGCTATTTGTTGAAAAATAGGTACATACATGTACACTTTATTGTGATATTTAGTGAATGTTTATGTGAAATGGACTTGTATATGTATGACTCTTGAAATCCATATTTTGTATGACTTATAACCTGTACAAGTCGAGCATAATTGATTAAATTTTAATTTTTGGACTTAAAGTGCAAAAATGGAAAGTTGGTGGACTTAATTGCAAGAAAATAAAACTTAAGGGACCCCTCTGTAATTTTCGATTTTTGGGACTGTACTCAGGTTCAAAAATGATGTTTGGACATTTTAACAAAGTTTCAAGAGTTTTTAGATAAATAAAATCAACCCTTAAAAGCCCAAGGACTAGATTGTAAAATTTTAGAAGTTTAAGGGCTATATTGCAATTTTCGAAACTGTACCAGACCCTATTTTTAAAATTTAAAATTTTAACTCTTAATGGACTGGAAATAACATATTTTAAGTATATTACAAAAATCCAAGTGTTTAGAGCTTGGAAAGTAATTTTATAAAAATTGAGGGACCAAATCGTAAAAGATTAAAACTGAGGACCAAAATGAAATTTTCAGGACTTATGCAGTCCATGCACCTGGAAATACTAATTTAACTATAACATAATTATATTTTAGACCCAAGGTTCAAATTTCATAACAATTGGACACTTAAAAGCCTTAAAGGCAATTATTTCAAAATGGGACAAAAATGATATTTTCAAAAGTTAAGGGACCTATACTTATTTCTTTTAAACACTGCTTTTGTCCCAATATCCGACTGACCTTAGTGATATTTTCCAACTGGAATCACATTAAAAGCCCTTCCGGTTTGTGAGTTCCAATTATTTTAAACTTAGGGCCCGAAATGACAATTTTAACAAATTTGGGGCCAATGTGAGAATTTTATAAAAACTCGACCTCAAAACTTTAAAAACCTAAATCTCTGAACAATTTAGAGAATTTAGGAACTGACCTCATAATTGTTCAAGGTCGGGATCTTTACTTATTCAATTTTTAACCCCAAAAGTATTGGTTTTTACAAAACGGAGCTAATTGTAAATTTTCTTTTAACAAGGACCTAACTCAAATTATTTTTCTTTTAAAAAAAAACAGCCCTGGACCCTCTGAATTTTAATAATTAATTAAAAGATTTTATTTTCTTAAAACCCCTTGACTTGTCGGATCGTCTTGACCGATTAATACCCGATCGCGGGGTGACTTCCTCGTCTTGCGATTTCGAATCTATAACGGGACTTATGTTCCACCTAATCTTTCAAGATATCGAAGATTGCTTATCCTCCCGATAATCATCTTCATCCAAATAACTCCACCAATGCCATAATTGCCACTCGCGATTTTCGAAACTTTTCCTGAACTGCTTACCTGAATCAATAATACTCGACTGCCTGGTTGACTACCTGAACTTGTATTTACTTTCCTGCCTGAGTCAACTTGGTGTGTCGAGCTCACAGTCGAAATGGATACGTCGGGGATGGAACCAGGCAGCTCGGCTGCTATTCCACTCTCCGGCCCCATCGTCCTAATCCCGCAACTGAGGGATGGAGTTTGTCCAAGGGAAGCGGGTCGTAATACTTGAGGTATAATCATGATTATGACAAATCCGAGCTTTGCTAGCTCCACTGTGGATTTTGTCTTTGCCTATGGAGCGATAAGATGACAAGTCTTGGACCATCTTGCTCGGGGAGTTACAAGGAAGAATGAAAGAATCGTTGTCTGATCCACACGATTCTGGAGCTAATCGGACCCGTTTGGTTGGCGCTACAAATCCGTATGCAACCGCTACTTGTATTGCATTGGTTGGCGTTACAAATCCGTACGCAACCGCTACTTGTCTTGTATAGGATTGGCGCTACAAATCCGTACGCAGTCCTCCTGTCTTGCTTGAATCACATAGTGCCTTTGTGACCACAAATTGTTTTCTTAAAACTGTATAAGTATATTACTTAATATATTTCTCACGACGCTTGTGGGCTGTGTGTGGAATCATGCATCATATCTCACGCATTTTCATACGACTGTTTTCTTGCATCAAAATATATATCGTCACACTTGCACACGATCACCCCATCCACTGAGATTTCTGTCTCATTCCCTTCTGTTTTCTAATCTTTAGATGGGGACGATGTTGAGGATGTCGACCCGACCGCAGATTGTTGACCCTCGCCCCGCCTGTCGAACTTGTACCATCTTTCTGATGATTATACTTATTTCATGTACTTTGCGGATGTTGAACTCCCTTTTATGCTGCTACTCTTTTCACTTTTTGACTGTAATTTGAGGGCATAGGACCCTTGACATTTAAGATTTGGATATGGTGTTCTTTACGCTTTAGTTTTGACATGTAAACTTATTCAGGTTATTATGTCGGATGTATTTGGACCTCGGTAGACTTTAAGTTGTAATTTGTACTTTTATTTGTTTTATTTCCGCTGCTTTAGGCTCTCCATCACTTGGAGTTATTTGTATCGTTTGTCTAGACTGTTGGTTTATTTCTGTTTATGTGGTTGATCGCCGTCGCGTCGCATTTGGGGCGTGACAGTTTATGCACATATTAAGGGCCAAAAAAGCAAAATTGCATTAGTCTGATTGTGGGTAACGTGCATGACTCCATAATAATAGGTGGAGGTTGGTTTAACAATCAATTGAAATTTGGTTTACAACCCATGCCGAAAAAGTTGTATTGGGCTATAGTCACAAACCAAAAACAAGAGTTTGGGCATGATTAAAGTTATTAGAGGAAATTATAAAAAATACCCACTTTTCGGTAACAATACCACAAAATACGTTCTATCACTTTTGTACTTATTTTTTTCCTTTTTTTACGCTCTTGCATTTCTTTTACGCTTTTTTCCTTTTTTTTTGTTCTTGTATTGCTTTATATGTTATATATGTTGTTTCGATGTTGTTTCTTTGTTGTTTCTTTTTTGTTTCGATGTTTCAAAATAAATTTTACCTATTTTATATGCTTTTTTTGGTTCATGTATTGTTTTATACATTGTTTTCATTTGTTTCTGTGTTGTTCTATAATATTTTTAATATTGTTCTAATAATTTTTTGTTGTTTCCATGTAGTTTTCATTGTGTAAATACAATTTTGACCTATTTTTAAGCTCTTTTTATTCATGTGGTGTTTTTAATATTTTTTTACGTTATTTCTGGGTTGTTTCCATACTGTTTTGAAATGTTGTTCTAATGTTTCTCTGTTATTTTCACGTAGTTTTCAATGTTTAAATACAAGTTTTACCTATTTTTAGGTTATTTTTGCTCATATTGTGTTTTGTATATTGGTCTAATTTGTTTATATATTGTTTCTTGATTGATTTCATGTTTTTATGCATTGAATCAAAAAATGAATTGTGTTTTTTTATTTATATTATTTCTATAATATTTTTAATTTGTTTGGTTTTAATATGTGTTGTTTTTGTATATTTCTTGATTTTTTATAAGATTTCAAGTATAAAATGGATTATTGAACGGAGGCAAAATTTATTTTTCACTGAAATTTTATTAGAAGAAACATGTTCAAAACAATTTTGACAAGAACGTAAAGAAGTCTGGAAAATTTTGTGGGGGCATAAATTTTTTTATGAAAAAGACGGGAGCGTAAATTTGTCCAATAAAACAAAAAAAATGTAAAAAGCTGCTATTGTTTTCAGAAAGTTGGGCAATTATGTACATTTTCCAAGTTATTATCTTGCCCATCCAAGATGACAAACTAGCCGTAGTAGTATAACTAAACTTTGAAAATGGTTTAAAGAATTTCAATACTTTCTCCACTTTTTTACTTAACCAGTACTAGTGTCACGTCTCTATAAATTGACTTTATAGTTTACGTTTTGCCTCCCAAATCATTTGAAAACAACAAGTGTTAAGGTTAGACCAACAACATAATAAATAATCCACTGCTAAAATCCAAATTCATTATATATAAATCAAGTCATTATTTATGCCCGGCCCCGGGTGAGTCCCAAGACAGCTCACACATACAACAAGACAACCCATAATTAAATTACGCAGCAAATGGAATCCCACTAAAATATATATTACTAATACATTCCAAGAAAAAGAAAAAAAAAAAAGAACTATAGTGATTAATACAAACATTATCATTTAAAATACACAATGAGTGGCATACTGACATGAGACAAAAACTATTATTAAATTGTCACGATCAATAATCAAACACAATTATTGTAGTTTTTATTATTGGGAAAATTAGAAAATTGGTCCTATCTTGCTCGGATTTTTGGTCATCTAAGTTGATCTGTTTGAAAATTAGTCCTCTAAGGTATGAAATTTCAGAAATTTCGTCAATTTTCACCGGAATTTTTTCAATGCACCGAAATTACCGATTAGGATCTAAAACGACGTCGTCATGAGCACAATTCTCTTTCAAGAGTATGCAAAACATCACCTTCCACGCTTTGGCAACCATAAAATCTTCCGGATTATCAATCGTCCAAAAGTCCGTTTGCGCTCGTTTTCCACACGCAAGTCCGTACTTGCGCTTCGTTTTCCACACGCAAATACGAACTTCTTGGACGATTGATAATCTGGGAAGAAGATTTTATGGTTGCCCGCAACGCCGTCCCGACATTTTGGAGGCCCGGGCAAAGATAAAATGAGGCCCCCTCAAATTACAACAACACATAAAATAAAAATGCACAATGCAAACAAAAAAATATTCAAAAAATCATTCAAAATGGCATTTTCTAGCTAGTATTTAAGAACCAAATCCATCAACAATATTTTCATAATCAATCTAATCCAACATGTCTTTTTCAATACATAAAGTTAGGTTGCGATTGAATATGGAAGAAATTCCATTTTTGTTCCGCTGAAGAATTTTTTTAACCAAATATACAATTGTTTATTGAAAGTTTTCAGAAAATATATTATTCTCTCACTTTCATTTTTGCTCATTTTTTCTCTTATCAATCACATGTACACATTTTTTCACAAAAAAAACTAATCATTCTTACACATTCTACCACAAGTTTTACTATTCATCCACTCACACATTTTTAACTACAAATCATATCCAATCATTATTTTACTATTTTAAGTCAAATCAACTTTCATCATTACCTTTTCATCATTATCTTTTCATCTCACATCCAATCATACTCTCAAAATTCATCTTTCTTCTTCTAAATTTTTTTACCACTATTTATTAGCAAAAGGGAAATTTTTAAAATGAAAGCATATCCAATCGCACCCTTACTAGTCCATTTAATCTTTTTTGTGACATGTTTATCGAAAATAAATTTTAAAATTTTAACTTCAAGAAACTTCTTGATGTAGATGCCACATTTTATGTAGATGTCACAATCACATGCATAATTAAAATATTCAATAAGCTCATACAGAATATGTACATACATATATATACATATATGGTAGCTCTAGTGGGCCCTAAAATTTGGGGGGCCCGGGGCGGTCGCCCTTTGGGCCCCTCCTCAGGGCCGCCACTGGTTGCCAGGTGTGGAAGGTGATGTTTTGCATACTCTTGAAAGAGAATTGTGCTCGTACGATGTCGTTTTAGATCATAGTCGCAATTTCCGGTGGATTGAAAAAATTTCGGTGAAAATCGGGCGAAAAATTTCAAAAATTTCATAACTTAGAGGACTAATTTTCAAATAGGCCAACTTAGAGGACCAAAAGTCCAAATCTCTTAACTAGGCCAACTTAGAGGACCAAAAGTCCGAATGTGCCAACTTAGAGGACCAATTTTCTAATTTCCATTATTATTTAATAATTAATAATGTTATTATTATTTGATTATTCTTCAATCTGCATAACATTCCAAGTTAATTTTTTTGATAGATTAGTCCAACTTCTTCTTCGAGCTGGTAACTCTCGTATAGAAACTTGTCTGCAACACTAGTATTCGACGGGCCATGGATTGTCCAAGGGAGATCCTTCCAACGCTCAAGTCAATGCAAATTATAGATAATATTCAGAGCAAAGAACAATACTTGAGAGTGATGAATTCAGAACACGTACAAATAACGAGGAGATATCTTTTATATCTAGGTTGATGAGCGCATGAGTTTTGCACGATGAAGTGAGCCGTGTGGCCCGGATAATTATATTTGTCCCAATAATAATTAATAATACCGGACAATTAATTAAATAATTTGAAATTAAATAATGTGTGAAATAATAAAAACAATAATAGTTGGGAAAATATGAATTTATCCGCAATAATATTATTTTTATTATGCTTATTGCCTATAGGGTGGTATTACTTTAATTAAAAAAGAAAAACCCTTTTTTTTAAAACTAATTTTGCTGCTTAATCTTGGCAATTGATTTTGGGCCAACAACTAGGTGTCAACATCACTAAATAGTGGCGGTGCCAGAAAACTCCAAAGATTGAAGGTGAGAACCGTGTAAACAACTATTTTCCAGATGAACTACTGCTGTAAAGAATCCATGTCCTCAAAAACGCACACACACATTTTGCTGTGTGTGAAACTTCCTCGTAGCATCATTAAGTACCATTATAATATTTCTGTTTCACACTTCACACCTTAGAGAGCCCACTTTATAAACACCGAATAATCTGCAGTAGGTCTCACATATTCACTCACCCAAAAAAAAGAAAAAATCACTTTCTCCACAAGAGAAAGCAAAAAGAAAAAAATCACAGAGATTTCTTGCAGTGCAGATAAGGTGTATGGAAGATGGCCTCAGAGAACCAAGAAAATGTTAGAGGCTTGAAGCGTGTAGGAGTTTGGTTTAAGGGCTGTTTGGAAAAGATCATGAATGTTGTGACTAATGCTGCAAAGGATGCCAAGAAACTTGGTGAAGAAGATCCAAGAAGAGTTGTTCACTCACTCAAAGTGGGATTAGCCATAACTGTGGTTTCTTTGTTCTACTACTTTGATTTCTTGTATCAAGGTTTTGGTGTTAATGCAATGTGGGCTGTCATGACTGTTGTTGTAGTTTTCGAATTTTCTGTGGGTAAGTCTATCTTTCTTTTTCCATTCTAAAATTAACATTTTTTTACTTTTATTTTACTTTAATTTTTCAGACTTTTGTGATTATGTGTTATTTTAGTTAGTGTAACATGAAAAAATAATCTAGTTTTCTTGAATATATTGAAGAGGAGGAATATGAATATTCACAAATTAAATCTCTGTAATATTTCAGGAGCAACTCTTGGAAAAGGGGTAAACAGAGCGATTGCAACATTATTAGGTGGTGCATTAGGTGTTGCAGCACATCGATTAGCAAGTTTTGCAGGGGAAAAGATAGAATGCAGTGTTCTCATGCTCTGTGTTTTCTTGATAGGTAAATAAATGATTTGCACAAATTATCTAAAAAAATTATTTTAGTTAATATTTGTATTAAAAATGCATATTAAGTAATTATTCCTTTGTTATCTTGCAGCTACTATGGTGACATTTATGCGATTTTTTCCTAAGCTGAAAGCAAGATATGACTATGGGCTACTTATATTTATCTTAACATTCAGTCTGATATCGGTTTCGGGTTATCGGGACGACGAGGTTTTGGATATGGCACATAGGAGATTGTCCACAATACTCATAGGTGGCTCTGCTACAGTTTTCATTTGCATATTCATATGTCCTGTTTGGGCTGGTGCAGATCTTCACAAGATCACTGCCTCTAACATTGAAAAACTTGGGATTTTCTTGGAAGGTACTTTTATTTTGTGCAACATTTGTATTGAATATTTCTTTAAGGCATTGTGGAATGGAATCTTGATCTGTATTTCTGTTGTTTTGATGGAAGTATGTTTTGTATTTGATGTGAATGTATTTATCAGGTTTTGGACGCGTATATTTCCAGTTACCAAATGATAAGAACTCTGAGAACCAAGCATCAATGGATGAATACAAAACTGTTCTTAACTCCAAAGGCATTGAGGACACCTTGGTGAGTAATCGAAGATCGAATACGTTAAGATTTACGATTATTTCGATCCCATTTGTTCAATTTGATTGAATTTCTGTATATTTTATTGTAGGTAAATTTCGCGAAATGGGAGCCTAGGCATGGCAAATTTAGGTATCGCCATCCTTGGGACCAATACCTTAAGATAGGATCCCTCACAAGAGAATGTGCATACAAGTTTGACGCATTAAATGGCTATCTCAACTCTGATGTGCAGGTAAATTAGCCCACTAACTTATGAGTTTATTACAAAATATACCTTGAAATTTATTCTAATTACAAATTATTTTTCAATACAAAAAATTTTCCCTTTATATTTGTTTCTGTTTTACAAATTACACTCATGAGTGAGTTTTTGTTGAACAAACACACAGGTCAAGGGGTTTGCATTAATTTAAGGGGGATAATCGGCTATTTTTTGTAGTTATGCTAAACCTTAGGTGTAGTTTTTGTAATTTGCCCTTAAATTTATTTCTCGACATAACAGACAACCTTGTGTGATGTTTTTTTCAGACACCGGTTGAAATTGGATCAAAGATCCAAGAATCGTGCACAATGATGAGTTCTGAATGTAGTTGCGCTCTGAGAGAATTAGCAATGGGGATTAAGACGATGACTCGTTCATTGTCCGCTGATATTCATATCGTGAAAGCAAAAACATCCGCCAAGAAACTCAAATCTTTGCTGAAAACTGGCCTCTGGCCCGACACAGATATTTTCGACATAATTCCAGCAGTTACGGTTGCTTCGTTGCTGATCGAAATAGTTTCTTGCACGGTGAAGATTGCGGACTCCGTACATGAACTTGCCTCGTTGTCCAAATTCAAGACCCCTGATGAAAAGATGATAAAACAATTAAGCCTGGAAAGAGTGAAAAGAACTCCTAGTATTGAAGGATCACATAGTTTTAGTGTCGTGGTTGAATGAATTAGCCCATGTGGGAGCTAATGACAACTAATGACTTGTATAATTTAGTAAAAGAGATGGATGATGATTTAGGAATCATCACCTGCTACGGACAATTTTCTGCTCTGTCTGTATACAATTTTTATTTCCTTTTTATTCTCATTGTCTCGTGTGTGTTTTTGTTAATGTGTACAACATCTTTGTTGTATAAAACTAGACATTGTTGCTTATTAAATCCTTGATCAAAGCAAAGGATTCTCCTGGCCTATTTAGCATGTAGATCTATGCATAGACAGAAGTGTAGAACTTAGAAGGGAAGTAAAAAAGTGAAACAAATGAAGAACCTTTTCAACTATAATTCCAATTCTTGTTTCCCCAGCACATTCATTGTATCTGGGGCCGAAAATCGAAGTAAATTACTCAATAATCAACTCGAGATAGACCATTAAAAGCTTTTTGAGCTCGGTTGGTTAACATACCAAACTAAGTTTGAACATATTTCTTTTGTTCGATAAGATGTAAAGCTCGGTTTGAGCTCGAATTGGTTAATATAAAAAGAAATGGGTGTTCTACTCAAGCTTGATTTGAGTTCAACTCGATTGAAAGCTCGTTTAAACTCGATTCAATTAATAATCAAACGAAACTCAAGCATAATTTTCGAAGCTTCATAAAATTTCAAACAAGTTTGAACAGAGGTATGTTCGACTCTACTCGATTCGTTTACACCCAGCTTTGTATTTTGTGTGTGACCCTTGTATTTTCCGTGGACAATTCTTTCTCACCTCTTGATCATGTTTGATCTCGTATTTGAACTTAGGAATAGTAGACTAAATATTTTCCCGCCTAAATCACACTACTAAAAAAAGTAATAAAATTATATAGAAAAATAAGATATAATAAATGTTTGGGATTTGATTGTTTGTGATAATCAACTTTCTTTAAATAAATCACTTTTAAATTATATAGAAAGTATAATTATGTAAAATGAGCTTTACGAATAAATGTGTGTACTAAAAAAGTAATTTGCATTAATTATTATATTTATCCTTTTCTTTTTATTTTTTAAAATTTTAATAACTTTTTATTTTGTACCTTTTTTTACGTGTAATATATATAATTAATCGTCTTTTTATGATCTTCAATTTGACACCAATATTGCATATATATACAATAAAAAATAAACATAATAAATAAAAAAATATGAGATATATTTACTGATTATTTTGTAATGTGCTTTTAAAACTATCCATTTGGGCTATTTAATTTGTATATTAATGTATTTTGGCTATTTATGATATATGTATAGTTGTTATTTGGGCATAACTCATATATCCATAATTTTATAAAATTGTATTTAAGTTGATTAAATTTAGTAAAAAATATTTTTTTAAAGTGAAGAAAATATCTTAAATATGTATCATAATATAATATATATTACATATATCCATAAATAGCATTATATATTTATATATATTTATGTAGGACAAAGTTAAATTTTTATTTAAGATAAAAATTATATTCATAATAGTTTTTTATATATAGAAAATTATGTTTTATATTAAGTACTTTCATGTTAATAGAAATTATTTTTCATATTTGTCAACGTTTTGATATTCAACTTTTAAAGTCGTATAATTAGACATTAGATATGCATTTTTTCTGTTTGGTATTTTTCAGATATATGTGTATATATAAAAATAGAATAGTTTTGTTTTTTAAAATATTTTATTCCCCCCCAAAAAAAAAATGTTGTAAATATAAAAAAAGTTTTTTTGATCTCATCAATAATTCTCACAATTGTTCACCTTACTAAGCCCTAAAAAATATTGGAATTTGAAATGATTTTATCATTAGTTGTATTGAAAACACAATATATAAAATATTTAACATTAGACAATTAAGACTTTTTTCAAACGTTTACTTTCTTATAGATAATTATGCTCTGTAAATAGATAAAATTCACACTCAAAAAATTTGTTATCAACCAAATATTTGTATTCAAACAGATTTTTTTTTATAGTTTATAATGAATGATTTTTCTATTATTTAATCGGATGTTTTTAATCAAATTAACCATCTTTATATTTAAATTATTTATTAAAATTCTAAACTTTTTGCAATCATTAAAAAATATTTTTGTAAAAATATAGTTTGTGCATCTCACGGTCTAAAAACATATCAAATATAAGAATCTGAATGAAATAAAATACTTAGAAAATATAAATAATAAAATACAAATCCCGCCAACAAAATTTCAAAAAAATTAAAAATTGACTTAACAACGTGAATAAATAAAATACATGATAAAATCCGCAAAATAAAAATATTCCAAAAAATAAATCTAATAAAATCAATCATGTTGCTAGAACTATATTTTGTTGTGTCCTATTTTTTCTTAATTACTATACTTAGTTCTCATATATATATGTTAATTTTAATTTATTGCACGATTAGTTTTTGTAAAAATCTCTGCCCCCAATTTACGCATATGAATAACTTTCGAAAGTAGTTTTGCATCCAAATTCTATCTACAACCTTGAAAAATAAAATGACACCAATTTTCATACTTATTAATAATTTATACATGACTAAAACGAAATATGCTATGATGTTTCGCCTTGCGCAATCTTATGAAAAATAACTTTTTGAAAGTCGAACACAAGTACATAGTCTTGAATGTATTTTTTCATAATTTTCAAGTTTGAGATTTTTTCTGCTTTTACCTCATCAATAAAAACATTAAATAGTATTTACCACATATTGTCCGATGCAATTTTACAATTATTATAATACAGTAGACAAAATTCATAGAATTATTAGGAAAATACACATGTCGCAGTTCCAGGCATCACATATATATATATATATACACACACACACACACCCCGTGCATCACACGGGTCAAAGACTAGTATATATATATATAATAACAAACATCTTTCCAAGTTTATTTTCCCGCCTATTTGCACTTCCTAAAATGAAATTAGATGTTTTTTTAATTAAAAAAAATGGATATGCATTGATGGCCTACTATTTTTTTTAAGAGAATGTCTCTTGTAGGACCGTCTTATGGATCCTAATCAGTGTATACCCACTACAATCCGGTTTCGGATCCATACCCACCAGTAAATTAAAAAAAAAAATCAGCGCCCTAAATGGGCTAGCAGAGATTTGAACCCGAGTGCATAACAAGACACAATACTATTTTACCACTAGACCACTAGTACTTGTTATGTAATTTTAGTATAACCATGAATATAGCTCATTCCTTTCAAAAAAAAAATTAATATAACTCATTCATAAATTATTACAAATTCTCAAAGCTCGTCATATTTATTTTCCTTCTTCAATATACGAAGGAATATGATATTTTATCTCAATAAACTGATACTTTATCTCATAAAAGTGTTACTTTAGCTCTTGTCAAATATATTTTTTCTTCTTAGATGTACTGAATTCCTAATATGTGGCTGTATTAAATAACATGATACTTTATCTAAAAAAACGGATACTTTTACTTATAAAAGTGTTACTTTAACTATATCATATTTATTTTTTATTTTTCCTTCTTTCCGTCATTACTAATTTGTGACTATATTAAAAAATATGATACTTTATCTAAAAAAATAGATACTTTAGCGTATCAAAGTGTTACTTTAACTATATATATTTTTTAATTGTAATATATTCATAATTTGTGACTATATTAAAAAATATGTTACTTTATCTCAAAAAACAAATACTTTTACTTATAAAAGTATTACTTTAACTCTATCATATTTATTATTCATCTTTCTTTTATTGAATTCATAATATGTGACTATATTAAAAAACGTGATACAGAAGAAGAGGCCTTGATATGCCTCATGGCCAAAGAACAAGATAATGATGTACACTCCAGTTCATCTCATTCTAATTCTGATGATAGTGATAGTGACACAAATACTTCATCACCCACTGATCTTTATGATTCATTAGGCAGAATGATAAAAGATTTTGAGCATGTAAAAACCTCACACACTTCTAAATGAGAAAAAGCCAAATTCAAAAGCCAAAACTCACAAACTAAGGAGCCGAGTACTCAGGTCACATAGCTATTGAGAATTGTGAGTCAAGGCCGAGATAGCTAAGATCCAAGCAGACTTAGTCGCAATGTTAAAAAAGATGGAAAAATATTTGCAAAATATGATTGCATCATTCACTAAGGCATCTAAATCATTGGATAAACTTATAATGATACAAAAAGAAATGGAGACAAGACAGTATTGGATTCAATTCCTTTGTGAATGCACAAGCTCCAAGAGTGGTTATGGAAAAAGGATCCTCAAGTAATGGGGCAGTTCAAAAATCCAAAGCACCATATGTTGCACCTACACCCACTCAAAAACACAATCACAACCATGCTGGCCTTGGATACAAAGGAAAAGGCAAAAAGCCAACAGGGTATACTGAGAGGACAGCTGAAAAAAAATTCAGAAGAGTCCATCAGCAGACACCAAACATGAAATACTTTGTAAAATCCAAACAGAGCTACCAAAAGCCCTAGAGATTTCAACAAACAAATAATATGATGGGAATGGTAGAATTATCCCAGCCAAGCAATCAAATGTGATATCAGCCAAGTCCAAAGGGATACAAGCCTAAGTGCCAAAGACCTCAGACTCAAAATAGGTCATTTCCCAAGGAAAAGAAGCTATAATCAGCACAGATATGCACCTAAGCACAAAGCCCAATATGCACAAAAATTTCATTACTATCCCAAGAAAACAAATGCACAAGCTCACACACATGCATGCAGACAAAAGAGACAGATCTATGAGCCTAAAGTCCCTAAGCAATTTGCAAATGTTCATTATGATTATGGAACTGATAGGTGGAAACCTCTTAGGGTCAGGCCATTTGGCTATAGGTTGGTTGGATCACCTTATAATGCTAACCCCTTAGGACTCAAACAAGTATGGGTACCTAAAAACTAATTTCCTTGATTGCAGGTTCAATGAACAACTGAGTGCCAAGGAACCTGGTACATGGATAGTGGCTATTCCAGACACATGACAGGCAACAAGAAAAAATTTCAAGGTTCAAGGAAATAAAATGTGCTAAAGTAATATTTGGAGGAAATGAAGCTCCAGGAGAGATCAAAGGCACAAGATCCATCAAGAAGAATGGACTAGAGATCACAAATGTAGCATATGTTGAAGGTCTCAACTTCAATCCGTTGAGCATCAACCAACTCTGTGACAAGGGCTACAATGTAGGATTCAACATGGGTGTTTGGCAAATCAAGGATGCTGAATCAAATGAAATTGTGCTACAAGGATCAACGCAGAAAAACATGTATGTATTGGATTGGTCAACTGCTACACCAAGCACATGTCTGCTAGCAAAGAGTACAACCGAATCAACTTGTGTGGCACAAGAAGCCGAGTCACCTGAATTTCAAGACAATCAACAAGCTTGCAAAGAGTCATCTTGTGGAATGATTGCCGATTTAGCGTACAAAAAAGAAAGCATTTGTGATGCATGCCATAAAAGCAAATAAGGTCTTCTTTCAAGGACAAGTCAAGTCCTTCTTCAACAAGGATAATGCACTTATTGCATATGGATTTGTTTGGTCTGTTGAACCAGCTAGTATTAGTGGAAAGAAATACACCTTAGTGGTGGTGGATGATTATTCAAGATACACATGGACTATCTTTATGTATAAAAAGAAGGAAACCTTGCAGAAGCTCCCTCAGCTGATGAGAAGAGTTCAAAATGAGAAGAGTCAAACCATTATAAAGATAAGGTCTGATAGAGGAACTAAGTATGTCAATGGGATTATAACTCGGTATTGCATAGAAAATGGTATTGCTCATGAGTTTTAGCTACAAGAACTCCACAACAAAATAGAGTGGCTAAAAGAAGGAACATAACTCTCAAGGAAGCTACAAGGACCATGTTAGCTGAAGCTGGATTGCCTAGGAGATTTTGGGCTGAAGCAATTAATACTATTTGCTCACTCAGAATAGGTGTATGATCAACAGGCAGATGTCCAAAAACCTCTTATGAAATTTGGACAGGGAGGAAACCAAATGTTGGATGTTTTCATATATTTGGATATAAGTGCTTCATTCACAACAATGGCAGGGACAACTTGAAAGCCTTTGATGCTAAGCTGATGAAGGTATCTTTTTGGGATACTCAACTGAGAGTAAAGCTTTTAAAGTGCTGAACAAGAGGACTATGGTCACAGAAGAGTCTATCCATGTGGCTTTTTATGAACCTAATGTCAATGGAGAAGACATAGATGAGTTAGCTGACAAGATGAATCAACCAATTGTTCATAAGAGTCCCTATGTTGAGGCATATATCAGAAGACTCAACCCTAATAAAGAAGAGATAGTTGAATCTCAGAGACAGTTGGAAAGTGTGCAGCTGAATGATGATGAGGAAGTTGTTCAAGACAACTTAGCTGCGAGATGACTGAATCCAGCAGACTTACTCTAACCAAATGTGAGATGGCTGAGAGACCATCCTCCAGAGCTTATTATTGGAGATGTTAGAGAAGGAGTAAGAACCAGATCCAGGACTCAACATGAAGCTATGTTCACTTGTTTCATTTCCCAGTTGAGCCTAAAGATGTGTCACAAGCATTGGATGACACACATTGGATTCTAACTATGCAAGAATAGCTGAATCAGTTTGAAAGAAACAAAGTTTGAGAATTAGTTCAAAGGCCTACCCACTAAAATGTTATTGGCACTAAGTGGGTATTTAGAAACAAGATGAATGAAGAATGATATGTAGTAAGAAACAAAGTAAGACTGGTAGCCAAATGGTATTGCCAAGAAGAGGGCATAGATTTTGATGAAACCTTTTCATTTTGCAAGATTGGGAGCAATTAAGATGTTTCTTGCATATGCTGCACACAAGAACTTCACTTTGTATCAAATGGATATGAAGAATGCATTTTTAAATGGACTCTTGGAAGAAGAAGTCTATGTAGAGCAACCTCCAGGTTTTGAGCAGGAAAATATTGGAGATAAAGTCTATAAGCTCAAAACATTTTGTATGGAATGAAACAAGCACCAAGAGCCTGGTATGATACATTGTCCCAGTTTCTTATTGACAATGGATTCACCAAAGGAAAGGTTGATAGGACACTCTTCAGAATTCAAGATGGGGAGAGTATATTATTTGTTCAAATTTATGTGGATGTCATCATTTTTGTATCTACAAACAAAGAGTTGTGTGACAAATTCTCAAATCTCATGCAAGGAAAATTTGAGATGAGTATGATAGGAGAGCTGACTTTCTTTCTTGTACTTCAAGTCAAGAAAATGAAGGATGGAACCTTCATAAGTCAAACCAAATATACCAGAGATTTAATGAAGAAAATTGGTATGGAAGAGAAGTCATCTGTGAAAATTCCCATGAATACATCAGTCAAAATGGATATGGATGCAGATAGTAAAGTTGTTGATCAAACTAGATATAGAGCCCTTATTGGATCATTGCTCTATTTAATAGCAAGTAAGCCAGACATCACCTTTGTTGTCGGTGTATGTGCCAGATTTCAATCTGCACCAAAGGAAAGTCATATGACTGCAGTCAATGAGAATCCTAAGGTATTTGAATGGATTCCAAGAAGTTGGCTCATGGTATCCAAAGGATGGAGGATTCAAGCTAGTTGGCTACTCAGACTCAGACTATGCTGGATGTAGAGCGGACAAGAAAAGTACATCAGGCACATAACAAATGCTTGGAAATAGATTGGTTTCTTGGTTCAGCAAGAAACAAAATCCAATAGCTACATCCACAGCTGAAGCATAGTACATAGTCTGCGAAAATTGTGCTCAAGTCTTGTGAATGATACAACAACTGAGAGACTATGATATAGAAGAAAAGAAGATTCAAATTTTGTGTGATAACACAACTGCTATTGCAATTTACTCAGAATCTAGTATTGCATTCAAGAACCAAACACATTGATGTCAGATATCATTTTATAAGAGATCATGTTGAAAAGAAAGACATCACATTGGAATACATATCAACTGATAAACAATTAGCCGATATATTCACTAAGCCATTATGTGAATTAAGATTTGAAGAGCTTAAAAATGAACTTGGATTGATTGAGCTAAGTTAGGAGGCTCTGAAGACTCAATTAGCAGAGTCAAAAAAGAGTGTATTGGTTTGCCTCAAAGTTTCATTTTTTATCAAAATAAAACAACCAAGATGGCAAGTCAGCTGTATCGAGTTAGCTGGACATCCGAGTCCTTATTATGTGAAGAGAGAAGCAGAGTCAAGTCACTTATGAAGATAGTTGAGTTCTTTATGTGCTAAGTGACAAAACACAATTATTTTCTATGAGTGGGAATGCTTTAAGCTTGACTTCAGCAGTAATTATGGTATCGGTAAAAAGCATATACCCACTTTACCCATGATTGGATATAAATACTGGTGCATTTATTGCGGGGAAATTAATGCGATTTCAAGGCACGATCTCAACCGTTGATCAAATTTGAACTTTTTGCATTCCAAAAACCATCCCCTCATATCCCATATATAGAGAAATTTCTCTTCTCTCTCTTCACACAACTCTCATTCTCTCAAGCAAGAAGAAGCTTTTTCTCTGCATCTAAGTAAAGCAAACCCTAGTTCTTCGATCGTTCATTTTTCAAGTTCTAATCTCTGAAATGGCACCTACGCATGACTTATCAAGATGGATGAGAAAATCCACATAGGACACCGTGGATTTTGAGGGCCTAGTCAAGTAGGGAGTGGACAAAACCCTGGCTAAGAAGATTGCTGAGAAACTCGAGAAGTCTGGTCTCAAAGAGTTTCTTTCTATGGAGTTTTCGCACACTTATTTGGAGGAAGTGGCGATATTCTACATGAATGCTCAGGTTCACGATGATGAGATTCACTCATCGGTCCACAAGATCTGGAACATCAAGATAACTACCATGGACTTACCTTCATCCGTCATCTACCTTTGTCCGATTTGAAGGAGATAACATAGAGAAGACATCAATTTGGTACATTGCATAGAAGGAGATTGCAAAGCCGTGAGTGTGCTATGAAGCTTGTCTACACAACAAAGAGGAGGACTACCACAAGGTAATGGGCATAGTGGCAAAATTTGTGGACATGAAGTTTGGCAGCTTCAATCGGCTGTCTAGTACTAAGATGACTGTGATGGCTGCTATCATGGAAGAGAAGAAGGTGAACTGGGCTGAGTTCATCTTTGGAAAGTTGTGCCAGAACATGATGAACAAGACCATCAATGAAGCTGGCTTGTTCAAAAGTTCACTAGAATTTGGCCTGGTGATAGGTCATTTGATGGAGGTGAAGGGCATTCCTCTTAGAAATGGGAAACCCTTCCACTGAACAAAAATATGTTTAGGGTCAATTTATCAGCTGCCCAACATCATGCCCATGCTAGGAAAGCTGATACGAGCGAAGGGGAATCAGCTGACCCTGTCCCTGAGTACACAACTGCGACTGCTAAGGCTCCTTCCCCCAAGCCTGTGTAGAAAAAGAAGAAGGCTCCTGCCCCAGCAACAAAGTCAGCACCTGCCCCTGCAGCCGTAGAAGACCCTGCACCTACCCCCACATGCAAATTATTGGCCAAGTAAATAGCAATTAAGAATAAGCACTCAAATTCATAAAATAGAAAACATGAATTAATTAAGAAAATAATTAATCAAGATTTAACATGAATCCACAATTTTGATTATGCCCCTAAGATCCGAAAGATTAGCCAAACATTGATAACAAATTCAGAGAAATCAACATTATGACATCGTTTAAGCACATACAAGAGATCTAAACTAAGAAACAAAACCGCTTTGTGTTAGGATGGATTCTCCTTCCAAGCCTTCGAAGCTCTTGTGCTTCCACAAATGTGAAAGGCCTTGTGGTATTCTTCGCGATCTAGCCCTCCTCTCTCAGAAGACCTTGGAACTTGTGTTCCTGTGTAATTTGGTGTGTTGTATGGTTTATGAATGTATGATTTTTCGTGCAAGCCTTGTGTCCCTTTTATAGATGCATAGATAGATCACTTGTAGAGTTTGAGTGGAAAAAGGACACAAAAATACGAAATAGTGCGTCACACAGCCCGACCATCGACTCTCACACGACCACTCCGCATGGTCGTGTGGCTCTCACACGGTCCGGCCGTGCGGCTTGATTTTGTCCCCTATTTCTTTCCAACTTCACACGGACATGTCTTCATCGCACAGGTAAGTCACACAGTCGTGTGGTCCCACATGGTCCGGCCATGTGATGTGTTGTTGTCCGATTTATTTGTTTTTTCGATCTTCTCTTTACACTCGTCAATCCTATCCATGACTTCAACTAATATTTCTTCGACCAATCTCCGTTTCCTGTAAAACGTTACAAGAATACACAGTATCATGCCCTTCTAAGGAAACCAAGTAAAAACACACAGAATATACATGCAAATGTTCCAATTATATACCATTTTAAGCCCTTAAATGCACATATATTTTACAAGTATCAAAGGGGAAGAAATTCCCATATTCCCTGAAGATAGTTTTGCAGAGTACCTTCCATTTGTGGTGGAAATACCTTTGGAGACGGAGTCTGCTGCCGAGAGTGTAAGGTATACTGTCCACATCCCCGCTGAAGAAATCAGAACTCCAGATGATCACACCATTTGTGTCATTTGAGAACATAGAAAGAGGATTTGCAGCATTGAACCAACATTTGGATTACAGAGATGCAACGATCACAGAAGTTATCCGAGGGACTTACTGAGAATAAGGGAATGGACATCACAGACAAAAGCACTCAGGTGTGAGCAAGTCACATATTTTAAGTCTCTATTTGCCAAGATGGTTATATGGAGCGCAGAAAACGCCAAGTTTCAGCAGAGACAGAGGGATCACATCTTCAGGATAGACCGGTCGCACAAAACTGATATAGGGTTACTGAAAGCACAACATAAGGCAAACCTTATCAAAACAGAAGCCACCATGAGAACATAAATGATGGTGATGCAGACAGAAATGAAGCTGATGGCACCTGAGATGAAGGCTCTGTGATCAGAGTTTAGAACAGCACACTCCGCAAGTCATGAGAAGATGGACATGACAAACAAGAAACTGGATCTTATCCTGGGAGTATCCTCTCAGTCAACTCTTCCTCCTAGTGATGATGCCAAAAATGGGGAATGTAGTGAAAGTGAGATGAAAAAGCCACCCCTAAAGATTATGCTTGCAAAACCCCCTCAATCCTGAGCCAGTTGCCTCAAGGCCTGTCAGTTGAAGAGAAGGTTGACTAAGCTTTCAAGAAGACAAGAGCTGAGATAGAAGCTGACTTCGCCAAGGTAGAAGATAAGCAACATGGCAGGATAGAGAGCTTAAAGGCAAAGTACAACGGTCCCCCAACTGGATTATTGAAGGACTCCCCATCAGTGAAGCCCCCTTGGGAGTTAGTTGTCGCTGATGAAGGATCTGAGCCAAGATCTTTAGAGGAATTTCAAACGCTTACATCATAAGGATTTTTCAGGGAAATGACTCTACCAGAAGCATGAGACTTGTACTGGGAAAATGGTTTAGAGCTCTGTCGTGAGACTCTACCGTAAAGATAATCAATCGGGAAAAGATACTTTGAGGAGTCGGACTTCAAGGCACAACCCATGCGAGACATTCCCGGAGGAGGAGCAAACTTTGGAAGGGAAAGGGGAATGATCGGTGAAGATGAAAGAGTCAGAGGTAATCCACCGCAGCTAAGGCCTAAAGACATCAGATATGTTGATCCCCAAAAGAAAAGGCTGATATACTGGGCTGGGCTGGATGAATTGTCAAACTTGGAGGTGAATAGGAGGAATGAGGAAGCCAAGAGAAACCAAGAGAAAGAAAATGCTAGGTTTGATCGTAAATGGAAAGAAAGACAGCAGATGAAAGACCTTGCGGCAAAAAGAGCCTATGGAAAAAGAAGATAGAGGAGGAAGATAGGAAGAGGAAAAGAGCGAGAAGAGGACAGAAGGAGAGCGGATGAGGATCTTGAGCATAGAAGGAAATAGTCGAGGCGTTGAAGACAAATTAACCCTTTCATATTGTGTTTTACTTAATTGTAAATACACATACACTTGTAAGTACTCTGTATATGCTTTGATACCTGTTAGTCCAAGTGGCTACGATAATCTAGAGGGAGGGTGAATAGATTATGCCGATTTTTCAAATTCCGCCCTCTTTTTCGAGTGTTCAAGCAAAGATAGAAACTGTAAATGTGGAAAATAAACAACACAAATTGATTTAAAGAGCTTCACCCCACCTAGGGACTACGTGCTCTACCACCCCAAGAACTCCGTGATGGGTTTCGAAAAAGAAAAGGAAGTTTTATTAATTACCACATTTAATACAACACCACCTTTGAGGATTACCACAATCCTCTTACAACACCTTCAAGGAGATTACCACAATCTTCCTTCAACACTTATAAAGAGTACCACACTTTTCAACACCTAAGATCACCCAAGTGTGCTCTTACCACAAGAACAACAACGAAGATATCTTGTTTTGGATGATGGACAAAATTTAAGATTACAACTCGATAATGATAATACAAATATTGAGTGCAAGTGTAATCAAGAATAAAAACCTAGACCTCAAAAGTGTGCAAATGAAAGTACTTAAATAATACAACAAGAGTTTTTGACAATGTGTTTGCTTGTATGCTTTTCTTTGGTATGTTGTGTTATATCTTGTTGCTTTAATGGTTCCTCTATTTATAGGAGAGGTCTTGGTTTGATTTCCAGATATTTGCTCCTTCTTGAGAGTGATTTCTGCAAAAATAATGTAATTAAACTCATGAAATAGTCATAACAATCAACCCCTTAAATTGGGAAAAAACGTATGAATACCCAATAGATAGTTTCTTTGTCAAAACTCGTATAACGACCGACGTACAGAGATAGAAATTTGAAAGTGTTTTCATGAAAATACACGGGGACCGGTCGACGGGTCCGACCAGTCGCCCCCTGTGTGGACCGGTTGGGCTCCTCCAAATATAAATACGAGGGAGTTACGTATTCAAAACCCAACTCCCTAGGCACTCGGTCGCCCGTAGTCGACCGCCGCCACAACGGATCGACCTCTGGATGGATCGTCGCCCTCCCCTGTTTTCCTTTGATCCTGTTTTCTATTTCAAAAATCAACTCGGGTAGGGCAACCGGTCCAACACAAGACAGAAGTGTTGTCCAATTTTTGTCGAAAATAAACTTCAAAAATACTTTGTGAAAAATTAGTAAAAACATTTTATGTCAATCGTGAGTATTTGGACAACAATTAGAAATATTGTTTTGGTGTAAAAACTCATTTAAACAAAATCATGATAAACACATTTATCTAACAAACTCCCCTTTTTGATGATTACAAACCATAACAATTTTAAGAGGACGATTTTGAAAACAAAATGATTTTCCGGTTAAGGAGTAAACTATCTTTTAGAGCATGAGAAAACCATGCATAAAAGCCAAGTATAAGGGAGTTAAAATTTTCAAAGGCATTTTACAAAAGCTTCCCTATCAACAAGCACATCAAGAAGAATCAATACAAAAGTTAGAAGCTTTTAGCTTTTTCAATGTAACCATGAAAAACGTGAGTGAGAAGCTCCCCTGTCAAAAAAATCATAGATCATGCATATAAGTCCATAATACATCCAATGGACTAATTATACTTACAACTTTTGGCTTTAAGGAGCCATAGCTTATAGCTTCTTTCGCGAGATTTTATTGTGTTCTTTGAGCTAACGAGCCAATTTCCTGTTTCTCCCCTTTGGAATCATCAAAAAGAAAGTTAGCATGATAAAAACATAAGTCATGTGTATCAAAGTGCGCTAAGTAGTCGATATATCGAGCTTTTGATCATTAAGCTTAAAATTCCAAGAGCTAAGGGAGAAGTTGTTCATTTGAAATGCACAAGCGTGTTTAAGTGGAAAAACATGATCTCTATAAGTGTAAAGGACTTTTAAAATCGAGAGAATCATGTAATTGGTGAAATTTTCTTTGCGACAATTCATCGAACACTTGGCGGGCGTTAAAATTGGAAGAAGTTGTATATAGCCCTTGTAAATGGAATCAAGCTGTGAAGCCCCGATTTTTCCGAGCTATTAAATTGATCCTTATTATCGTTTATACTTTTGATCGACTATTTTACCGCGTCATTTTGACGGGTAATTATTAATAATATATACATTTTGTATTTTATTTCATTTTATTTAATTACTTGTGATCATGATCTTTATTAATTCTATTCCTAATTTTTGATCACTTGATTGATCATTATTACTATTTTTGTATTTATTAGTCACCTTAGAATTTTAAGAGACTATTTATTTTAGAGACTTTTATCTTATAGAATTAAGAATTTGATTTAGATTAAGTGATCATGAGACTTACAAGTGATCAAGGAAATCACTAAATATTTTGGAGATTGATATATTTCATCTATTATCATCAAATTTGGGACAAAAAAAAATATATGGAATTACCATAATACCCTTGAAGTGGATGACCAACATGGATATTTTGGAGTAAAAATATCATCCAACTCTTGTACACCTACACCATATATTAGTCATCTTGTATATAATTATACCATTAATCCAAACATTATACACATCATCCCTCACATCACTTCTTTAATATTTTTTTTTGCCAACATGTTGGAAGTCTTCCAATATTCCATTCAAACCAAGTTTTGCCCATACCTTTGACCTTCAAATTGTCTCCCATGCATGAGCAAAATGCAAGACACAATTTGAAAAAATTCCTCTCCCCTCTCTCACTAGGTGGACGGCCATGAGGGCCATTTTGTGCCAAAATTCCATTTCATTTTTATCACTAACACCTTCATCTCCTACACAAATCCTCCTCCTTCTCTCTAAAAACTCCCAACTTCTCTCTACTCTTCTTCTTATTTTCTTCTTCTATACTTAGAAAAATTATCAACATTTTCCTCCTTATACTCCATAAAAATCGAACCAAACTATACCAAGGTAAGAAATTTTATCTTCAATCCATTTTTGATATCACATTGTTCATCTCTTCCACCTTCTTAACTTAAGTTTGAATTTGGTTTGTAGGTACATTTAGAAGACTTTGAAGATTAGAGCTTGACAACATTTTTAAGAAGGACCTCAAGTTTGAAGAGAAACTAGTAGAGCAATTTAGACTACAAGGTAAGAATTGAGTACTAGACCCTTCTTTCCTACTCTTTCTATTTTTTTCAAATTTTAACACCCCTTTTTCATTTTTGAGAAATAGGGGCTGACCTTAGGTGATTTTGGAGTTGAGCCAAAATTTCCAATTTTCAAGCTTCAACTAGTCTCCAAACACCTACTACACAAGGTAAAGTGTAGTCCTTCTCCTTTCCTTATTTCATTCTTTTTATCCTTAATTTTTCTCTCATTTTTCTAACTTCAAATTTTTGATATTTCTTGACTTAGGGGCTGACCTAAGAAGCCTCATCAAAAATTGTTAAATTATCCTTTTATTTCACAATTTCCAATTTTAAGGTGGGTGGAAAAATATTTTCCAACTTTTAGGTGTTTTGATTAAAGGCATGTAGAAAATTTGATCATGAGCCTTGAGATATATATAATCTATGTATTGCATGCCAATTTTATATATCAAGTCATAAAATTCTCAAAAGTTGCTCAAAAATTACTATTTATTGAATTTTAGGTGCATGCATGTACACTTTAATGTTCTATTTGATGAATTCTTGTATGTATTGGACATGCATGTGTATGATCTTTAAAATCTATGTTTTGAATGCCTTATAACCTGGAAAAGTCGAGCATAATTGATTAAATTTTAATTTTGGACTTAAAAATGTAAAAATGGAAAGTTGGTGGACTAAATTGCAAGAAAATAAAAGTTAAAGGACCCCTCTGCAAATTTCAAAATTTGGGACTGTGTAAAATCCAAGTGGTTAAGGCTTGGAAAGCAATTTTATGAAAATTGAGGGGCTAATGTGTAAAATACTAAACTTGAGGACCCAAATGAAATTTCCAGGACTTATGCAGTCCATGCACTGGAAATACTAACTTAACTATAACTTAATTATATTTTGGACCCAAGGTTCAAATTTCATAACAATTGGACCCTAAAAACCTTAAAGGCAATTATTTCAAAATGGGACAAAATTGATATTTTCAAAAGTTAAAGGACCTACACATATTTCTTCTAAAAGCTGCTTTTATCCCAATATCCTACTAACCTTAGTAATATTTTCCAACTGGAATCACATTAAAAGCCCTTCCGGTTTGTGAGTTCGAATTTTTAAAACTTAAGGTCGAATTGGCAATTTTTACAAATTTGGGGCCAATGTGAGAATTTTATAAAAACTCGACCTCAAAACTTTAAAAACCTGAATCTCTGGACAATTTGGAGAATTTAGGAACTGACCTCTTAATTTTTCAAGGTCGGGATATTTATTTATTCAATTTTTAACCCCAAAAGTGTTGGTTTTTACAAACGGGGCTAAATTACAATTTTTCTTTTATAAAGGACCTGACTCAAATTATTTTCTCTTTTACTAAAATAGCCCTGAACCCTCGACTTGGAGATTTAATTAAAGTATTTTACCTTCCCAAAAACCCTTGACTTATCGGATCAATTTGACAGATTAATACCCGATCGTTGAGCGACTTAATCGCCTTGCGATTTTGAATCTATAACGGGACTTATATTCCACCTAATCTTTCAAGATATCGAAGGTTGCTTATCGTTCCGATAATCATCTTCATCCAAAAACTCCACCAACGCCATAATTGCCACTCGCGCTTTTCAAAAATTTTCTGAATCGCTTCAATCAATAATACTCATTGCCTGGTTGATCGTTGTACTTGTAATTACTTTCTGCTGAGTCAACTTGGTGTGTTGAGCTCACGATCGGAATGGATACGTCGGGGGATGGAACCGGCTCTCGGGCTGCTATTCCACTCTTCCCCCATCGTTCTAATCCCGCAACTGAGGGACGGAGTTGTCCAAGGGAAGTGGGTCGTAGTACTTGAGGTATAATCATGATTATGACGGATCCGAGCCTTGCAAGCTCTACTGTGGATTTTGTCTTTGCCTACGGAGCGATAAGGTGCGGTCTTGGACCATCTTGACCGGGAGTTACAAGGAAGAACGAAGGAATCGCTGTCTGATCCACACGATTCCGGAGTTATCGGACCCATTTTGGTTGGCGTTACATTTCCGTACGCAACCGCTACCTGTTTTGCATTGGTTGGCGCTACAAATCCGTACGCAACCATTATTTGCCTTGCATTGGGATTGGCGTTACACTTCCGTACGCAATCCTACCTGTCTTGAATGAATCACATAGTGCATGTGTGACCATGAACTGTTTTCCTGAACTGTATAAGTATATTATTTAAATATTTTATCACGACGCTTGCGAACTGTGTGTGAATCCATGCATCATACTCACGCGTTTTCATATAACTGTTTTCTCACATTAACTATATTGCGCCACACTTGCACACGATCACCCCATCCACTGAGATTTATGTCTCATCCCCACCTATTTTCTAACCTTAGATGAGGATTTCGTTGAAGATGTTGGAACCGGCTCGGATTGAGACCTTGTACTCCGCTTGCTGGATTTACTATTTCTTGTTGTTGATTGGACTCTTTTCTTATGTTGTTGTCGGACTTTTGTATTTCGTTCCATTCCGGTTTTATGTAAATCGGGCGTAGGACCCTTTGACTTTAAGTTGCTATATTTTGTTGATTTCCGGGTTGTAAAATGGATTATGGATTGTAGACGTAAGTTGTATTCGTCTTGTTATTTATTTCATTGCTATTTAGACTCTGTCTCATTGGGTTCTCGTTGATATTTGTCTGCCTTTGTTTGGTTATTGTATTTAAGTTGTGGATCGTTCGTCGCGTCCCGTTTGGGGCGTGACGATTAGAAATGGTATCCGAGCTCGGCTAGTAAGATGGAAACTTACAACGAGCTGACCCGAGATAGGACCCTCGATGCGTGCTTTGGGTATTACCGCGACTTGACTAATTAAGTGTGAAATCGATTTCAAATTGGCATAGAACCGTTTTATTGATACTTGAACTAAGTTAGAACGCATACTTTGAGATTTCATAGTCATACTTGTTTTGACTTAGTTGATTCTTGACTGATTTCCCTTATTCATTCTTTCCTTATTCTCTCCTTATCTTTCCTCTACCTTTGACTGATCCGCCTTAGTTTTGTTTGATCAGGATGGAGCCGACGCCGCCTACATGGTGGGATGTATTCCATGCCCATGCTGAGCGGGAATATTACCTGGAACTGATGATTCATTGGCACCGGAAAAGTGAACGCGCGACCACAGAGCTAGCCCAGGAGCGCCAACGTAAGAGGGACCTGACTCAGCGCTTGGCGATGAGCCAAGATGAGAAGAACGAGCCGACTCATCATGTCATCAAGGACCGCGATAACACCATAAGAGCGCGGGAGGACCAAATACGAGTATCCGGAGCGTCCGGATAACATGCGGGAGAAGATGAAAAGGGCAAGTGACGGCCGCCAAAAATGGGAGATTGACGCCGCCTATCCCGTGGCACGTCGAGCTTGATGAGACCTCATCAAGCAAATGACAATCATAGAGGACCTTACACAGCCCTAGCTCGAGAGACGCCGCACTAGAGGCTGCTTTAGCGGCTAATGCTCGCCATTGCCACCGCCCGAGGCGAGCTCTGCGTACTGACGCCGAGGAGGATCCTGAGGAGGATCCGGTCGACATTGGAGAGCCGGAGGCACTCGAGGCTGCTCCACTCGATGAGGCTCGGGATTCGGCAAAGGTGGTTGGACTTTGTGGATTGGCCCGAGGTTGAGCGCCACCTCGGCCCGACCCGGCCCGATTATAGACATAGGCTGCGGCGGCGATGATGGCGATCTCACCGATTAGTTAGCGATTGTCGGTTTGTACTTTTGTTGTTGTAGCCGTGTATTTCGGTGTTGTACCTTACTTTCTATTGTACTAGATTCGGATGTATTTTGGTTCCGATGTATCCGACTTAGTAATTTTTTGTACTTTGGGTATATTCAAGTTTTACATTAATGGATATGCCTTTTGCTATTTATTCAATGTCTCGTGTTTGATGTTACTTTCCTGCGATATCACTTGCTTTACGCGAATCATTATTGTATTCATTTACTCATGAATGACAACTAACGCTTCAAGATACTGAGAATGGCGAGAACATCGAGGACGTGGGAGACCTCATCGCGTTCCACGAGGAGGCGGTGGTGTACCCGGGGATCGGGTACCCTCTCCCGAAATTACCACCTCATCCACTGCTGCGGGAGACAACCTAACCGCACAAGCCTTACAAAGAAATCTTGGTTTTTATGAGGCAACAGGCGAGCCTCAACCCCGTGCTCGAACCCGCCAGAGAGGCGAACGATCGCACGTTGGAGCGATTCTGCGGTTCGACCCACCAACCTTATTGGGAGAGCCGGACGATGTGAAAGCGAGAAGAATGGATAGAGAAGGCGAGAATATCTTCAATGCTCTTCAATACTCCGACGAGCGAGTCACACTCGCTATATTTCGTCTAGAATTGGGCTGCTAGAGATCGGTGGAGGGCGATTGAAAGGAGATGGGAACAGACCGGGTAGTCGAACATGGGGAAATTTCTTGGTGAGTTCAATGAACAGATATTCCACGAAGTTGTGTAGGAAGCACGCCGAGATGAATTTCACAGATTGAGGCAGGGAATCTGACTGTAGCTCGAAGACGAGTCCGAATTTCACCGATTGTCCAAGTATGCTCTGGGGACAATCGATCAAGAGGATAAGCTTTACAAGTTCACTCGAGGATTGAAACGGAACTTGAAAAACAAACTGTTGTTGAATTGGCAACCTACTCGGCCCGCGGTAAAGCAGCTCTCCGCATTGAGTTGGGATCAACCGTATTGGACATATTCAGCGAGAATAGGCCATCGAACGATCTTAAGAGGACAGTGTGGGATAGCCATCTAAACCGCCGCTAAGTTTCAGAAGGGACCAGTTAATAAAACAGACAAGGGAAAGAGACCAGTGCAAGGAAAGCCGGGTCAAGTGTGTGCACATTGCCAGAAACCGGGACATACTGCCAACGACTGTTGGCGTAAACAAGGAAGGTGTTTGCGCTGTGGTAGTAATCAGCACCAGCTGCAAGATTGCCCGAAGTACGATGACCGAACCAAACAGACGCAGCCACAGAAACCGGGAAATGGCCAGGGAAATCGGGCAAGGATGCCCGCTCGAGCTTTTGCACTAGCCGGACAGGAGGCTCCGGAGGCAACATATGTGGTGGAAGGTACGCTTCTAGTATCTAACCACTACGCTAAAATATTGTTCGACCCTGGATCAACGCATTCATTTGTTGCACCGCATTTTGTACACAAACTGCATGCATGCATGGAACATATGCCTATATGTTTAGAAGTGTCAACTCCTATGGGTGCAAGTCAGATAACAAATATTATCTATAATGCATGCGAAGTTAAGATTGCTGAGATAAACTTTCCTGCCGATTTGATCTTATTACCTATATCCGAATACGACGTGATATTGGGGATGAACTGGTTATCTGCACACCATGCACAAATGGACTGCCATAACAAGTCCATTAAGCTATGTGAACCCGAAAAACCCAAAGTGGAAATTTTGGGAAGGGCACGAGTTAAGATTGCCCCATCATTTCAAAGAATGAAAGCGAGGAGGGCGATCACTAGAGGGGCTCAAGGGTACTTGGCGTTTGTAATTAACAAACCCAAGGTTGAGACACAAATCAACCAAGTACCTATAGTATCAGCATATACGGATGTATTTCCACAAGAACTCACCACTGTCCCTCCGGATAGGGAAGTCGAGTTCACCATCGAGTGTTGCCAGGACTGCCCGATTGCCAACACTCAGATAGAATGGCTCCTCTTGAGTTACAAGAGTTGAAAACGCAATTACAAAAACGATGGATATGGGATTTATCCGACCGAGTACGTCTCCGTGGGGAGCACTGTCTTTGTTCGTCAAAAAGAAAGATGGTACATTAAGACTATGTATAGATTATCGTGGTCTTAATAGCATGACCATCAAGAACAAATATCCCCTCCCGAGGATAGACGAACAATTTGATCAACTTCAAGGAGCGATCGTGTACTCGAAGTTTGACTTACATCAAGGATATTACCAATCAAGATCCGCGAGGAAGACATTTCCAAAATCGCATTTCAAACCCGATATGGACACTACGAGTTTGTAGTAATGCCTTTCGAAGGTCCGACGAATGCACCAGCAACATTTATGGACCTGATGCATCGAGTCTTCCAACCTTATTTGGATCAATTCGTAGTGATATTCATTTATGACATACTCGTATACTCTAAGTCTAGAGAAGAGCACAAACGCGTCATCTCAAAATTGTTTTAGAGACACTACGAGAGCATAAGTGTATGCCAAATTCAGCAAGTGCGAATTTTGGCTTAGTGAAGTCGCGTTCTTGGGACACATAGTATCCGACGGGATTGCAAGCAGATCCTTCAAGGTACAGACAAAGGTGGTTGAATGGAAACAACCCGAGTCCAGAACGGAAATCGAGTTTCTAGACTAGCCGGATATTATCGAAGATTTATCCAGGATTTTTCCAAGATAGCGGGACCACTCACTCGACTAACCTGAAGCAAGTCAAGTTTGAGTGGAATGACAAGTGCGAGGCGAGTTTCAAGAGTGAAGAAACGACTTACTACGGCTCCAGTCTTAGCCCTTCCAAAGGGAACGAAAAACTTTGTCGTCTACAAAATGATGCATCACAAGAAGGACTAGGAGCAAAGTGCTCATGCGGGAAGGAAAAGTTATCGCTTATGCATCACCGCAGCTCAAGCCGTATGAGGCCAATTATCCAACGCATGACTTGGAATTGGCGGCAATAGTGTTCGCATTGAAGAAATGGAGACACTATCTCTACGAGCAACATTCACGGTTTTCACGGACCATAAGAGCTTGAAGTACCTATTCTCTCGAAAGACCTCAACTGAGGCAACGGAGATGGATGGAGTTGATTGAGGACTATCACTTTGATATTCAATACCATCCCGGAAAGCTAACGTCGTAGCGCACGCTCTAAGCGAAAAGCGAGCTTAGCCGGGACTTATGATTCGAGAGTGGGAATCATTAGAAGAGCTGAGCAATTGGAATCGACGAGAACCAATACTCGGATATCATGTGCTAACATTTCGATTACACCCAATCTGTGAATGAGATCAAAGAAGCACAAGAGAAAGATGCACATCTTCAAAAATCAAGGAGAAGATACTTAAAGGAGAGAGATCGAATTCTCGGTACTGAAGATGGAGTTATCGATTCCGGAATCAAGTGTGTGTAATTTAGAATGATGAGCAATTAGGAATAAAATCCTAGCAGAGGCACACCGTTCAAAATACACTATACATCCTGGAGGAAACAAGATGTATAAGGATTTGAAAAGGAGTTATTGGTGGGTAAACATGAAAAACCAGGTAGCAGAGTTCGTTGCGAGATGTTTAACTTGTCAACGAGTAAAAACAGAACACCAACGACCATCTGGTTTACTACAACCGTTGAGAATTCCCGAGTGGAAATGGGAACACATAACGATGGACTTCGTGACGGATCTACCAAGGACCAGAGGAGGCCATGATGCTATTTGGGTAGTTGTAGACCGACTCACGAAATCTGCACACTTTTTACCCATCAAGAAAACTGATAGCTTGCAGAAACTTGCACAAACTTATATCCGAGAAATCATTCGACTGCATGGAGTACCAGTCGACATAGTATCCGACAGAGACCCGAGGTTTGTCTCCAGATTTTGGAAGTGCCTGCACGAGGAATTGGGTACCTCGCTAAGTTTCAGAGACAAAGAAGACATCCACAAACCGATGGACACGAGCGAACAATTCAAACCCTTGAAGATATCTTTGCGAGCCTGCACATTGGATTTTCAAGGAAGTTGGGATTCGCACTTACCATTAGCCGAGTTCGCCTTTGCAATAACAGTTTATCAAGCCACGATTGGAATGGCACCCTACGAGGCATTATATGGGCGAAAATGTAGATCCCCACTTCACCGGGAGATTGATGACCAATGGACTCCGAAGAGAAACGAAAGTCACCTCAATTCCAAAGGTCGACTTAGTTCGGAGGCCATGGAGAAGGCCAAGCGATCAAGGAGCGGATTCGCACGGCTCGAGCCGCCAAAAGAGTTACGGGACAAGAGAAAAAAGGATTTGGAATTTGAAGTCGGAGATGAAGTATTTCTCGGACTCTCACCACGGAAAGGATTGATCAATCCAAGAAAGGAGGCAAGTTGAGTCCGAGATATGTTGGACCTTACAAGATTTTACAGAGGATCGGGAAGTTAGCCTACCGACTCGAGTTACCGGACCATATAAGGGGATGCACGATGTATTCCACGTGTCGAGATCCGAAGAAGTATCAACCGGATCCCGAGCATATCATCACCGAGATACTCCTCCTCTAATGGAAAATCTATCCTACACCGAGAGGCCGATCCGATCATTAATCAAAGGTGCGACAATTGCGTAACAATAGAAATCCCGATGGTTAAAGTGGTGTGGCGAGAACCACAACCGAGACGAAGACGCAACGTGGGAGATGGAAGAAGACATGAGGAATCAATATCCGAACTATTTCAAGAGAATTTGGGGACCAAATTCTTTTAAGGAGGGAGGATGTGAAGCCCCGATTTTTCCGAGCTATTAAATTGATCCTTATTATCGTTTATACTTTTGATCGACTATTTTACCGCGCCATTTTGACGGGTAATTATTAATAATATATACATTTTGTATTTTATTTCATTTTATTTAATTACTTGTGATCATGATCTTTATTAATTCTATTCCTCATTTATGATCACTTGATTGATCATTATTACTATTTTTGTATTTATTAGTCACCTTAGAATTTTAAGAGACTATTTATTTTAGAGACTTTTACCTTATAGAATTAAGAATTTGATTTAGATTAAGTGATCATGAGACTTACAAGTGATCAAGGAAATCACTAAATATTTTGGAGATTGATATATTTCATCTATTATCATCAAATTTGGGACAAAAAAATATATGGAATTACCATAATACCCTTGAAGTGGATTTACCAACATGGATATTTTAGAGTAAAAATATCATCCAACTCTTGTACACCTACACCATATATTAGTCATCTTGTGTATAATTATACCATTAATTCAAACATTATACACATCATCCCTCACATCACTTCTTTAATATTTTTTTTTTGCCAACATGTTGGAAGTCTTCCAACATTCCATTCAAACCAAGTTTTGCCCATACCTTTGACCTTCAAATTGTCTCCCATGCATGAGGCAAAATTCAAGACACAATTTGAAAAATTCCTCTCCCCTCTCTCACTAGGTGGACGGCCATGAGGGCCATTTTGTGCCAAAATTCCATTTCATTTTTATCACTAACACCTTAATCTTCTACACAAATCCTCCTCCTTCTCTCTAAAAACTCCCAACTTCTCTCTACTTTTCTTCTTATTTTCTTCTTCTATACTTAGAAAAATTATCAACATTTTCCTCCTTATACTCCATAAAAATCGAACCAAACTATACCAAGGTAAGAAATTTTATCTTCAATCCATTTTTGATATCACATTGTTCATCTGTTCCACCTTCTTAACTTAAGTTTGAATTTGGTTTGGAGGTACATTTAGAAGACTTTGAAGATTAGAGCTTGACAACATTTTTGAAGAAGGACCTCAAGCTTGAAGAGAAACTAGTAGAGAATTTAGACTACAAGGTAAGAATTGAGTACTAGACCCTTCTTTCCTACTCTTTCTATTTTTTTGCAAATTTTAACACCCCTTTTTCATTTTTGAGAAATAGGGGCTGACCTTAGGTGATTTTGGAGTTGAGCCAAAATTTCCAATTTTCAAGCTTCAACTAGTCTCCAAACACCTACTACACAAGGTAAAGTGTAGTCCTTCTCCTTTCTTATTTCCTTCTTTTTATCCTTAATTTTTCTCTCATTTTTCTAACTTCAAATTTTTGATATTTCTTGACTTAGGGGCTGACCTAAGAAGCCTCATCCAAAAATTGTGAAATTATCATTTTATTTCACAATTTCCAATTTTAAGGTGGGTGGAAAAATATTTTCCAACTTTTAGGTGTTTTGATTAAATGCATGTAGAAACTTTGATCATGAGCCTTGAGATATATATAATCTATGTATTGCATGTCAATTTTATATATCAAGTCATAAAAATTCTCAAGAGTTGCTCAAAAATTACTATTTATTGAATTTTAGGTGCATGCATGTACACTTTAATGTTCTATTTGATGAATTCTTGTATGTATTGGACATGCATGTGTATGATCTTTAAAATCTATGTTTTGAATGCCTTATAACCTGGAAAAGTCGAGCATAATTGATTAAATTTTAATTTTGGACTTAAAAATGTAAAAATGGAAAGTTGGTGGACTAAATTACAAGAAAATAAAAGTTAAAGGATCCCTCTGCAAATTTCGAAATTTGGGACTGTACTCAGGTTCAAAAATGACTTTTGGACATTTTAATAAAGTTTTAAGAGTTTTAGGATAAATAAAATCAACCTTTAAAAGCCTAAGGACTAGATTGAAAATTTTTGTAAGTTTAAGGGCTACTTTGCAATTTTTAAAACTGTACCAGACCTAAAATTTAAAATTTGAAATTTTTACTCTTAAGGTACTGGGAATTACATATTTTAAAAGTATTCCAAAAATCCAAGTGGTTAAGGCTTGGAAAGCAATTTTATAAAAATTGAGGGGCTAATGTGTAAAATACTAAACTTGAGGACCCAAATGAAATTTCCAGGACTTATGCAGTCCATGCACCTGAAAATACTAACTTAACTATAACTTAATTATATTTTGGACCCAAGTTTCAAATTTCATAACAATTGGACCCCTAAAAGCCTTAAAGGCAATTATTTTAAAATGGGACAAAAATGATATTTTCAAAAGTTAAAGGACCTACACATATTTCTTTTAAAAACTGCTTTTGTCCCAATATCCTACTAACCTTAGTAACATTTTCCAACTGGAATCACATTAAAATCCCTTCCGGTTTGTGAGTTCCGAATTTTTAAAACTTAAGGTCCGAATTGGCAATTTTTACAAATTTGGGGCCAATGTGAGAATTTTATAAAAACTCGACCTCAAAACTTTAAAAACCTGAATCTCTGGACAATTTGGAGAATTTAGGAACTTACCTCTTAATGTTTCAAGGTCGGGATATTTATTTATTCAATTTTTAACCCCAAAAGTGTTAGTTTTTACAAACGGGGCTAAATTACAAATTTTCTTTTATAAAGGACCTAACTCAAATTATTTTCTCTTTTACTAAAATAGCCCTGGACCCTCTGACTTGTAGATTTAATTAAAATATTTTACTTTCCCAAAAACCCTTGATTTATCGGATCAATTTGACCGATTAATACCCGATCGCGGAGCGACTTCCCGCCTTGCGATTTTGAATCTATAACGGGACTTATGTTCCACCTAATCTTTCCATATATCGAAGGTTGCTTATCCTTCCGATAATCATCTTCATCCAAAAACTCCACCAACGCCATAATTGCCACTCGCGCTTTTCAAAAATTTTCTGAATCGCTTCCCACTGAATCTATAATACTCATTTTGCGCGGTTGATCGCTGTCTTGTAATTACTTTCTGCCGAGTCAACTTGGTGTGTTGAGCTCACAATCGGAATGGATACGTCGGGGGATGGAACCGGCAGCTCGATCGCTATTCCACTCTTCCGCCCCATCGTCCTAATCCCGCAACCGAGGGACGGAGTTTGTCCAAGGGAAGCGGGTCGTAGTACTTGAGGTATAATCATGATTATGACAGCATCCGAGCCTTGCAAGCTCTACCGTGGATTTTGTCTTTGCCTACGGAGCGATAAGGTGCGGTCTTGGACCATACTTGATCGGGAGTTACAAGGAAGAACGAAGGAATCGCCATCGATCCACACGATTCCGGAGTTATCGGACCCATTTTAGTTGGCGTTACATTTCCGTGATGCAACCGCTTACTGTTTTTGTATTAGTTGGCACTACAAATCCGTGCGCAACTATTATTTGCCTTGCATTGGGATTGGCGTTACACTTCCGTGCGCAATCTTACCTGTCTTGAATGAATCACATAGTGCATGTGTGACCATGAATCGCTTTTTCTGAATCGTATTAGTATATTATTTAAATATTTTATCACGACGCTTACGAATGCGTGGGGGAATCCATGCATCATACTCACGCGTTTTCATATAATCTGTTTTCTCATTAACTATATTGCGCCACACTTGCATACGATCACCCCATCCATCGAGATTTATGTCTCATCCCCACCTATTTTCTAACCTTAGATGAGGATTTCGTTGAAGATCTTTGAACCGGCTCGGATTGAGACCTTGTACTCCGCTTGCTGGATTTACTATTTCTTGTTGTTGAGTGGACTCTTTTCTTATGTTGTTGTCGGACTTTTGTATTTCGTTCCATTCCAGTTTGTAACTGAAGGGCGTAGGACCCTTTTACTTTAAGTTGCTATATTTTGTTGATTTCCGGTTGTAAAATGGATTGTGGATTGTAGACTGTAAGTTGTATTCGTACTTGTTATTTATTTACGCTGCTATTTAGACTCTGTCTCATTGGGTTCTCATTGATATTTGTCTGGACTGTTTGGTTATTGTATTTAAGTTGTGGATCGTTCGCCGCGTCCCGTTTGGGGCGTGACAAAAGCCAAAAATTTCATCATCAAATCAATTCATACAATATCCACACAACAACAATTAAGGAGCTCATCACAATCATATAGAACAAGTATCAAGAAATTTACATATAATTTAAATTCTCAAGGGTTCAACCCAATTGAGCTAAGGGAGTAGAATTTTTACCATTCAATCGGTAAAGATGAGCAATAATGATAATAAACGAGCATAATGAAGTCCAAGATATATAAGGAATGCAATAAAATACATTTGAAGTGAATCTTGTGTGCAAATGACAAAGGGGACGAAAAAAGAGTTAAAAGAGCCAAAATGGCTAAGTCTGGGAACAGAGACGTTTTTAACCAAACATATGCTTAGGGCACCGGTCGGGGCTGAGGGCGACGGTCGGTAGGCCGACCGGCCGACCTCCGACCTCAGCCCACCGGTTCATCTGTTTTTCAAAAATCCGATATTTTGCCCCTAAGTTTTAAAAACATGAAAAATGCAAACATAGACCTCATTCAATATGCATTATGCCTAACCGAGCTCGTATTGACGCAAAAGTCTCGGAAGATAGAGGTTTAGTAAAAATGTCCGCCAATTGATCTTGAGATGGTATGAAAGATATCTCAATTTTTCGTTTTGAAACACAATCCCTTAGAAAATGATGTCGAATCTCAATATATTTAGTACGGTTATGATGAACCGGGTTTTGAGCAATATTTATAGCGGATATGTTATCACAAAAGATAGGAACATTTTCAAAAGAACATTTATAATCTGCTAAGGTTTGTTTCATCCAAAGAAGTTGAGTACAACAAAAGCCCGCAGAAATATATTCGGCTTCGGCCGTTGAAAGAGAAAACAATTTTGTTTCTTTGAAAACCAAGAAACTAGGCAATCGCCAAAATTGACATGATCCTAAGTGCTTTTACGATCATCAATATTACCCGCATAGTCCGAATCACTATAACCTTTAAAAGAAAAATTTTCATTCTTTGGATAAAATAGACCATATTGAATAGTGCCTTTCAAATATCGAAAAATCCTTTTAACGACATTCATATGAGATTCTTTGGGATTGCTTTGAAAACGAGCACATAGGCATACTGCGTGAAGAATGTTCGGTCTACTAGCGATTAAATACAAGAAACTACCAATCATACCTTGATACTTTGATTCATCCACGGACTTGCTTTTTCATCTTTGTCAATTTTGACATTTGTTGCCATAGGGGTAGAGACAATTCTTCCTTCTTCAATGCCGAACTTTTTCAAAAGTTCTTTTGTATATTTTGATTGCGAAATATAAATACCTTCTTGGCATTGCTTAATTTGAAGTCCAAGGAAGAAATTAAGCTCCCCCATCATGCTCATCTCAAATTCACCTTGCATCAACTTAGAAACTTTCTTGCACAAGGATTCATTAGTAGTACCAAAAATAATATCATCAACATAAATTTGCACAAGTAAACAATCTTGCCCTTTTTCAAACACAAAGAGAGTAGTATCAACTTTACCTCTTGTAAAACCATTTTGTAAAAAAGAAAAGAGCTAAGTCTGTCATACCATGCACGGGGTGCTTGTTTTAAACCATACAAGGCCTTTTTAAGTTTATAAACATCATTAGGCCTAGAAAAATTTTCAAACCCGGAGGTTGTTTTACATAGATTTCTTCTTGAATAAAACCATTTAAAAATGCGGATTTAACATACATTTGGTAAAGCTTGAAATTTTTAAAACAAGAATATGCAAGTAAAATGTGAATAGCTTCTAAATGTGCTACGGTGCAAATGTTTCATCATAATCAATACCTTCTTCTTGACAATACCCTTGAGCTACTAATCTTGCCTTGTTTCGGACAATGTTACCTTGATCATCGAGTTTGTTCCGGAATACCCATTTTATACCAATAATTGTTTGAGATGGAGGACAAGGTACTAATTCCCATACACCATTTCTTTCAAATTGATTCAACTCCTCTTGCATTTCTAAGAACCAATCCTCATCTTCAATAGCTTCCTTAGCATTTTTAGGCTCTTTTTGAGATATAAGAGCTTTCTCGGCAAATTTTCTTGGTCATCACTTTATCAAGGGGATCACCAATAATAAGATCTTTTGGGTGATCTCCCTAAATTTCAATGCCACGGGAAGATCCGAAGTATCGCTTTGTCTTCTTGAGGAACATTTGAAGTGGATGGTTGATCATTTGAGCATCATTTTGAACAACGGGTTCAATAGTATCCTCTTCATCACTTTCATCATTGGGTATCCTCTCAACACCCGAGGCTTCATTGAATTTTACATGAATGGATTATTCAATGACCATATTAGTCTTATTGTAAACTCGGTATGCTTTGCTCTTGGTTGAATACCCCATAAATATTCCTTCATCGACCTTAGGATCAAGTTTGTCTAATTGATCCTTTGTATTCAAAATAAAGCATTTACATCCAAATATTTGGAGTTCTTCCTTTCCAAAGCTCATATGGAGTTTTATTTATTTTAGGATTAATATAAACTCGATTAATGATATAGCAAGCGGTACTTATGGCTTCGCCCAAAAATATTTGGAAGTGAAAATTCATTGAGCATGGACCGACTCATCTCTTGAAGTGTCCTATTCTTCCTCTCTCGGCTACTCTATTTTGTCTTGAGGTGTTCTTGGAGCCGAAAAATTGTTTGCATATCCCTTGGTTTCACAAAGACTCTAAATTCGCCATCAAATTCTCCACCTCGATCACTTAGAATAGACTTAATAGTATCTTCCTTTTCATTCTCAATAAGTCTACACAACTTAACAAACACATTAACGACATCGCTATTATTTGCAAGAAAAAGAGCCCAAGTATATCTAGAAAAATCATCGACAATAACGAAAGTGTAATGTTTTCCACTTAGACTAGCCGTACCAATATCCCCATACAAATCTAAATGAAGAAGTTACAGAGGCTTGGTTGTGGAAATTTCATTTTTGTCTTAAAGCTACTCCTAACTAATTTGTTCTTTTGACAAGTGTCACATAAGCCAAGATTTTCAAAATTCAATTTGGGTAGTCCTTTTACATGTTGGTTTTTGTAGATATTTTTCAAATTCTTGTATCCAACATGTCCAAGTCGCCTATGTCATAAACTCGTTAAATCATTATTGGTGACAAGATAAGAAACATTTTGACTAACCAAATCACTTGTACAAGTTTTGTAAAGATTGCATTTTCTATTTGCTTCACAAATAATTTCATCATTTTTAAGAATAAGACATTTTTCTTTATTGAAAACAACATTATAATTTGAATCACAAAGTTGGCTAACACTTATCAAATTAAACTTAAGTCCATCTACTAAAAAGAACATTACTAAGAGAGAAAGAAGACTTACCAATTTCTCCATTTCCAAGAATTCTTCCTTTGCCATTGCCGAACATGACCATACCCTCTTTTTGGAGCTTGATGTTGGTAAAAGTTCTCTCTTTCGGTCATATGGCATGAACACCCGCTGTCCACGAGCTATTTTGAATCCTCCATGGTTGTTATAGCCCCTATTACCTACAAATGAACCACTTTTAGGTACCCTATAATCTTGGGGTCCATAGGGGTTAGTCTTGAGACCTTTGGGTCTCCAAACATAGTTAAATTTGTTCTTCAATTTACAATGAGCAACATAATGACCAACTTTACCACAATAAAAACAAATAAGATTGTGGGCACTACTAGCACGAACAAAAGTCGGACCTTGGTCATTTTTCTTTGAAATAGGTTGAAAAGGTTTATAGCCAAGCCCGATTTTGGAATGCTCACCTCTTTGTGCATCTAAAATTTTTGTAACTTTGTCCGTACTTATGTTAAAACGATGCACATCCTTTTTAAACATTCAAGATCATTGGTGATCGATTGTTTTTAGGTTTCAAGAGCATGCTTTAGTAAGAGTAATAGCATGAGCTTTGTCAAGAGATTCATAAGAAGTAGACAATTTTTCCTTTTTAATTTTAAGTCATTTTATGCTCCTTTTTCAAAGTCATGTATTTAACAATCAAATTTTGAAATTCAATTTGCAATTCATCAAAATCACATTGCAATTCATGAACTAATGAGGAAGTTGAAGAGTTAGAGCGTACCTCGTTATTTTCATCGTCTATGGCCATAAGACCATGTTCGGTTTCACCTTTCTCGTCGGATGTGGCGAGTAGTTCATTCCAAGTTTTGACATCCGCATTTAGAGCCTTCTTTTTCGGAAAAGACTTTTCTTCTTTTTTGTTCCTCCTCCTCGAGTTTTGGGCAATTGGCTATGAAGTGCCCCGATTTTCCGCATTTAATACACGAGTTGTCTCTCGATTTTTTTACCTTATTTTTATTCACAAAATTTTGCAAATTTTCGAATAAGTTCTCATCGCCTCTTCATCATCCTTATCATTATCATAATAAGAGTTATTAGAAGAAGATGCTAAACCTTTAGGAATATTTTGCATACCCGATTGAGTGATGGATGGTTTGGAATTTTCCTCTCCTTGAGATAGACTTCATAAATTAGGAGGTTCCCGATGAGCTCATCGAACTTGAGTATTTTGAGATTTTGTGCATCCGTAATAGCCGTCACTTTTTTGGACCATGAGCCGGGAGTGTATTCAATACCTTGGTCACATTGTCTTCTTCGGAGATGACTTTACCGAGAGCCACAAGAGGATTGACAATGTTGTCAAGCCTTTCCACCATTTTTGAGATGCTTTCACCATCATGCATATTGAAGTTTTCAAAGTCTTTAACAAGCATGGTTTTTCTTGCTTGTTTGACCTTCTTGTTCCTTCATATATAGTCTCTAATTTTTCCCAAACTTTACCCTTATGCCACTTATGCGATTATACTCGGTGGCGGTAAGAGAGCAATGTAAAATATTTAAGGCCTTACCGCTTTAGAGAGAAAGCCTTGTCATTTTCATCGAACTCCTTGAAAGGTTTGGGAGCCGAGGTGCCGTCCTCCAATTTCTTGGTTGGTTGAGCAACTCCTTCAATAACCACAAATGTAATGTCAAACCCGCACCCTTGTAGAAAGCACTCCATACGGTCTTTCCAAAATGCGTAGTTGTTGGCGTCGAATAGCGGTGGCTTATTGGTGGAACCGCTTGTGGTGAGATAAGCTTCATTCGTAGCCATGGATCTTTCCTCTTTACTCGAACGAGCTAGCCAAATAGTTTGGCTCGATACCACTTGTTAGTCCAAGTGGCTATGATAATCTAGAGGGGGTGAATAGATTATGCCGGTTTTTCGAATTCCGCCCTCTTTTTCGAGTGTTCAAGCAAAGATAGAAACTGTAAATGCGGAAAATAAACAACACACGTTGATTTAAAGAGCTTCACCCCACCTAGGGACTACGTGCTCTACCACCCCAGTATATCCGGGATGTGTTTCGAAAAAGAAAAAGAAGTTTTATTAATTACCATAATTAATATAACACCACCTTTGAGGATTACCACCATCCTCTTACAACACCTTCAAGGATTACCACAATCTTCCTTCAACACCTATGAAGTGTACCACACTCTTCAACACCTTAGATCACCCAAGTGTGCTCTTACCACAAGAACAACAACAAGGATATATTATTTTGGATGATGGAAAAAATTCAAGATTACAACTCGATAATGATAATACAAATATTGAGTGCAAGTGTAATCAAGAATAAAGAGCCTAGACCTCAAGAGTGTGCAAGTGAAAGTATTTAGCTAATACAACAAGAGTTTTTGACAATGTGTTTGCTTGTATGCTTTTGCTTGTATGTTGTGTTGTATTTTGTTGCTTGAATGGTTCCTCTATTTATAGGAGGGGTCTTGGTTTGATTTCCAGACATTGGCTCTTTCTTGGAGAGTGATTTCTTCACAAATAATGTAATTAAACTCAAGAAATAAATGTCGAAATCAACCCCTTAAATTGGGGAAAAGTCAAAAACCCAACGAATAGTTTCTTTCATTAAAAATCGTATAGCGGGCCGGTCGCAGAGATAGCAATTTGAAAGTGTTTTCACGAAAATACACAGGGGACCGATCGACGGGAGTCCGACCGGTCGCCCCTGTGTGGACCGGTTAGGCTCCTCCAAATATCAATACGGGAGTTCTCAGTATTCAAAACCCAACTACCAGTGCATCGTCCGCTTGGTCTGGCCGACCGGTTGCCCACACCGGCCGATCGACCTCCGGTCAATCGGTCACCCTCCCCTGTTTTCTTCCGTCCCATTTTCTATTACAAAACTCAACTCAGTGCGGGTTGCCCTTTAGGCGATTGGTCCAACACGAGACAAAAGTGTTGTCCAATTTTTGTCGAAAATAAACTTCAAGAAATACTCCAAAACTTAGTAAACACATTTTATGTCGATCGGGAGTATTTGGACAATATTTAGAAACATTGTTTTGGTGTAAAAACTCATTTAAACAAAATCATCAAAATCATGATAAACACATTTATCTAACAATACCTTGTATTTATTTATACATTGTAAAAGCTTTGTAAAGTGCAAAGAATGATATGCTCAATAAAATAACATATTATATATATATTCATTCTTTATCTTCTCTCTATTTACTTTGCTATTTTTTTTTATTTCAGTTTTGACATCATCAAAAAGGGAAATTATTGGGAAAATTTATGTATAGATTTTGATGATACCATGTAAAACATAGATTAGGAAGTTGGCACCCCAATTCAAATATAATTCAACTTGTAATAGATAGAATTTATTAGCCGAGTCGAGGGCAACCAAGTTGAAGGTTACAAGACTCGATCAAGATTGAAGAAGGAAGACCTAGATGTGAAGCGGTGCAAATTGTAAAGTACAGAAAGTATCAATCAAGTTGTTTGAAGGTTGTTTTTGTCACCGAAAGACGCTTAAGTCGTTCTAAAAGATTGAGCCGACTCAAGACAAATGGGTAAAGAAACTCAAGTCAAAGTCAATCGTGTGATGGATCCGTTGAACAAAAGTCAAGGACATTACTTATTATAGTAATATGTCCATACTGCGATGTCTAAAAGTGTTCATCCCAAAACGCATTTAATAAAATGAACCAATGGAAAACACTCGAGCGTGTGCCAGGACTCGAAAAGTCTGCTCACTTCATTAAAATTAGGATATGTCACCATCACTTGCCGCAGATCAAGAAAAGACAAGCCAAACGACCAAGAAATGTAGTTTGAATAATACGTATATCTCTTCAACGAACATATTTTCAAACGCGCACTGTAAAAGACTCGGTGATTCATTTGAGAGAAAGTTACCAATATTACCAAAGATACAAGCATTCAAGAAAACAACCTGCAAAATATCTCTCAAGCATTTAAAGAACATCCTTAAGCCTAAACTCGAAGGAAATCGATCCAACACACTCAATAAAGGAAAGATAACTTCATCGAGTTGAAGAGAAGAAACTTGTTTTTATCAAGAATAAGGGGTCTACTCCAAGGTTGAAGGAGGTGTAGTAAGGTTCTAGATCGAACCAGCCTCAACCCGTTGGAGGGCTAAGTGATCAAGTCCAAAGGTTTGAAGGAAGCTGAAGTAGCAGGGCAACCGTCTTGTGAAGAAGCTGAGTCCTAGGAGCATCTAGCTGTGTGATCAAAGCTGACTCGAACTGATTACCATTTTGTAACCAAGTCAAGTTACATTAGTGGATTCCTCCGGAGTTGGAGAAGAGTGGATTAGAGGAATTACCCCTCCTCGAACCACTATAATTGCTTGTGTCTATTTACTTTCAGCACACTTACTTTCTTGCATTATCTTTATGTTTGCTGATTGTTAAATTGCTTAAGTCTAATGATAACAACCATGCTAAGATAAATGTTTAAAGACGTATTCAAAAACTAAGGGTGAATGTCTTCCGCTGTTAAAAACCAAGTCAACTGCTATTTTAAAGTGTTAGCAAAAAACAACTAAGTTATACTATCAATAGCTCAATCGAAATCATTGAGAACTTTGTTGTGTAAGCCAACTTAGTCAGTCCCCCAAGGACGCAGCTGACATGAGTCAACTCTGAAATCTTAAAAGATTAAAATCGAAAAGTTGGTAACGTTTATTCAATCCCCCTTCTAAACTTCACTTATCACTTCTTGGCACCTACAGAGTTTTTTATACTTTATAATAATTTATTTTTCTATTATTTAATCGTGTAATTTACAATCAAATTAATCATCTTTATAATTTTTCATTATTTATTAAAATTTTAAATCTTTTGCAATCCCTATTTTTTTTAAATATAATTCGTGCATACCACGGTTTGAAAAATATCAAATATGAGAACCTGGATAAAACATAATAATTAAAAGATCCAAATAATATAATACAATCCCCACAAAGGACATTTCAAAAAATTAAAAAATAACTTAACAACATGAACAAGTAAAATACTTGACAAAATTCGCAAAAATAAAAATATCTCCAACAAAATAAATAATGTTGCCAAAACTATGTTTTGTTGTCTCATATTTATTTAATTATTGAACTTAGTTCTCTTATATATATACATATATAGGCATGTGTGTGTGTGTGTGTTAATTTTTTATTTATTGCACGATCAACTTTTGTAAAAATCTCTGTCTAACTTAGAAATGAAAACAACTTTGGAAAAAAGATTTGTATACGCATTTACTACATGCAATCTTGCAAAAAGAAAAATATGACACTAATTTTCATACTTATTAAAAATCGAAACATGACTAAAATGAAATGGTCGATGATGTTGTGCCTTGTATTGTATGTTATATGAAAAATCAGTTTTCAAAGATGAAACACAAATACATAGTTTTGAATGTAATTAAATAGGTAAGACACGGTTCAACCTACTATGACTCATTTAACCTATTTATGAATTTGAAAGAAACTAAGTAAATAATGTTGGGAAATTTACTTTTAGATTTTGATGAATGCCATGTAAAACTTAGACTAGAAAGTTGGCACCCCATTTTCTTTGTAATTTGCATTGTGATAGATATGGTCATTTTGAGTGAGTTAAGTCAACTATGCCTAAACATGCAAGAAGTCAACCGGAGACTAGAATGAAGACTCCACCGTAATACAAAAGTATGGCAAGGAAGAGAAGAAAGGAACTCGATCGAGAAATATCACCGAGATGCATTCAGTGAAGTGTCGGTCAAGTCAACCCAAGATAGCCAAGTCTCAAGTTGAAGTGACAGATGAGTCATCCAATGACCGGAAGTCGACTCAAGTCAACTCGGGAAAGTTAAGGAACAAAGATCAAGTCAAGACAATCAAAAGGATCCGATTGCATGTACGTAAGTCAAGAAAGTTACTTAAACAAGTAATACTTCCATACTTTCTTAAAGTGCTCAGTCCCGAGGAAGCGTGCAAAAGAAATAAACCAATGGGAAGCACTGCACTGTGTTAGAACTCGAAAAGTTGAAGGTTCATTCAATACGAGGAAATGTTAATTTCAAGGATCGCAACAAGACAAGCCAACGACCACAAGTGTCTTTTGAAAATTAGCTTATCTCTTCAACGAGCGATTTTCAAAAGAACACTATAAAAGACCGAGGAATCAATTTGAGAAGAAGACACAAAGGTTACCTTGACTACCAAAGACTACAAACATTCAAGCTATCAATTGAGTCAGAACCTACAAAATATTCTCAAATCATTCAAGCTTAATCCTCGGACAAAACTTCAAGGAAATCAATCCAACACTTACCCGTGAAGAAAAGACGACTTCAATCAGTTGAAGAGGAAATATTTGAAGAATCAAAGGGGTCTACATTCCACGAGGATTGTAGAAAGGTTCAAGGTCGAACTGTCTTAAGATTCTTGGAGGGCTTCGTGATCAAATCCAAGAAACTTGAGCAAGTGAGTCAGTAGTAGCAAGGCAAAATGCCCTGTGAAGAAGGTGAGTGGACGAGAAGCCACCGTGTGTGACCAAGGCATCTCCACACCGAGTCCCAAAGGATCAAGTCACCACTGTGTGTGATCAAGACTTGCATCCGGACCGATAACCACTTTGTACTGGGATCAATACTTAGTGGATTCCTCCAGAGTTGGAGAATAGAGGATTAGAAGAATTACCCCATCTTCGAACCTCTATAATATTTATTGTGTCATTTAATTTCAAAGACTTCAATTCTCGCATATTATTTTATATCTCACGATAAATTTGTTATCCAATTGACTTTCAACAAAGTGCTAAAACCAAGTGTTAAAACTAACTTAAACCAAATTCAAGGGTGTTAAGTCTTCCACAAAAACATATCACAGTTGAGTTAAGCCATAGACTAAGCAAATGAGTTATTCTATCAACAAATTCAGAGTCATTTGAGTGGCTAACTCTGTTGGTTAAGTAACTTAGCTGTCCATCAAGGACTTAGCTCATGAAGTATTAACTCAACTATTTTTAAAATGACTAAATCGAAAAGTTGGTAAGGTTTATTCAACCCCTTCTAAACCTTACACTCACACCCCTTGGGACCTACAAGTGATATCCGAGCGGTTGGTTCATTGAGCCTTTCGCATCGTTACTTGAACTAGATATCCAATCTTTCAAAGCTTGCTTTAGCACTTGGTCTTTCAAAACTCTTTTATTTAGCAAAGTCACTATCATGGAAGCAAATTTGACATGCATCCCTATGTTCACAATTGAGGAATTTGATGATTGAAAATTCGTATGTGCTCATCTATCAAAGATTACACGATGAAATGTGGATAGTAATAGAAGATGGGCCACTACAAATTTTAAAAGTGAACACAAATGCAAGGAGAGCCGATGCAAATGAAGGAGAAGAGGATGTTGCTCCCAGACCAGCTATGGTTGAAAATCCCAGAGCTGAATGGACAAATGATGATAGAAAAAGATACAACCTAGACAATGTGGCCAAGGACATCCTTTACAAGACTTTGGACAAAGCTATGTTCAACAAAGTCAAATCATGCAAGACGGCCAAAGAAATCAGATAAGCTAACCTTGATTTGTGAAGGCTCTGAGCAGATCAAGGAAAATAAGCTATCTGTTGCTGTACAAAAATTTGAAAACTTTAAAATGCTTGCAGGAGAAAACCTGGATCAACTGGATGCTCGATTCACAAAAATTACAAATGAGTTATCTGTGCTTGGAAAAGAATATACACAGAAGGAAATGTGTATGAAGATTCTAAGAAGTCTTCCAGCTGAGTGGGAAATGAAGGTCATGGCCCCGAGGTATTCCATGGACCTATCAAAAACATACAACCATGAGCTATTCTCGCATCTCAAAGCCTATGAATTTGAGCCGAGAAGAAAAGACCAAGAAGAGACAAATTGTGCCCAAAACAATTTGCTCTAATAGTTAAGATGGGAAAAAAGTCAAGGCAAAGAAATCATCGATCGAGGAGATTGCCTTGATGGTTAAAAGATTCAACAAGTTCTTCAACAAGAATTACAAGAAAGGCAAAGGTGAATCCTCCGTAAGACACTCGACCCAAGTCAAGGAAGATAGACACCCAAGAGAGCAGAGCATCAAAAGGTCGAGTACCAAAGAGCCGACAATCCGAGAATGGAAAGAGCCGAACAAAAAGTTGAGAATCTATGCTCGAACCGCAGTAACCAGGTCACGATGCCATTGATTGCCCATATCCTCGTAGTCAACAAATACAGAATGAAGAGGAAAGAAGAGTCTTCGGAGAAAGAAGACAAGAAAAGAAAAAGGCAATGTTGACTACAGAGATCGCCGAGACAGGCAAATCAAAAGACACAAAGGACTCGGAGAGTAGTGAAGTCGACTACTCAAGTGACTCGAGAAGAAGAAGCCTTGATATGTTTAATGGCCAAAGAACAAAACCAACTCACCAAGAAGATGAGTTACACTCTAACTCATCTCACTCGGCACACTAGTGATAGTGATTGTGACACACACACTTCATCACCCACTAATCTTTATGATTCATTAGGCAAAATGATGAAAGACTTTGAGCACATTAAATTCTCGCACACACTTTGCTAAATGAGGAAAACAAATTGCTGCTTTCAAAGCCAAAACTCACAAATGACAAAGGAGCCGAGTACTCCGAGTCACATAGCCGATGAGAATAAAGAAATAAAGGCCGAAAATGCTAAGTTAATAGCAGAGATAGTGCTATAGAAAAGAGGAAAATGACCTAAAAATGTGATTGCCTCATTCACTAAGGCATCTAAATCTTTGGATGATCTTATTATGAGCCAAAGAGAATGTGGAGATAAGACAGGACTTAGGATTTAATTCCTCTATGCTAAATCAAGCTCCCAAAGTGATTTTGGAAGAAGGATCTTCAAGCAATGAAGCATCTCAAAAATCCAAAACTCCAAATGGTGCACACACATTCATTCCAAAGCACAATCACAATCAAACTGCCTTGGTTATAAAGGAAAAGGAAAACAATATGAGTATCTTTGAGAGGACAACCGAGAAGAAATCCAAATGAGTTCCTCAAAGAAATTCCAAAGAAAGTACTCAGAAAGAAGAAACAGAGCTACCAAAACCCGGAAGTTCTATAAAAGGAACACATATGATGGGAATGGTAGAAACTACCCAAGCCAAGCTGATTGGTATAATGAGAAAAATCAAAGAAAAATCTATGGAATACATGCCTAGATGGCATAGGCCTAGAACTCAAAGAAAGGCCATTCCAAAGGCAAAAGAGCTATCTTCGCACACATATGCACCCAAGCACTACACACATAGGTATCACAACTACCCAAGGAAGGCAATTACTAAAACACACACACATGCATACAGACAAAAGAGACAGCTTGTATGAACCCAAAACCCCTAGCAATTTGCCAAAGTAAATTATGATTATGGCACGATAGATGGCAACCCCTTAGAGTCAAATCAATTGGCTATAGGTTGGTTGGATCATCTTACAAAGACTAACCCTCAGACCCAGGCAAGTATGGGTACCTAAAACTAAATTCATTGATTGCAGTTCAAGAAAAAATGTGAGTGCCAAGGAACCTGGTACATGGATAGTGGCTGCTTCGGACACATGACAGAAACAAGAAAAAATCTATCAAAATTCAAGGAGGTTAGAGGTGCAAAAGTTATATTTGGAGGAATGAAGCTCCAGGAGAAATAAGAGGCATTGATCCATCAATAAAAATGGATTAGAAATCACAGATGTTGCATATGTTGAAGGACTCAACTTCAATTTGCTAAGTATCGCCAACTCGTGACAAGTGGTTATAATGTTGGATTCAACATGGGTGTATGCCAAATCAAGGACACCAATCTAATGAAGTAGTGCTACAAGGATGCGTAAAAGAACATGTAAATGGTGGATTGGTCAACTGCAACACCAAGCACTTGTCTACTAGCAAAAGAGCACAAATTTTAATCAAGTTGGTTGTGGCACAAGAAGATGAGTCACCTAAATTTCAAAACTATTAACAAACTTGCAAGAAGTAATCTTGTAGAAGGACTTCCAGACTCAAGATACAAGAAAGAGAGTGTATGTGATGCATGCCGATGGGAAAGCGATCAAATCATCATTTAAAGAAAAGACATGTCCATCTTCAACAAGAATATTGCACTGTTACATATGGGCCTATTTGGTCCAAATGAACCACTAGCATAAGTGGAAAGAAATACACCTTGGTGGTAGTAGATGATTATTCAAGATATACATGGACAATTTTCATGTGTAAGAAGAAAGAAACCTTGCGTGAAGCTACCACAAATTTGATGAAGAGAATTCAAAATGAGAAGAGTCAAACCATCATTAAAATAAGATCGTGATGACAGAGAACCGAGTTTGTCAATGGAATAATAACTCAGGATTGTGTTGAAAATGGTATTGCTCATGAATTATCTACAAGAAGAACTCCATAGCATAATGGAATTGCGTAAAAAAGGAACAGAATCACAAAGAAGCAAAGAAGGACCATGTTAGTCAAGCAGGGTCGCTAAAAGATTTTGGGTCAAGCAATAAACACAAAGATGTTATACTCAAAATAGATGCATGATAAATAGACAAATACAAAAACTCCTATGAGATTTGGACAGGAGAAAGCCAAATGTTGCATATTTTAGAATTTTTGGATGCAAATGCTTCATCCATAACAATGGCAAAGACAACTTAAAGGCTTTTGATGCTAAAGTCAATGAAGGTATCTTCTTGGGATACTCAAATTTAAAAGCAAAGCCTATAGAGTGCTCAACAAGAGGACAATGGTTACAGAAGAATCCATCCATGTAGTGTTTGATGAACCCAATGTAAATGGAGAAGATCTTGAAGAGTTAGCTGATAAGCTGAATCAGCCAACTGTGCAGAAGAGTCCCTATGTTAAAGCTGAAGCTGGAGCAATTAACCAAGATGAAGAAGAGGTAGCTGAATCTCAAAGACAGCTGGACAATTTGCAGCTAAGTGACAATGAGAGAGCTGCTCAAGATAACACAACTGCAAGAAGACTGAATCCAACTAACTTACTCTAACCTGATGTAAGATGGCTGAGGGACCATCCTCCAGACCTAATCATTGGAGATGTAAGAGAAGGTGTAAGAACCAGATCCAGAGCTCAACAAGAAGCTATGTTCACTTGTTTTATCTCTCAAATAGAACCAAAAGATGTGTCACAAGCATTGGATGACACACATTGGATTCAAGCCATGCAAGAAGAGCTGAATCAGTTTGAAAGGAACAAAGTATGGGAATTAGTTCAAAGACCAACCCATCAAAATGTTATTGGCACAAAATGGGTCTTCAGAAACAAAATGAATGAAGAAGGTTCTGTGGTAAGAAACAAGGCAAGATTGGTAGCCAAAGGGTACTGCCAAGAAGAAGGAATAGATTTTGATGAAACTTTTGCTCCTGTTGCAAGGTTAGAAGCAATAAGGATGTTTCTTGCCTATGCTGCACACAAGAACTTCATTGTATATCAAATGGATGTAAAAAGTGCATTCTTGAATGGATTATTGGAAGAAGAAGTATATGTTGAACAACCTCCAGGATTTGAGCAAAAGACTCTTGAAGATAAAGTGTACAAGCTCAAGAAAGCTCTATATGGATTGAAACAGCACCAAGAGCATGGTATGATACATTATCATAATTCCCGACCGAGAACGGATTCACAAAAGGCAAAGTAGATAGAACACTCTTCAGAATTCAAGATGGGAAGAGTATACTGCTTGTTCAAATATATGTGGATGACATCATTTTTGGATCCACAAACAAAGAGTTGTGTGATAAATTCTCAAACCTCATGCAAAGCAAATTTGAAATGAGCATGATGGGAGAGCTGACATTCTTCCTAGGACTCCAAGTAAAACAACTGAAGGATGGAACCTTCATAAGTCAGACAAAGTACACCAGAGAATTAATGAAGAAATTTGGCATGGAAGAGAAGTCTTCGTGAAAATACCAATGAATACATCACCAAAATGGATATGGATGCAGATGGCAAGCTTGTGGATCAAACAAGATACAAAGCACTTATTGGATCACCGCTTCTATCTCACAAAAAAGTAGGCGATATCACCTTTGCTGTAGGTGTATGTGCAAGATTTCAATCTGCTCCTAAAGAAAGCCACATGACTGCAACCAAGAGAATATTGAGATATTTAAAGGGTAGCCAAGAAGTTGGCTTATGGTATCCAAAAGAAGGTGGATTCAAGCTAATTGGTTATTCAGATTCTGACTATGCTGGATGTAGAGTTGACAGGAAAGAGTACTTCTGGTACATGTCAAATGCTTGGAAATAGGTTAATTTCCTGGTTCAAATAAAAGAAAACTCGATAGCCACATCCACAAAGGGCATACATAGTTGCGCACCAGCCCAAGTCTTATGGATGAGACAAAGAAATGAGAGACTATGAAGTTGAAGAAAAGGAAATTCCAATCATGTGTGATAACACAAGTGCAATTACAATCACTCAAAATCCTTTGTTATACTCAAGAACAAAGCACATTGATGTCGATACCATTTCATAAGAGACCATGTTGAAAAGAAGGACATCACCTTGAATATATCTCAACCGATAAACAAGTTAGCGATATATTCACAAAACCACTATGTGAATCAAGATTTGAAGAACTCAAGCATGAATTAGGGTTAATTGAGTTGAGTTGACACTCAGAAGACTCAAGGAAAAGAGATGGAACATGAAAAGATGGAAAAAGAGCAGAGCTCTTGAAACAGCTAAGTGAATCAGCCATATCGGCAAGTCAGCTGCACCGAGTTAGCTGACAGCTGAGTACCTATGTGGAAAGAGAGAAGAGTTGAATCAGCTAAGAAACAAGCTGAGTCATTTATGAGCAAAGTGACAAAATGCAAAAAGCACTAAGCGGGAATGTTTTTAAGAATGACGCCAAGATAATTATGACGTGTACAATCAAAAGTCGCATACTAAGCTTATGATTGGATATAAATGCTTTGCCGCATTAAATGAGAAATTAAATGTTAATCGGCGTGCAAAATCTGAGCCGTTGATCTTGATCAAATTTCAAAAACCGTCTGCATGTCCTTTCATAACCCATACATATACCATTTCGTCCGTTTTTCTCTCACTTTACACAAACTGTTCATCTCTCTCCAAAGCAAAGAAAGAAAGTTTTCTCTCGAAACCCTACAGAGTCTCAAAGCACTTTTTCAAAGTTTCATTCGGTAAAGCTTCAAGAAATGGCATCTACACACGATTTTGTCAAGTTGGGAAAACAAATCCACACTGGTTCTACCGTGGATTTTGAAGGAATGATCAAACAGGGGCTCGACGAAACCTTTGTGAAGAAAATTGCTGAAAAAATGGAGAAGTCTGGGCTGAAGCCCTTTCTCACAATGGAGTACCAAATGACCTACGTGGAGGAGGTCGCGCAGTTCTATGTGAACGCTGAAGATCACGACGAGGGCATCAAGTCCTCTATTCACGGGAAAGAATTCACAATCACTGCCAAAGATTTGGCAGAGCACTGCTTGCTACCGGCGGAAGGAGTGAGGAGATCTATGAGGCTGACGTAAACCTGGCCGCCGCATGGAAGGAAGTGACCAAACCTACTATGCAAAGAAAGTTGTCTACACAAATGGTGACAAGAAGTTCTTTGAAAGAAGATTACCACAAGTCAGTTGGACATTGTTGCCAAGTGCGTAGACATCAAATTTGGAAGCTTTAATCACCGTCCAAAACCAAGCCGATCGTGATGGCCGTGATCATGGAAGAGAAGAAGGTAAACCGGGCTGAGTTTGTATACAAAGCAGATCGCCAAAATATTGGGAATAAGTCCTTCAAAGCAGATGGGTCGCTTGAGGATCCTCGGGATATGGCCTGGTGATTGGCCGATTGATGGAGGTGAAAGGTGTTCCTCTCCGACATGGAAAACCGCTCCATGTTAACAAAAAAGATGTTCCGATCAAATCTCTCTGGAGCACAGAGGAGAGCTTATGCCAAGAGAGCAGACACAAGTGAGGGGAATCACCACCAGAGGAAACAAAAATTTGTCTCCTCCAAAGAAGAAAGCTGCCCGCAACCAAACAAAGAAGATCACGCCCGCAAGAAAGAAAAAGAAAACAAAAGATGCACCCCCCTCGCAGCTGAGTCACTGCCCCTCGCAGCCGCGCAGCCGAGAAGGAACCTCAAATACCTTCTCCTATTGTCAAGAAAAAGAAAACCCGACAAGCCTAGAAAGCCATCTCCTCGTAAAAGAAAGAAGCACCCCCCCGCGCCTAACTCGGAGGAAACCGCATCCGAACTCGAAATTCCTTTGGAAGGACCAAAAGGAGAAGTCTCTTCAAGCGATCGAGCTTGAGAAAACAAATTGAGTCTGCCACTCACCGAACAGATCACAAACAAATGGAGAAGTAGAGTCTCCGTGAGATTATTGATGCAAATGCCAAGTCTCTTTGAAGCCGATCACAGAGGCAAGTCGAAGACCCACCGGACAGATGTGATACCAAGAACAAGGAGTAGCCGAGACATGTCTCCTCACGACAGACTATATCTCCACCTATCTCCGATGCTCCCAAGGAGTTGAGCAAAAGATAGTCCATTTGCCTTCTATTCCCGAAAGGAAGGGCAACAGGAGATGATGATAAAGAAGATGATGATGTGATGATCCTATCCCCACCATATCCGACATCCAAAATCGCCTCGCAGAATGGAGGAAGTGGAAGCCGAGTTGATCAATGGAATAGTTCCAAAGACCGGAGTTTATTGAGGAAGAAGAAGAACTATTGAATTTCCTCGGTTTGACCAAAGTGGTCCAAGCATCGGATGAAGAAAATCGCACGCACATTTTGCGTATCTTCAAAGACAAGGAGAAGGAGAGATCGGCAAGGAAGTCAAGCTCGTGAGAAAGCCAATATCCGCTTCTCTAACTCGGAACCACCGATCATACTCATCCACACCTTGATATGCTTTCAGAGAGCGATGAGGATCTAGACCACTCCTGCTTGCCGCATCAAGAATTGGAGATGCAAAGAAGCCATGCAGAATCCAGATCCTACATGAGCAAATGTAATGATGGAAGGCCCTGGGGAATCTTCCAAATCACAACTAGAGATTGATCCTATGGGAGTGGTGCAAATGGATTGCAACCGTTGTTGCCGCTACCACTTTCCCCGCTCACTCGATGAAGGCATTAAAGGAATTGGCGATGAAACCGGGAACTTGGGGACCCAAGTCGATCCAACCCCTACTAAAGGTGTTTTACCACCTTCCCAACGGCTAATAACTCACAGAAACAATGGGAGTCCGGAGAAGAGTGGCCCCATTCCAAGTCACTCAACTCGGTGCGCCGGCCGAGGGGGAAACTCTCCCATCAAAGCAAGAAGGTCGAGAATGTCAAAGCCTGAATCCACAACAAATCTCGGAGGTAAAGTGGAAACGGAAAAACAAACAGATATACAATAAGTTGTCACGGCGAGGCTCGCATGCTTGAGACTGCTCACCAAGTGCCAACCGCTCAAGGCCAATGACGCCGCCGAACCGGGAGGCACAAGATGGATCTCGCCCGGGAGTTAACACTGGGCAATGAAAGTGCAATCCATGGAGTTGAGACTCCAAAGTGGATGCCTCCCCGAAGACCCTAAGACAGCTTGAATCTGTTGAAGGGATTGTCCAAGGCCTCGCTTTAGGCTTGAGATTGCAGGAGGTAGTGAAGGCCAATGGGAGGTTGAGACTTCCGAGGTAAAGAGACGAAGAACGTAACATCCCTCCTACTATCATTGATGCATCCGAAAAGGAGATAATTGCTCTTCACGATTCCCAAGACAATCCGATGTAACATTTCTCGGGATCCAAGGTGAAGACGGTCCATCCCCCAATGCAAATCCAAAAGACTCGGTGAGGATGTTCTCCCAAACACGAGTAAGTCCGACCTAAGGCTACTCGTCAAACTTTCAATTTCGATGATGAGCCACCTCTCCAAATCTCATCATCCTCCGATGACGCCACCGATACGGTCGAGACTGCATAACTCAACAGAAACACCAAATGAGACCGACGAAGCCGTTGAGACACTGAGTCAACCACCGGGTCCATACCACAACAGACTTCACCAATCACGACCAATCACAAGCAGCTCCCAAAGCCGCAGCAGACCGACATTGACACAACCAGGCACATCACGGCCTCGAAAGCATCATGAACAGATTCCCTATGTCCATGATGATGCTTTCAAGCAACATTCCCCTTTTCACTAGAGTCGCCGCTCTTGATGACGAATCGAAAGAGATCACCAATGTTTCCATAGACCAGATCCAGCTTCTTCCCACGATACCATCGTTCCAAAGAGATTTCGACTTCAACGTTGCTTGGCCGCCAAATGAGACAGAGGTGATAGTTGGGGTTAGAGAAGTCTTCAAGGCGATCTTTGCGAAATAGAGAAGATGGAAAGGCACCAGTGCCTCCCCGATATGAGGTCGATAACAGAGATGCTAATCTCACTACCGATCTACGGGATAGTAGTCGATCCGGGAATGGTGGCAACAAAGAAAAACAATGCGTGTGGAGCAAGTTCGATACTTCAAAGCATTGTAAAATAAGATGTTGATCTGGAGCGCTGATAACGCTGATATGAAGAAAAGAATGCAAGAAAACATTGATAGAATGCATGAATCTCATACCACGTAGATGGAACTCACAAGATGAATTTCATCGCAAAGAACTTCTGCGAGTGGAAGAGAACATGAATACTAAATTCAGCCTTCTTATGGCTGAAATGAAGTTGGTAACAGCCGAATCGAAAGCCACCCACTCAGAATTTCGAGCAGCATACTCCGCAGCAGAGTCCAAGCAGAACTCAGCTATCAGCCGTCTAGATTTCATGCTTGCTGGCATGTTTCCAGGGGTTCCTCTCTCCTTTGATGATGCCAAAAAGGGGGAAGAGGAATACCTAAAGACGTTGAAAGGATCCGCAGCCGAGAAGAAGGACGCAGCTGTAAAGGCAAAGACAACTGAAGAACGAAAAGAAGGGAAAATCGTTGAGGGGGAAGGTTCGAAAGATATGACCTTAATGGTTGCTAGAACCCTCAACAAGGACTTGTCACAACCGACATAATCAAGAAACTTCCAAAGATCTGCCGCTCCAACATTCTCACAGCCCATGTCCGAGAAGAGTAAAATAGTACAAGCGTAAATGACGGAGATTGAAAGAAAAATGGATGCCCGTACAATGGACATACAAATAATATGGAGGCATTCCTAAGAGAAGAGACACCGATGCCATTTCGACATCGGAATCGAGCCGAGATCGGTTGATGAATTCAAGACGCCGCATCCGAGGGATACTGTGAACATGACCATGGCCCAAGCCTGGGACTTATATTGGGAAAAATGCCTCAAGCTATGTGAAGAAGGCGACAGTGCAAGGACCATCGGGCGGTCGCTCTGGCATCACTCTGTTGGTCACTCACCGGGAAGAAGAAGGCCCCAAAGACAATACACACCCGGAGGAAGAGGAAGAAGCAAATGAGGAAGAGGTTTCGACCTAGACCTCTACCCAAAAATATAGAATACATAGATCCATGGAAGAAATGAGGGATCTATTGGGCTGGTTTGACGAAGTAGCCAACCCGCAAGTGGCCAAGAACAATGCTTTGAGTATGTAAAGAGAATCGAGGAAGAGAATAAAAGACAAACTCAAATTGTGGGAAGAAAGACAAGAAAGAAAAAGAAGAGATGAAGCCGCTTAAAAGCATATGAGAAAAAGAAAGCACAAGAAGAGAAGAAGAGAAAAAGGTCAAGAAGACAAAGTCGATGAGGAAAGAAGGAGGGGCAAAGGAGATGAAGTGTTGTTGTCCACCCCTTCATGTAATTTACTTTTGTAAATACATATGTATGTAAGTCTTCTCAGACATTGAATAAGAAATCAGAATTTCTCTATTTTCTTTGCCTAGACATAGATGGTTGCTCGATACACTTTGTAAATAGTCGTGTAAAGGACAAGAATGTTATGATCAATAAAACAGATTGATTCTACGCATACAATCTCTCATTCATCGCACTATCTGTATGTATATTTGGCATTTACATTTTGTATGTATGCTTTAAGTTTTGGCATCATCAAAAAGGGGGAAATTGTTGGGAAATTTACTTTTAGATTTTGATGAATGCCATGTAAAACTTAGACTAGAAAGTTGGCACCCCATTTTCTTTGTAATTTGCATTGTGATAGATAGGGCTGTTTGAGCTGAGTTAAGTCAGATATGCCTAAACATGCAAGAAGTCAACTGGAGACTAGAATGAAGACTCCGTTGAATACGTATGAGTATGGCAAGGAAGAGAAGACAGAACTCGATGAGAAGTATCACCGAGATGCGCCAGTTGTGAAGTGTCACCAAGTCAACCCAAGATAGCCAAGTCTCAAGTTGAAGTGACAGATGAGTCATCCAATGATTGGAAGCTGACTCGAAGTCATCTGGGGAAGTTAAGGAACTGCAGTCAAGTCAAGACAACTGAAAAGGATCCGTTGCACAGAAGTCAAGAAAGTTACTTAAACAAGTAATACTTCCATACTGCCTTTCTTAAAGTGCTCAGTCCCAGAAGCGTGCAAAAGGAATAAACCAATGGGAAGCACTGCACCTGTGTCAGAACTCTGAAAAGCTGAAGGTTCATTCAATACGAGGAAATGTCAATTTCAAGGACTGCAACAAGACAAGCCAACGACCACAAGTGTCTTTTGAAAATTAGCTTATCTCTTCAACGGACAGATTTTCAAAAGAACACTATAAAAGGCTGAGGAATCAATTTGAGAAGAAGACACAGAGGTTACCTTGACTACCAGTACTACAAACATTCAAGCTATCAATTGAGTCAGAACTCTGAAAATATTCTCAAATCATTCAAGCTTAATCCTCAGACCAAAACTTCGAAGGAAATCAATCCAACACTTACCTGTGAAGAAAAGACGACTTCAATCAGTTGAAGAGGAAATATTTGAAGAATCAAAGGGGTCTACATTCCACAGAGGATTGTAGAAAGGTTCAAGGTCGAACCTGTCTTAAGATTCTTGGAGGGCTTCGTGATCAAATCCAAGAAACTTGAGCAAGTGAGTTGTAGTAGCAAGGCAACTGCCCTGTGAAGAAGCTGAGTTGGACGAGAAGCCAGCTGTGTGACCAAGGCATCTCCAGACTGAGTCCCAAAGGATCAAGTCAGCTGTGTGATCAAGACTTGCATCTGGACTGATAACCACTTTGTACTCTGATCAATACTTAGTGGATTCCTCCAGGAGTTGGAGAATAGAGGATTAGAAGAATTACCCCATCTTCGAACCTCTATAAAATTTATTGTGTCATTTAATTTCAGCACTTCAATTCTGCATATTATTTTATATCTGCTGATAAATTTGCTATCCAATTGACTTTCAACAAAGTGCTAAAACCAAGTGTTAAAACTAACTTAAATCAAATTCAAGGGTGTTAAGTCTTCCGCTGAAAATATATCACAGTTGAGTTAAGCCTTAGACTAAGCAGCTGAGTTATTCTATCAACAGCTCAATGAAGTCCGGAGTGGCTAACTCATTGGTTAACTAACTTAGTTGTCCATCAAGGACTTAGCTGTGAAGTATTAACTCTGAACTATTTTTAAAAGGACTAAATCGAAAAGTTGGTAAGGTTTATTTAACCCCCCCTTCTAAACCTTACACTCACACCCCTTGGGACCTACAAATAATAAATTGTAAGAAGAACAAAAACAAGTCATATCCTTAAAACTTAAATGCTAAAACTTCATTAATTATATATGTTGTTGTTATATTGGATGTTTTTTTATATGATGTCATCAAAATATGATTAGTATGTTGTCATTTATGTAATTTTGTTGTTTCTTTTTGCATGTTGTGAATTGTAATACTTTTTATTGATTTAATACTAGGACAAGGTAATTGAATTTAAATTTTTTAATTTTATGCAAGTTAAATTTGTAAATGTACATAAAAATAATTTTATTAAAAATAGGTCGGGTTCAGGTTAACTGTAAAATAAATAATTCGGGTTTGGTTCAAAAATTCGCATTACCTAATACTTAAACAGTCGGATTGGGTTACATATTATGACCAAATGACTCCCAAACAAATTGACACGCCTAGATGTATGCACCATGTATCGCAAGGGTAACATACTAGTTAGGTGTAATGACTATGTATTGGTTTTAGGGTTTTGTTGTAATTATTACGTATTGGCTTTCTAAACTTTGAGAAATTATAAATGTAATTTTTCCGAGTGAAAATCGAGTAAAACAAACATAAATTTAGATTTTCTAGTGTAAAAATTAAAATTGAGAAGAATTTTTGAAACGAAAACTAATCCAGGCCTTAGTATTTTTGACATTGATTTATCGTCATGGATGATGCCCTATTCAGGGTCGTGTCTAGAAATTTTTGTGCCTGAGTCAAACTTTAAAATAATTAGCTTTTTTTTTTTACAAATTTAAAAACAACATAAAATAACATTAAAAAGTAAATTTTGTATAATGTACAATATTAGTTAAATTACTATACAACCATGTTCAAAGTACGTAATTATTTAAATACATAAAACTTGCCTCATGAGCTTTTGGCAACAAAAGAATTGGTCAAGTTTGTACAATCAAGTTGCTCAATTATTCCTTTCCACTACAAGAAAAAATCAGTTTACCTACAGAAAAATATGTAGGTAAGTATTAAGAAAATTATAAAGTATAGGTAAAATTATTGTAGATAAAATCATTGTATGTAAAATATTTACCTACAAAATCTAAAACTATTGGTAAATACCTAAGAAAATTTGTCCGTAATTTAAAAACTATTGGTAATTTGTTGGTATAATTTAGGAAAAAATGATATTTTTATTCTGTAGGTATTCTCAGAGGTAATTGTAAAATTTAGTGACAAAATCATTTGTGTCGGTAAATTCCAGCCAGAATTGGAATTTTCTTGTGGTGTTCTCAATTGATAACATAGCTAACTCATTCAATCTTTCTTGTGACATGGTTGATCGGAGAAAGGTTTTAAGGGACAATTACAAAACTTCCCTTGAGGTTTGGGAAATTACAAAAAATCTAGAGGTTTTTGAAATTACAAATCGGATTTTTGTAGAAGAACGAGCTCGAACGATTATAACGAGAAAATAGCTAACACTGAATGAATCCTCTAAAATTTGAAAGTTTGAAAGTTTCTTTTTTACATCTATCATATATATTACATATAAAATATTAAAACTTTTGGGCCTTAAATTTTTTTTTTTTTGGGCATGAGTTCTTTGATGGCCTCAAAAAAGGAGGAAATTACATGGAATACGCTGATTTTGGTGCTTATACTACACAAGACACTCCTATTACTTTTGTACCTAATTTTTTACTTTTGTACCTAAATTTTTTTTACGCTGGTGCATATTTGTTTTGATTATTTTTCATTTTTTTTGTTCCTGCATTGTTTTATATGTTATATAAGTTGTTTCGATATTGTTTACATTTGTTTCTTTGTTGTTTCGATGTTTCAAAACAATTTTAACCTATTTTTTATGATTTTTTTATTCATATATTATTTTTTACATTGTTTTCTATTGTTTCGGTGTTGTTCTATAATATTTTTAATGTTGTTCTAATAATTTTTTTGTTGTTTTCATGTACTGTTCAATGTATACTATTTTAAGCTTTTTTTATTCATGTGGTGTTTTAAATATTTTTTACGTTGTTTCTGGGTAATTTCCATATCATTTTTTAATCTTGTTCCGATGTTTTTTTGTTATTTCCATGAAATTTTTGATGTTTAAATACAATTTTATATATTTTTAACTTTATTTTGTTTATATGGTGTTTCTATGTTGTTTCTGGTTTGTTTCTATATTGTTTCTTGGTTGTTGAAACATGTTAGAAACAATGTTGAAACAAATCGTAAAAATATCCGGGAATTTTTGCTGGAGCATATTGTTGTGTAAAAAAAGAGCGGGAGCGTAAATTTAGGTAAAATTGTACCAGGAAGCGTAAAAGACTGATATTGACTTAAAAGGGTAGGTATTTCTGTCAATTACCCCTCAAAAAAGGCACCGCCATGGCCCTATTGATAGATATACTAGCATTTCACCCACGAACTGTAGAGTAAGTTTTTTTTTTTTAGTGATTGCAAAGTCTTGCATTTCAATAAATAATAAAAAAGTTAATATAAACCGATTTGATTTCAAATTATATATGTTAAACTGCTGAACAATAAATCATAAGTACATACTAGAAAAATTATTAGAAAAGAAAAAAATTAGTTTTTAAATAAAGATGGAATCTATTTATCGATGATAGCCGTATTAAAAAAAATTAAAAATTGTTGGGATTTAATATAGGATGACCTAAAAATAAAAACAAAAAAATAAATAAATAATATGAAAATCAACACAATTGAGTTTAATTAAGTGTCATATTGAACAATTATAAGCATTTTATATTAGGCCTGAAAGGTGATCTTTCCAACTACGTACGTATAACGTATTACCTTTAAATATATTTGCAGGTCACGAATATAGTGTTAGCAAAATCATGCAAGACAAATTTATAAAATCCGAAATTCAATAGAATTGTAAATTACAATTTCTTTGCAAATAATTCAAAATTTTATTGAAACAAAATTACAGAATTCAAATAAAACACACTATCCTTAAAACAGTTCGTCCCTTTTTGGATGTCTTTTTCGGGATAAGACCAAAAACCGGATTACCATTCTATTCGGCCGAACCGAACTTACGCTTAACTTTATCACCAAAATGCAAAAGCGAGAAGAATACATAACAATATGCAGAGAATATTTAGAATGCAAGTGTAGAGTGTGTTGAAAACTCAACTATTTATAGAGCTAAAAATTAATCCGAGAATTTAAACTTGTTGTTCATTACACAACAATTCAAACTCATTACACAACAATAATAAATATTGTTGTTACAAAATCAATTTGCGGGTTATTGGAATTAAATATATCTTTATTGCATTATTTTTAAATTCAAAATTAATTTGTTATTTACTGATTTTAAAATTCAAAAATTAAAAATAAATCTACAAAACATAGGTTAGACTATATGGCTCGATTTCGGTGCGACATTCGTGTCCGCAGTCGCGCCGCACACAAGTCGCTGGTTGAGCCCGAATCGACCGTCACTTGCACCCCTTGTGGGCGCACGTGTAGAGAGAGCCTCTATGCAATATAATCTTACACCTTAATAAAATGTATCATTATATATACTAGTCTCAAAGTTTTTGTTTTTCCATGTGAGACAAACCCACCTTTCAAAGAATACAAACATATGTTTTTTTCTTTTAAATTAATTCTAATACTCTATTTTAAGATTTAATTTCTCCTTCATCCAAACACCATTTTGGACAAACAAATATTCAATTTCGATGTTCTCACGGAGTAGAACAAGAATCCACTTTTACTTTTGTCATTAGACAATCGAATTCCCAAGAAAATCGCATCCCAAATATGCAATTTCCTTCACTTTTCCAACAATCCCCCACATGAAGAAAATTTCGAGGATACAATGATTTGGTGATAATGTAGTTGAACCCTGCATAGGATAGGTAGGTGTTACCCTTTGAACCTTCCCTTGTAAAAATATATTTACTTTGCTGCTAGATCGATCAAGACGCGATGTCTTTGAACCTGTTTCGCCTTTTGTATAAATGATGATATATCTCACACAAGATTCTTCCTAACATACTTGAGTTCTCATTGTTATGTTCATTCATGGCCCTGAACATATGCCTGGTTCTGCAAGAGGTTCTAAGAATTGAGCCTCACGAAATTCTCTTCGAAGCGGCCCCACTTCTCTCTCAAATAGGTGATTCTTCTTTAAGAGTAGCCCGAACTACCCAAACTGCCATCCGACACATGAATCATTAAAAACCAAATGCTTATCCTCTTTTTCCATGGGCTTCACTTTTAAGGAATGGACAATGGGAAAAATCCTCCACAAAGGATCCTAAAGTCTTTTTACAATTAGGTTGTGAACCTCTTGGGATCTCCATTCCTCTTGATGATTTCGCAACTAACTCTCGATTTAACCATTTGGTTAATGGATCTCGCTAAATTATCATTTGACTTAACATAGTCAACAGAGATAACACCAGTTGAGAGTAGTTGTCTAATGGTATTGTGTCTACGATATATATGTCTAGACTTACCATTATACATATTGTTATGTGCCTTGTCAATCGCTGATTGACTATCACAATGTATACAAATTGTTGGCACAAGCTTTGGCCATTTTAGAATATCTTCTAAGAAGATTCGGAGCCATTCAACTTCTTCTACACTCTTGTCTAAAGCTATAAACTCAGACTCCATTGTGGATCTAGCTATAACCGCCTGCTTAGAAGATTTCCACAATATGGCTGCACCACCTAAAGTAAATACAAATCCACTTGTAGACTTAGAGTCTTTAATATCAGACATCCAATTTGCATCGTTGTATCCTTTAATAACAACAAGATATCTTGTATAGTGCAGTCCAAGATCACGAGTGTATCTTAAATACCTAAGTATTCTCACTATACCTTTCCAGTGTTGATGCGCTGGATTACTCGTGTATCTGCTCAATTTACTCACTACATAAGCAATGTCTGGTCATGTACAACTCATGAAGTACATCAGGCTTCTATGACAGTTGAGTATTCCAATTGAGACACAGCCTCACCTCTATTCTTGGATAGATGTTGACTCGTGTCTATAGGAGTTCTAGCTAATGACATGTCATATTTACTAAATCTTTCTAGAATCTTGTCCACATAATGTGACTAATTAAGTGTCAATCCATTTGAAGTTCTAGAAATATTTATTCCGAGGATAACGTCAGCTAAACCCATATCTTTCATATCAAACCTTGAGTTCAACATATCTTTTGTGGATTTAATTATTTTAGCATTACTTCCAATAATAAGCATGTCGTCTACATAAAGACACAAAATGACATAGCCATTTTCAAATCTTTTAACATAAACACATTTGTCACATTCATTTATTTTAAATCAACACTCTTTCATGGCATTATCAAATTTTTCATGCCATTGTTTTGGTGCATGTTTCAAGCCATATAATGACTTGACCAATTCTGAACCTTGTTCTCTTGCCCAGTGCGGAGAATCCTCAAAGTTGTTCCATGTAAATATCCATTTAGAAAAGCAATTTTTACGTATATTTGATGTACTTCAAGATTTCGTAATGCGGCAATTTCAAGTACCAATCTAATGGAAGTTATTCTCATAACTGGAGAATACGTATCAAAGTAATCAAGGCCCTCTTTTTTGTCTATAACCTTTAATTACAAGTCTAGCCTTGTACTTATCAATTGTTCCATTCGCCTTCAATTTCTTCTTGAAAATCCATTTGTAACCTAGTGGTTTACTTCCTTCAGGAAGATCCACTAGTTCCCATGTATGGTTTTGCAAGATAGAATCAATTTTGCTTTTAATGGCTTATTTCCATAATGGTCCTTCCGACGGGTTAAAAACTTCTCTATAACTTTGAGGTTCACTTTCCAGCATGTAGGTTAGAAAATCTGGACCAAAAGATTTTTCTATCCTAGCTCGTTTGTTGCGTCTAAGTTCTACCTCTTATTCTTTATTTCCTTGTTCTTGTTCTATTGAATCATGTATCCATTTAGAAGAGCTTGCTTCTTCTCTCGATATGCACGGAAATACATTTTCAAAGAACGAGGTATTTCTCAATTCAATTATCGTGTTCTTGTGTATATCTTCAACTTTAGATTCATGCACAAAAAAACCGATAAGCATTCTCGTTATGTGCATATCCAATAAATATGCAACAATGGTTTTGGGACCTACCTTCACCTTCTTTGGTATAGGTATAGGAACCTTAGCAAGACACCCCACACTCGTAAGTATTTGTAGGATGGCATTCTTCCATGCCATAGCTCGTAAGGGCTTTTGTCTAGTTTCTTACGAGGTAACTTATTTAAAAGGTAATTAGTTGTCAAGACAGCTTCTCCCCACATGTTCTGAGGCAAGCCAGAACTTAATAATATGACATTCATCATTTCTTTAAGTGTACGGTTTTTTCATTCTACAATGCCATTATGTTGAGGTGAATAAGGTGTTGTTGTTTCGTATCTAATTCCGTGTTGGGCACAAAATTCAGCAAATGGTGATTCATATTCATCTCCACGATCACTTCTTAACACCTTAATTTTCTTATTGAGTTGATTCTCAACTTCATTTTTATAGAGAATAAATTTCTCTATAGCTTCACCTTTACTTATAAGAAGATACACATAATAAAACTTTGTGTTATCATTTATAAAAGTAATGAAGTGCTTGTTTCCACCACGTGTTTGTGTCAATTTTAAATCACATACATCGGTATGAATTAAATCAAGTGGTTCATTATTTCTTTCAATAATTTTAAATGATGTCCTTGTTAACTTTGCCTCAACACAAGTTTCACACTTGTGCTTGGAATCAATATGGAATGTTGGTGTATAATTCAAGTTAATTAATCTACGTAAAATATCATTATTAACGTGTCTTAGTCTACCATGCCACAAATTGGAAGACTCAAGGAAGTAAATAGAAGAGTTTTTCATTTCATTTGCTTTTGGTTTAACAACCATTACATTGAGCTTAAAAAATTTACCATCTAACCCTTGCCTACAAACATCCCATTTTCAACAAAGTAACAATCCGACTAAAACAATGCAAAAATCATGCTTATCTAAAAGCGAACCAGACACCAAATTCTTACAAATGTCTGGTACAAACAACACATTATTAAGAGTTAGTTCCTTCCCGGACGTCATCATCATAACCACGTTTCCTTTTCCCTTGATCTCGGAAGTAGTAATTTCCCATGTACGCTGACTTCTACTCGCCTCTTCAATCGCTCAAAGGAACTAAATATTTCTTTGACCGAACACACGTGCCTAGTAGCACCAGAATCAATCCATCATTATTTTGTAAGTCCAAGCGGCTACGATAATCTAGAGGGGGGGTGAATAGATTATCTCCATCTTTTCGATTTCGCCCTCTTTTTCCAACCGAATGCTCAAAGATAATAACAAAGGTGCGGAATGTAAACAACACACGACGATTTAAAGAGGTTCAACCCACCTAGGGCCTAATCCTCTACCACCCCAGTATATCCGGGATGGATTTCGAAAAGAAAAAGAATTTTATTAATTACCAAAATTAATACAAATTCAACTTACAACACCTTGAAGAGCACCACACTCTTCTTCAACACCACCTTTGGAGATTACCACAATCTCCCTTGAAGATTACCACAATCTTCCTTCAACGGCACCTTGTGAAGATTACCACAATCTTCAACCTTGAAGAATACCAAATTCTTCAACACCTCAATAAGAAGATTACCACAATCTTCTTGTACCTATCACCTAGATCATCCAAGTGTGCTCTTACCACAAGAACACTCACAAGGATATCTTGTGTTTGAATGATAACCAAAAATCAAGATTACAACTCAATAATGAATAATACAATTTGAGTGTGAAGTGTAATCAAGAATAGCCTAGACCTCAAGAATGTGAAAGTGAATAGCTAGGCAAATTACAACAAGAAATAAGACAATGTAAGAACAAGTGTATTCTTGAGTGTATCTTGTTGTGTTGTAGTTTTCTCTCTTATTATGTTGCTTCAATTCTTCCTCTATTTATAGAAGATGTCTTGTACATGATAGGCTCCTCTTGGGGACATGAATTACGTAAAAAATTGCAAGACAATTGAAGAAAAGAGCTGTTAGAAATCAATCCCACAAATTAAGGAAAAGATGTATCTTTGCACAACGGTTACAATTTCTTTGTCAAACTCAAGAAGCGACACGGTCGCGCACAAATAGACGTTTGAAAATGAGAATACATATTTACACGGGCGACGGCCGACGTAGGGTTCGACCGTCCCCTTACTTCAACCGTCGCACAACTTCAAAAACGAAGGGCAAATGTTCTGTTTCAATTTTTGCTCCCAGTGCAACCCAAGTGGTCGATCGGTCGACGTTGCCCTATGGGCTATAGGGCGACACGTTGCCTGACCATTTTCTCGCAAACATGAAGTTTTTCTGTTTTTCTCAACTTTCGTGCGGGTTGCCCTATACGGCGACCGGTTGACCTCAAAACAAAAGTGTTGTCCAATTTTATATCGAAAATAAACTTCAAGAAATACTCCAAAAAATAGTGAAAACATTTTAGACCGATCGGGAGTATTAGGACAACATTTAGAAACATTGTTTTGGTGTAAAAAACATTGACAAAAATCATTAAGAGTGTTGTCCAATTTTGTCGAAGATAAAACTTGAAGAAATACTCCTAAAATATTAAAACCATTTTAAATCATTTAGGAGTATTTGGACAACCTTTAACACCATTGTTTTGGTGTAAAATCAAAATCATCAAAATCATGATAAAACCATTTATCAAACAATCTCCCCCCTTTTTGATGATTACAAAACCAAAACAATTTTAACGAGGTCGATTTTGAAAACAAAACAATTTTACCTAAGTTAAAGAGAACTATCCGTTGTGAGCGACAATATTCCATGCAATAAAAACACAAGGATGGGAGTAGAGATATTCAAACACATATAGCAAATGCTCCCCTATCAACATGCACAACAAGAGTTATATAGAAGCAACTTAAACATAAGCTAAAAATTAGCTTTTCGATATTAAGCTTAAGTATCAATAACTTAAAAGCTCCCCCAAAAGAGACATCATTAGAAACATATATAAGTCCATACTACAACCAATGGACCAAGATTCATACATAACCATAATGCACCAAGTGGACTAAATATGATCCACAACTTATGGCTTTATGAAGCCATAGCTTATAGCTTCTTTTCGTTAAACTTATCTTAGCTTTTATGAGCTAATGAGCTTATAACATGTTTCTCCCCCTTTGGAATCATCAAAAAGAATGTTAGCACGATAAACACATCATATATTCTTAGCAAAGTGTGCAAGTAAACCGATGTATCGAGCCAATTTGAACATTGAAGCTTATAAACCAAATAGGGGAAAAGTCGAATCATACGACTTGAAAAAGCTTATGAAAATTCATTTGATAAGCAAAACATGATCTCTATAAATATATAAGATTTTTTGAAATTGAGAGAATCATGTAGGTGATGAATTTTTCATTGAAACATTTTATCGAACACTTGGCGGGCGTCAAAAAATTGAAAAAGATATATATAGCCCTTGTAAATAAAATCAAGCCAAGTTTTTCATCACCAAATGCAATTTAATAAATATCATTCATCAACAATTAATAATCTCATCACATTCATATATAATTTCATCACGATAGTACATATAGGCCAAGTTCTCAAGGGTTCAACCCAATTGAGATTAAGAAAGTAGAATTCTTACCATTTGATCGGTAAAGACGAGCAATGATGATGATAGTCGAGCTAGATAATCCCTAAAATATATAATTCATGCATCAAAACTCATTTGAAGTGAATTGTGTGTGAAATTTGCAAAGGGACGAAAAATGGCCAAAATAAGGTAAAATGGCGAATCTTTGAAGACAGAACCGTTTTAATCCAAAAATAGCTCAGGGCGACGGTCGTGGTTGAGGGCGACGGTCGGCGTTGAGGGCGACCTTGCCCTCAACCTCATCAGCCCACCTGTCTTGCCGTTTAATAAAATCCGAATTTTCAACCAAAAATCCGATTTTTCGCCCCTAAGTTTTAAAAACGTGCAAAATGCAAACGTATACCTCATTCAATATACATTATGTCATAATCAAGCTCGAAATGAGGTAAAATAAATCGGCGGTGAGCGATTAAAAAAAAAATCCGCGAGTTATCCTTGAGACGGAATTAAACACATCTCAAGTTTTTATTAAAACATGCAATCCCTTAACAATTATATTGAATCTCAATATGTTTAGTTCGATTATGACGAACCATAGTTTGAATAATTTTGACCGGACTTGTTATCCCGAAAAATAAGAACATTTTAATGCTTTGGATACAACAAGTCATAAGAAGAAGTGCCTTTCAAATATTTGAAAATTTCTTTTAACGGCACTTTAATGAGATTCGTTGGGATAGTTTTTGAAATCGAGCATATAGACATAATGCATATGGAATGTCGAGTCTATAGAAATAATACAAGAAAACATACCTCGAATTTGTTTGTCGGCCGATATGCCTTTCTCAACCTTTGTCAATCTTTAGACATAGAGGTTGAGATAGTTCTTCTTTCTTCAATGCTTAACTCCTTCAAGAGTTCTTTTGAAATATAACCGTCTTCTTGGCATTGAATGATTTGAATTCCAATGATCAAATTTGAGCTTCCCTCATCATGATCATCTTGTTCATCTCAAGTTCACCTACATAAACTTAGGAGAATCTCTTGCACAAAATATTCATTAGTAGCACCAAAAATATTCTCATGAATATGCACAAGCAAACAATCTTTCCCTTTTTTTAAGAAACAAGGAGAGTAGTATCAACTTTACCTTTTGTAAAATCATTTAGCAAAAATGGCTAAGTCTATCATTCCATACATGGGGTACTTGTTTGAAACCATACAAGGCCTTTTATAAAGATCATTTGGCCTAGAAAAATTTAAACCCCGATAGACTTCTACTTGAATAAAACCATTTAGAAAATTGGATTCAACATCCATTTGGTAAAGCTTGAAATTTTCTTAAAACAAGAATGGGCAAGTAAAATGCAAATAACTTCTAAAAGAGCTATGAGTGCAAATATTACATCAAAATCATTACCTTCTTCTTGAAAATACCTTCGAGCTACTAACCTCGCCTTAGTTCGACCAATGTTGCCTTGGTCATCGAGTTTGTTCCGGAGTGCCCATTTTGCATTTATAATCGTTCGTTTGTGATGGCATCAACTTCCAAGTATCATTTCCTTTTTAGCTCCTCTTGCAATTCTAAAAACCAATCTTCATCTTGGAGCATCAATTGAGGAATTTGTCTTCTTCATCACTATTGGGCATCCAAATGATCTAAGGTGTTCATAATAGAACATTTACATCCAAATATTTGGAGTATTTTCTTTTCTACACAACTCAACAAACTCATTACCGGCATCGCTTATATAAGCAAGAAAAAATAGTCCAAGTGTAAAAACATGCCTCAATCATCAATCACAAAAATATCTTGCATAAGAGCATAGTAGAAATAGACACTATATATATAGACCATGAAGCAATAGACACATACTATGCATTTAGAAGATCATCAAGAGTCTAATAAATCATGCAAGTTCAAATAAGCTTAAGAAAGCTACAAAAGGTCTCTTTTGAAATTTGAAAATCCGAAAGCATATAGTTGAGACCTTATTTAAAGAAGTATTTGAACAAGAGTTGATACGGCAAATATGTGCAATCAAATATCGAATAGTGCCTTTCAAAAAATCTAAAAATCCTCTTAATGGCACTTGTATGAAATACTATGAAAAACAAGCACATAGGCACATGGCAATACATATATCGAGTCTATAAGAGTAAGAATAACACAAGTAAACGTACTCGATAATTTATGCCTTTCTTGACAAATAATGACGTAAATGGCCATTTGTGAAAATATGTAAATCCTACACAATTCTTAAAACATATCTAGCACAAATCATAATGATAAAAGTGTAGGCTAAGAGATATCACAAGTAAGCTCATGCCATAAAAATCCATAAAAGATGATAACACACTTTAGTCTACAAAAATGCACAATAGTTTTAAAAACATCATATAAGGTCTTCTTTTTCAAAAATATTTTAAAAGCACAAGTATATATTGAAGACCTTAATTAAAAAATAAATATTTGAAAACTCATTTTGCAATTAAGACACAAATAAAAGCATGCATAATAACAAAATAAAATGCATATTTAAATAGGAGATACGGGTTACCAATTACGCCATTTCCATGGGTTGTGTCGTTCCCATTGTTGATGATATCTTCCCCTTGAGAAGTCACTTTGTTGATGATGACTTCTTTGATTGCTCCATTTCCAAGGTTTGTTGCTTTCCATTGTTGAAAGTCTCTTCTTCTTTGAAAATCATCTTGTTGATGATGTCTTTGCCATTTCCAAGGATTGTGTTCTTCCCATTTTTGATTATACCCTCTTCTTGAAATTGGCTTTGTCGAAAAATAGTTTCTCCTTCTTTGATCAAATGAAACGGTCATTTGATGTCTTCTTGGCGGTATAAATTTTCTTCGATCATTATTTCGCGGGTACCTAATATGACATTGTTTTGTGGTACCCTTATGTGTTTGGGTCCTTTGGGATTAGTCTTGAGACTTTTAGGTCTCCAACAATAATTGGAGCTATTTCTAGCCCGACAAGTATTTACCGTATGACCCTTTTTACCGCAATAAAAGCATGTAATAATTCTAGGAGCATAATGACCAACGTGCTTAGAGACTTGATTCTTTTTCATGTGATTGACACCCTTAGGCTTATGATCAAGTTCTAGTTTCAATTATCACAACAATCAACAATATTGGTCATCTTATCGGTACTCAAGTTGGATTTAGATAAATCATTTTTCAAGCAATTTATATCCTCAACAAGAGTACTATTTTCTTTCTCAAGGTTTCTAACCTTGTCAAGAGTGGTGGTGTGAGCACATGATAGTGATTCATAGGAAGTAAATAAACTATCCTTATCATTCTTTAAAACAATGAATTCCTTTTTCAAATTTTTGTATTTAACAAGTAAGTTTTGGAATTCATCTTGTAGCTCATCATAATCATTTTGCAAGTCACTATATTCATTTTGCAATTCATTGTCATAAGAAGTAGAGGGTTTAGAACTTACCTCGTTTTCTTCTTCGATGCCCATGAGGCATTGTTCAACTTGTTCATCATGGGAGGTTGTAGAAGGCTTATACCATGTTGTTGAATTTGATGTTGTATCCATTTGTGAAGTAGATGCTTTTGAGTTGCTCCTTTCATTTGCATATACTTCATAGATGGCTTCTAATTTTTGCCATACTTCATGTGCCGAATCGAATACCTACAACATGATCAAATTCCAAAGTGGTAAGTGAACAATGTAAAATATTAAGAGCTTTACCATTTAAGGAGATGATTTTCTTCTCTTCATCATTGAGCTTTTGAAGCCTTTTGAGGTGTGTGGTGTATCTTTCATCGGAATGGATTCTCCATTGATGACGGTGTTCCAAATATCGAACCCGCAACCTTGTAAATAGCATTCCATTCTTTCTTTCCAAAAATTAAAATTCTTGGAATCAAATAGTGGTGGCTTGGTGGTGGAGGTGCCGGATAGATGAGCTTCGTTCAGAGCCGATCGATCGTTTCTCTTCACTCGCGATGTGAAACGAGCTTGCCAAAGAGTTTGGCTCGATACCACTTGTAAGTCAGCGCTACGATAATCTAGAGGGGGTGAATAGATTATCTCCATCTTTTCGATTTAACGCCCTCTTTTTCCAACCGAATGCTCAAAGATAATAACAAAGGTGTGGAATGTAAACAACACACGACGATTTAAAGAGGTTCAACCCACCTAGGGCCTAATCCTCTACCACCCCATATCCGGGATGGATTTCGAAAGAAAAAGAATTTTATTAATTACCAAAATTAATACAAATTCAACTTACAACACCTTGAAGAGCACCACACTCTTCTTCAACACCACCTTTGGAGATTACCACAATCTCCCTTTGAAGATTACCACAATCTTCCTTCAACGGCACCTTGTGAAGATTACCACAATCTTCAACCTTGAAGAATACCAAATTCTTCAACACCTCAATAAGAAGATTACCACAATCTTCTTGTACCTATCACCTAGATCATCCAAGTGTGCTCTTACCACAAGAACACTCACAAGGATATCTTGTGTTTGAATGATAGCCAAAAATCAAGATTACAACTCAATAATGAATAATACAATTTGAGTGTGAAGTGTAATCAAGAATAGCCTAGACCTCAAGAATGTGAAAGTGAATAGCTAGGCAAATTACAACAAGAAATAAGACAATGTAAGAACAAGTGTATTCTTGAGTGTATCTTGTTGTGTTGTAGTTTTCTCTCTTATTATGTTGCTTCAATTCTTCCTCTATTTATAGAAGATGTCTTGTACATGATAGGCTCCTCTTGGGGACATGAATTTAAAAAATTGCAAGACAATTGAAGAAAAGAGTCATTAGAAATCAATCCCACAAATTAAGGAAAAGATGTCTCACTGACAACGGTTACAATTTTGTTTGTCAAACTCAAGGCAGCGACCGGTCGCGCACAAATAGACGTTTGAAAATGAGAATACATATTTACACAGGGCGACGGCCGACGTAGGGTTCGACCGTCGTCCCACTTACTTCAACCGTCGCACAACTTCAAAAACGAAGGGCAAATGTTCTGTTTCAATTTTTGCTCCCAGTGCACGGCCGCCCAGTGGTCGATCAAGGTCGACGGGTAATGCCCCTATAGGGCGACCGTTGCCTGACCATTTTCTGCAAACATGAAGTTTTCTGTTTTCTCAACTTTCAGTGCGGGTTGCCTATACGGTGACCGGTTGACCTCAAAACAAAAGTGTTGTCCAATTTTATATCGAAAATAAACTTCAAGAAATACTCCAAAAAATAGTGAAAACATTTTAGACCGATCGGGAGTATTAGGACAACATTTAGAAACATTGTTTTGGTGTAAAAAAAACATTGAAAAAATCATTAAGAGTGTTGTCCAATTTTGTCGAAGATAAAACTTGAAGAAATACTCCGGAAAATATTAAAACCATTTTAAATCATTTAGGAGTATTTGGACAACCTTTAACACCATTGTTTTGGTGTAAAATCAAAATCATCAAAATCATGATAAAACCATTTATCAAACATATTTCGGTTTGAACCTATGAAATTCATCTCGAGATCACCGCAGCCCAGTTCATATCTAACACCTCTTGAGAAATGCGATCAACCAGGTTAGTCTCCGATTCTTCTTCGCTTCTTGCAATCGAAGCCTTGTGACCCTTGCCGCCACAATTAAAGCATTTTCCTTGAAATTCTTCTTGGAAATGCCTCCTTTTGGCCCCCATTATTGAACCCTTTACAGTTTTCCCGAATTTCTTTTTTCTTTAGAGCTTTCGCCATGCTCCACAACATTGGCTTTAGCAGCCACATGAATGAACAATTTTGTTTCAAAACCTTTGTTATCTTCTTCAATTCAAGCCTAACAATCGCTTCTTCAACGTTCATTTCCTTTCGTTTGTGCTTTAGATAGTTCTTGAAGTCTTTCCAAGGCCGGTGGCAATTTTTCAATTATTGCGGCCACTTGGAAAATTTTACTCAAAACCATTCCTTCAGCAAGAATATCATGTACAATCACCTGAAGTTCTTGCACTTGACTTATTACAGACTTGGAATCAATCATTTTAAAGTCTAGGAATCGGCCAACAATAAATTTTTTAGCCCCCGCATCCTCAGACTTATACTTGTGGTCTAGAGACTCCCACAATTCTTTAACAGTTTGTTGAGAGTTATAAACATTATACAACGGATCTGCTAATCCATTGATTATATAATCCTACATAGGAAATCAACATGATTCCAAGCATCAACCGCATGAGCAGCTTGAATATCTTTTTCATCATCACTCAACTTTGGAGGATCTTCCATCATGAACCTTGCTAGGTTCAATGTAGTCAAGTAAAATAGCATTTTTTGCTGCCAATGTTTGAAATCCAAACCGTTGAATTTCTCCGGTTTCTCGGATGATTCATCGGGCGCATTAATACCTATCCGAGGCACAATCGGGTTAACCACGGGATTCGCACAACTGATTGGGTGTAGCCGTTGTCTCATTAGTGCCAATAGGAACTTAATTCAAATCGTAATCCATTTCTCAAATACAAATCAAAGTTTAGTACTTGATTAATCGGAACAAATCCGACAATTTTTTTATTAAAATTGTTCCACTTTTTATATAATGATCCAAAGCGATTTTCTTCCACTCCAAATAGCACGAATATTATATTATTAGGCCAAAATAATATTCGAACCAATTTAGACAAATTAAACAATCCTTGAAAAATAGTACACTGTCAAGAACATATTAGTCAACAATAATCATAATCATTCATTATAAATAAATAAATCATGCCAACAGAAATGAAGATGATCAGTGACTGAATATGAAAATATTAATTTACTGCCTACTGAGGTTAATGAGAACTAAAAGAAAAAACAAATTCCTCCAGTTAGTAATATGACAAAGTTACAAAAGATAAAATTAATTAATCCTTTACACCAACAGTAGTCACCCAATAGAAATTATAAGCAGAATGTAGAAGAACTTTTATCAATATGCCAAAATAAGCAGAATGTAGAAGAACTTTTATCAATATGCCAAAATTACTGCTTACCGAATTCAATTTATAAAAAGCTACTGACTATCAAAATATTAAACATGCCAACAATGAATTAACACTACAGAGGTGATATAAAATTAATCACATAGAGGAACATTGATTGGCAGTGGAACAATGACAACCAATATCAATATATGAAAAAATATTACGGTAACAACAACAATATTTTTGTTTTCCAGTTTAAAGAGTGTTGTATTCAGTTTCAGAATTTTATTTGAGTATAAACTGTACCATAAAATAAGAATCTGTTTTAAGTTTGTTAGCAAAATCATGCAGTACAGTTTATAAAATCCGAAATTCAATAGAATTGTAAATGACAATTTGCTGCAAATAACTCAAAATTTTATTGAAACAAAATAACATAATTCAATTAAACAAAAATGGTCTGAATCGTGTGTTGAACACACTATCCTTAAAACATATTCGTCCCCTCGCACACAAGTCAGTGGTTCGGAGCCCGAACCGTGATATGCACCACCCCTACAGGCGCGCGTGTAGAGAGAGCCTCTATACAATATAATCTTACACCTTAATAAAATGTAGCATTATATACTAGTCTCAAAAGCTTTTGTTTTCCCATGTGGGACAAACCCATCTTTCAAAGAATACAAACACATGTTTTTTTCTTTTAAATTAATTTAATACTCTGCTTTAAGACTTAATTTCTCCTTCATCCAAACACCATTTTGGACAAATAAATATTCGATTTCGATGTTCTCACGTAGTAGAACAAGAATCCACTTTTACTTTTATCGTTAGACAATTGAATTCCAAGAATATCGCACCCCGAATATGCAATTTTCTTCACTTTTCCAACATATAGTCTCATTTTGGATTCCATTGTATTTGTGCATGAAGTTAGACAGCTTCAAAAACATCATTTTTGTAAAATCCAATTAAATATAAGGGTGCAATTGTAATTTGAAAGATAACTACAACCTTTTCTTTGTACTTAGAACTAACCTTACTGGAAATTAACGTACTGTTTAGGCCAAGATTAATTATAGCTAATATAGACAGGTATTGGATTATCTCATTCTCAGTGCTAAAAGAACTATTTATGCAATTAATCTTACCCTAAACTTCATGCAGCCTTTCAACTATTCTACTTTTCATTCTTTATAGGATTCGTTTAGATTTGTCTTACATCAAAGTGGTTTGCTGAAGAAAGCATTAGATTCTGCAAATCTGTCAAAAGTTGAAATTCAAAGTATAAAGTATCAAAAGGGTCTGTGTCTGTGGGTGGTCATCAAGCTAGACTATAATGTGGCAGTTAGGAAAGGATGGTGACAGTTATTTGACCTGGTTGATGTTGTTGTTTTTGTTTTTATCTCTCAATGTTGGAAGTTTCTTTTGTCATGTTTTACTGATGTAGTTTTAATTTGTTCCCAAAGCGAGTTTTTATACATTGTCTATATAACTTTGAATTATTTTATTATTTTCTTCTCTATACCTCGCAAAGGCCTATAATTTCTAAATTTGCCCCTTAACATTATATTTATGATTATTTTATGTTGTGATATCTGAAAATGATAGCATAGCCTAAGTTTATTGATGAAATTTATTATTATTTAATAGTATTTATATATTATTGACTAAAGATAATGAAATTTTAAGAGAGAATTGATTCAAATAATTGTTCAAATAATTTGTAGGCTAAATGCAATAATTTGCAAAGTTCATGGAGTAAAGTAAAATAATTCGAAGTTAGTGGGCAAAGATGAAAAAACACGCATAGTTTGGGGGCAAATTAAAATTATCTCTGTTTTATTTTAACAAATTAAACCTATTGCTTTTCATGATGCTGACACGTACATTACATTCTATTTTGAGTATTTCTTGGCTCCAATGTGCAGTTTGCTTGTGGTATTTGAAAACTTATAAGAAGTTTTATTGTGTGGTCTACAAATTTTATGAAAAAGGTTTTTAAACTGAAAAAATTAAAAAATTATAAGCTCGATCTAGCATCTTTTATGATTTTTCAGATGAACTTAATCAAATTAAACACTTCTTTTCTGGGATACTTGTCCCATATATTACCTACCTATCTAAACCACCTATCTCATAGCTTGCATGGTTATCTATGGGTCGTATTTTAGTCATATAGATTTTTCCCTTTTTCCTATTGTACCTAATTTTAGGCCGTCTCAAGTCTCAACTCATGGTGACTTTTATTATATATATTGCAAGAAAATGGAGTAAAGACGGGAAGAAGTGATATTCTCATCTCTTTCAAGTGTCCAAATTATACTTCGAAAATTTTCCAACAATTCCCATTTAAAGGACGCTCACGAAGGATAAAATCGTCTTTTCTGTTTTAAATATTTAATTATCTATTTAATTCTCTTTAATTAATTATTAACCCATAAAAATTGTCAATTGGGTCAGTCAATGGAAAAGGCCCACGAGGCCAAGCTCATCACATAAGGCCATGAGGCCCAACTTATTACAATAGACTCATGCAGTCCATAGTTCCATGTATAAATAACCCCTCTATAACAATTTTTCATTAAGGACAATTTAACTGTTGAATTTCTTTAATGCTCTCAAATTTTCTCCTACACACTGCTGACTTAAGCGTTAGAGGGACTATTTCGGGATAACCCCAAAGCCCTTCTAACTCTATTTACGTGTTGCATATCAGTTCTTGACACGTGGATTGAACATTAGATTGGAGACTGATACCTTAGCTTAGAGTATCTCGACTTGCAGTGAGTTGCCCAACTTTTAGCAATATCACAAACCTTACCGATTTTTAACGCCTAATCTTAAGTTCAAATCCCATCAATATAATGTAGACACTTTATTTTGTTAAAATTGTTAATTTTTATTTTTTGATCGGTAAATTAATTTTATATATTATAATTATTGATGATTGATAATCATAATATATTTTATATTTAATGTTAATGTATCGAATTTATTAATAAAAATGGTGATCAAAAGAGGCGTACTTGGTTATTCAAGACAAATTTTGCTTCACAAAATTGGGAAAGTGGGGTGCTTTGAAATGAATTGAGATTCGACCGATAGGCGATAATTAAGACACAAATAACGTAACATTGCACATGAGTCATTTATTTAGCCACCTAAATATATCGCCATTTGTAATTAGTGGACACCCATAGTTGTTGGCTAATGAGATCAGAACAACAGATCTAAGCAATTTCTTGCTGTTTCCAGTTGGGCTAATATGGTGAGGTATTGGATCTAATGAGACTCATGTCTACGGTGAGACCCCAAAGACTGATCCCAACCATTATCATAAATCATTGAATGGATCTGATTAGATGGATAAAACATACCATTAATAATTAATTTAATTAAAAAAGGGTAAAAAAAGTAAAACAAACTTCAATTAACAACTAATTCCATAAAAATGGTTACACGATTAGAGAGAGAATATGTCATGATATTCTCCAATCCCATAAAAAAACGCTCCATAACATCCATCACTCCAATTAACAAACAAATTCTCAATCATTGAAGAGTATCACGCCAACAAAAAAAACTACACTAAACAATTTGTGGAAGAATATGATTATGTTGAAAATAATGCTACGTTAACCACTCCACAAGCAAATCTAATGGACATCATGGTAGAAGGTTGCGGTAGTAGAGAATTCGAAACTGGTATCTGATCGCGAAAATCTTTTCACTGTACTGCAAGCACTACAAAAAAAGATGGGAATTCCAACAAAAAAAATCCGTTGGTATTTAGCCAATTTCCATTGGAATTATTGATTCCAATAGAAGTTCCAATGGAAAAGCACCATTGGTATAATGGTCGTTGGAATGACAAAATGGTTTTGTTTATGTTGGACTTTCTGTTGGAATTTTCCAACGGTATGCTGTAGCATTGGAATTTTAAAAATTCCAACAGTTTTATATTCCGTTGGAATTTGATTGTTTTCTTGTAGTGAAGTGTACAACGTAGTATATAGAATAATGGCAAGCAAGGTCGAATTCCTAAGAGATTGAATACGAAACACTTAGGCTATAATAACATTGTATTCCAATTTTATTGAAGCGACCGAAAATCACAAGTTTTATAAATCCTAAATTAACAAACAAAATAAAATAAGTAAATTTGTAAAAATCGGAGCTCCACAAGTCTTTTCAACAAATACGAAAGCAACTCTAGGCACATAATCCAACATGCTTCTTCAATATTAAATCCAATCAATGTTTATCAAAACTAATTCATGTGTTTCTATGGGTTCAATTCTTATATTTGTTTATACCCCCGCCCAAATCAAATAAATAGTAGATTAATAACAATTGTAGTCTCCCGATGCATTAAACTATTATTAACTCCTAAAAAATCTTTGAATTGAATGACTCCCCACAAACAATTGTAGTCTCCCGATACATTACCCCTGTTTATGTCCGAACTCGATTTTTGTTTGTTAGAACTCTTCTCCGACAAATATGACATACAATTTATTGATCGATAATCTACAAGAAATAAGCATTTGAATTCATATAATAGAACACATAAATCAATTAAGAAAATAATCAATATAGGTTTAACATGAATCCACGCTTTGATTATGCCCTAGATCGGAAAGATTAACCCAACATATTTGATAATAAATTCATAGACAAAGTTGAAATCAAATAGTTAGACATTATTTAAGTACAAACAAGAGATCTAAACTAAGAAAGAAAAACTCTTCTTGTCAGGATGTATCTTTCCTCCAAGCCTTCGAAACTCTTGTGCTTCCGTAGATGCGAAAGGCCTTGTGGTGTTCTTCGTAGATTAGCCCTCATCTCTCAGAAGACTGTTGATTTTTGTAACCCTAATGTATTTTAGTGTATTTTCGGATGTATGAAGTATATTTTTCATGCAAGGCATTAGTTCCTTTATATAGGTACTTTAAGAGAACACTTGTAGAGTTCTGAGAGGTAAATGATACAAAAATCATATGCAGACGGATCGCACGGCCCATGTGCAGATCACACAGCCAGACCATGTAAACAGTTTTCGTTTTTGTTTTTGCTCTGAACACTGCACACGGTCGTGTCACTTTCACATGGTCGGGTCATGAAACATGTCTCTGAAAATCAAGTAGCACGAACGTGTAAAAATCACATGGGTTCAACTCACACGGTCGTGTGAGCCTCACACCGGCTGACCATGTGATGTGTTTTTATCCGTTTTATTCATTTATTCGATCTTTTCTTCACATTCTTCAATCTTGTCCAGGCCTTCTAACTAGAGGTGGAAAAATCAAGTCCGGCCCAGCCAGCCCGAGGTTTGGATCGGGCTGGGATGTGATATTTCAGGCCCGAAAAAAGTTGGGCCTATTTGGCCCGGCCCGGTGGGCCAGCCCGAATGTTTTGTACATAGAGGGTATGTGTGGGCTGGGTTGGGCCAGTGTTTTTTTAGGCCTGACCAAAATTTGACCGGCCCAACCCAGCCCATGCCAGCTCTACTTCTAACTGATATCTTTCCGTTTAAGCTCCATTTTCCTGTAAAAAGTTACAAGAATATGTAGTATCATGCCCTTCTAAGGAAACCAAGTAAAATACACTAAATATGCGTGCAAATGCATCAATCAGATATCATTTTAAACCCCCAAATGCACGTATATTTTACAATTATCAAAATTCTCCAAGCTTAAACTATTGCTCGTCCTCGAGCAAATTAAAAAAAAATATCAAGGGGTACAAAGAACACACAAGAATACTATGAATATTCAATCTTATTTGACTCCATATTCAAGTAAACCATGCAATTTATTATTAAGAAATCATCAATCACAAGTTCGGCATAATCAATACTCTTTCGGATACTTGATATCGCGACTCACAAGGAATAGTATATCACTCAACTTTGAAAGTAATAAAAACGTGTATACGCTCAACTCAATTCAATGAATGTAGAACTACCATAGACTTGCAAATCGTCTAACATCTCTACCACTTTAGTGTGAACCATTTAAGAATCAAAAAAGACTTTTCATTTAGTTGTAATGTACTCTTTGGTAAGGATAGGAAAAATTTGGATGAAGTGACTTGACTTGAGCAAATAGAATTTACGTACACAAACTTTCAATTCACCAACTCATTTCACCATAACACTCATCTTTTCAAGTTATTTTCTTTTTTCAACTCAACTCCACCCGTTTTTCATCTTTTTTATTTGTAGGCCTTTTGCCTTTTTTTCTTTTCTTTTTCTTTAGCCACAAACTCTTAATTTCTTACAATTTCCAGATTTTTTTTTTCTTTTCTTTCTTTTGCTCGATTTTATTCTTTCTTTTTTAAGAGATTTTTTTCTTTCTTTTTCGAGCTTTATTATTCCTTCATTTACCTAAGCATTGTTCATCCCGCATTCTTTTGCCATCTTTCTTTCTTTTTCACCATTTCACCACGTCTCCCCCAAACTATTCATTTTCTATAAGCTCAAATAATTTTAGGGATCCATATCATCTTTCAAATTTAAAAATCAAAATATGGCTAACAATAAAAAGTTAAAACTCAAAGTGGCTAACTAGGGAAACATGATTTCATAGATAGACTTTTTTAGGCTAAGTAGGCTAAACAAAGATGGTCTTAAATCATTTTCAAAAATTTCACACACACATGGTTTCAATAAAGATATCAAAGCAAGTTCTAGAATTCTAGCATTCATGAATGACACACTCAAGAAAAAATAAGACTGCATAATATGAAAGCAGTTATACGCACAAAAACTCACATGCTTATTTTTCGTATCATTTTCAAATACCCAATTTTTTCAATCAATGCCAAACAAGGTCAAGATAACTTCCCAACAATTCATCACTTTATTCACAAAAATATTTTTTCTCATAAAATCAAATGCTCATAGTAAAACCATACGGAAGCTTTTTTTTTTATACTTTTTTGAATTTTTGATCCTAAATCACGCAATAGCAATTAAACCTGCTAAAGCAATAAGCGTACAAAAATAAAAATTAAAAAAAATATGCAAATTTTATGCTCTACATGCAATCCTAAATGCAACAATACTTATTTCTTGGGTAATATGGAAATTTTTGTGCATGATAGTCATTGTGCTTTGGTACATATGTGTGCTGATTTTTTTGTCTTGGGAATGACCTTTGATAAGTTTGAGGTCTCCGCTACTTGGGTGTGTATCCCATAGGACTTGGTTGATATTTCATTTGACGGTTCCAGTTAGCCTGTGTTGGGTAATTTTTACCATTCCCTTCATATGGTTTCTTTTGGTGAAACATCTGGGCCTTTGGTAGTTCTATTTGGATTTCACAGAACATTTCATGTTTGAAGTCTGCTGTTGAGCTTTTCTAAATTTTGTTTCAGCAACTCTCTCAACAAACTCAGCTAGCATCTTACCCTTTCTTTTATAATCTAGGCCATCATGTGAGTGTTTGTGATTGTGTGTGGGTGCAACTATGGTGCTTTTGGCTTTTGGATTATCCCATTGCTTGAGGATTCTTTTACCAATACCACACTTGGAGTTTGTGCATTGACAAAGGAATTGAAACCTAAGCTTGTTTTGTCTCCAATCTCTTTTTGTATCATCATCAATTCATCCAATATTTTAGATGACTTGTTGAGTGATGCAATCACATTTTTCAGTTCTTTTTCCCTCTTTTCTCTTTCAGTTAAGTCTGCTTTGGCCTTAGCTATTCCAACCTTCAATTTTTAATCCTCATCAGCTATGTGACTAAGAGTACTCAGCTCTTCAGTCAGCTGTAAGTTTTGGCATTTGAGTTGGTTGTTTTCCTCCTTTAAAAGTGTGTGTGAGTGAATTTTTACTGTTTATTCGCTAAAATACTTTATCTAAACAAAAAATCCTCAACAAAATTTTCAACACATTTATGTGTTGGGTAATATTATATATTTTTCATTTAATTATCCCATTATTTAATTATTAACCAACGAATATTTGTTATTGGATACGAATACTGTCAGTCCATGAGGCCCAAACTATTATTGAGTAGCTCGTTCAGTTCGCTATATCCGGCTCACGCGATCCACTTTATCATACAAGGTTCATGCGGGTCATCAACCCAGGTATAAAAAGATCTATCCGTCCCATTTGTAAGCATTCTGGATTATTTTGAATTAATTGCTCTCAATAATGTGTCACTTGCTGTGGAATTATTCTCCAACTGATACTGACTTGAGCGTCGGATGGGCCTCCCTGGAATAACCCTAAGGCCCGTCTAACATTTGCAGAATTGTCGCAAGCAAGTTCCAATCTCAAGAACTATAAATTTACGAGAAGAAGTTGGACTTATTATCGAAACCTTGACTATAAATCCTCATGTTAGAGGAAAAGAGATTTGAAGCCCAACAATCAACGTAATAAGGATGATTACAAAAGAAAAAAAAACCTTGAGTTCGAATAATTAAAAAAAAATTAAATGACAAAAACACGTTTGATTCCGTATTATTTTGATAAGCAAATAACATTCAATAACTCCCGTGATTTTTATCAGAATATTATAGTTACTCTTTAGATGTAGATTTAAGACAAAATCAAATATCAATGGGTATTGTAATTTTCAAATATCTAACTTGAGTATTGCTTTTAATTATCCGTAACATAAATAATGTATGTGTGGAACAATCAACGTAAGAAAATAAATGTTGTAAATAAAAAATTACAGTGAGAAAATAATGATGTAAGATCACACGTGGCAACCATCTCCAAATATAAGAAATGATATAATACAAGAAGAAGAAATCCCACATCCAATTTTACAAATCCGGAACTCATATTGTAAGGTGTCTACATGTGGTTGAAAGACAAAGACATCATCATAGTCTTTGATCATCCTGTTGAATGCCAATGTATCACGCGTGCCCGTAATTCTAAAAGCCATGGGAGGAAAAATAGGAAAAGCACCAAAAATCAAATAATGCGAGTGTTAATTTTTCTTATGAAAGAAACGAAATACAAAACAGAGAGAGGTAGAATTGTACTTCGTCTTTAGGGTTTGATCTCAATTCAGACCAGAAAAGCAAAACCCTATAGAAAAATCTTCCTCCACCCCTCTCTCTTTTCCTTCTTGCTTTTTAAAAAAAACCCCATTTTTCCATCACCATTTTGTTCCCGAAGGAAGTATGGGAATTTGCATGCACCGCTGATCAACAAGGTTTGTCCTGTTTTTCTTGTTAAATATCTTTGCTTTTTACTCATCTGGGTTTTTTCTGGGTGCGAAGAAAATCATGGGTCGTGTAGAAATCTTGTTTTAGATGAAATGGAAGTTGATCCAAAGAGATTAACCCACATTGTTGTGGCCCTGTTAATTTTTCTTGTGGGAGGTGTTATTTGTTTCACAGACCCAAATGATTTCAAAATCCTGAATGATTTCAGAAATGGTTTGGAAAATCCAGATCTTTTGAAATGGCCGAGCAAGGGGAATAATAATGATCCATGTGGTCCACCTGCATGGCCTCATGTGTTCTGTTCTAATAATGGCAGAGTAACTCAAATTCAGGTTCAAAATCTTGGTTTAAAGGGCCCTTTACCTCAAAATATGAATCAATTGGATAAACTCCAGAATGTAGGCCTTCAGAGGAACAATTTCAATGGAAAATTGCCATCTTTCAGTGGTTTGTCTGATTTGCAATACGCGTACTTGGATTTTAACGAATTCGATACGATTCCTGCTGATTTCTTTCATGGGCTTAGTAATATACGCGTTCTTGCGTTAGATAACAACCCTTTTAATCAAAGTACTGGTTGGAGTATACCTAGTGAGCTAGCTGAGTCTACACAATTAGTGAATTTTTCTTGCTCACGTTGCAATATAGTCGGACGAATCCCTGATTTTTTTGGGAGTTTCCCGTCTCTCAATTCGTTGAGACTTTCGTCAATAAGTTGACCGGTGAAATACCGTCCAGTTTTCGTAACTCAATAATGCAGATTCTGTGGTTGAATAATCAAGATGGAGGTGGCTTGACTGGTTCGATTGATGTAATCGGGACTATGGTTGGGCTAACTCAGGTTTGGCTCCATGGAAATCAATTTACAGGATCGATTCCGGATAATATTGGGAGTTTAACTTCCTTAAAAGAACTCAACCTGAATAGGAACCGATTAGTTGGCTTGATACCCTCAGGATTAGCCAATTTGAATCTGCAACTGTTGGATTTGAGCAATAATATGCTCATGGGATCATTGCCAAAATTTAAAGCTGCAAAAGTTTTATATGATTCAAATTCTTTCTGTCAGTCTGATCCTGGTGCACAATGTGCTCCTGAAGTTAATGCCCTTTTAGGTTTTCTTCGTGATGTAAATTATCCGGAAAACTCGCATCCTCGTGGACTGGTAACAATCCATGTGTGGGACCATGGTGGGGGATCTCTTGTAATTCGAAAAACCAGGTTTCAATTATTAATTTGCGAAATCTTGGACTTAATGGTACACTTAGCCCTTCACTTGTCGATTTACCTTCATTAATGGAAATTCACTTAGAAGGGAACAATCTACACGGCATACTTCCTTCGAATCTAACTCTGCTGAATTCACTGAGATTGTTGAATTTAAGTGGGAACGACTTCGAGCCGCCACTGCCGAAATTCAACAATGGTGTAAATGTAGTAATCGATCATAACCCAAAACTGAATCCATCGGGCCCGCCACTACCCCCCTCTCCAAATGGATCACCGTCTGACAGTAGTACACCATCGTCAAATTTTGCTCCTTCAGAAGGTAACAGTTCGAGTCCTAATGCGTCTAGTGATGTAAATAAGGAGCGAAATTCGATTAAATCCAGAGTGGTGGTCATCGTGGCTTCAAGTTCTGCTGTTTTTACCGTTCTTGCCATTGTGTTGGCTGTTTACTGCCTTAGGAAGAGAAAAAAGACTAAAACGGCTCAAAATGGTGTTGTGATACATCCTAAAGATTCATCAAATCCTAGTGACATGGTGAAGATTGCAATAATCGATACTTCTAGTGGTGCCGAGAGTAGTCGGACTACTGATGGATCGGATAATGCTAGAGTGATTGAAGCTGGGAACCTTGTATTTTCTCTTCAGTCCCTTCGGAAGGTGACAAACGACTTTGCACGAGAAAACGAGCTCGGGCGTGGAGGTTTCGGGGTGGTTTACAAGGGCGAACTCGAAAATGGAATGAACCTAGCAGTTAAGAGAATGGAATCTGGGGAGATAGGTAATAAAGCATTGGATGAGTTTCAGACGGAAATTTCCGTGCTTTCGAAGGTTCGCCATCGGCATCTCGTGTCACTTTTGGGGTATTCTGCCGAAGGAAATGAGAGGCTTTTGGTTTATGAGTATATGCCTCAGGGTGCTCTGAGCAGACATCTTTTCCGTTGGAAGAGTTTGAATTTGGAGCCTTTGTCGTGGACGAAAGGCTCAATATTGCTCTTGACGTTGCTCGAGGGGTCGAATATCTTCATAGTTTGGCGCACCAGAGCTTTATTCACCGTGATCTGAAATCAGCAAACATTCTTCTTGATGACGATTTTCGGGCAAAAGTTTCGGACTTTGGATTGGTAAAATTGGCTCTTGACACAGAGAGGTCTGTCGCAACGAGGCTGGCTGGAACTTTTGGATATCTTGCTCCTGAATATGCTGGTATGAAATTAATATTTAAATAGCTGATAAATGAGGTCAACCTAACTAGTCTTCCTTTCTTCCTGTATTATTATGCTCACACTGATGCGGAAATTCAGTTGATAAATTAGCATCCTTCATCGTTATATAGAACACACATATGGCGATGTTGTCTGACAAAATGAAACTAATTCTTATCTCAATTCTCAATTTTCAGTAAGAAATAGGAAAAAGTCTTATCTTATTCTCAATATGTTGTTGAGATAATTACAAAAACTACCTTTGAGATTTAGCCTAATTACAAAAAAAAAAACAGTTATCTTTCAAAATACCTCGTTGACATTTGTTTCTATTTTACAAATTGCACCCTTAGGGGGTTTTATTTGTTAGGTAAATACAAACCTCAGGGGGGTGTATGTAACACCTTAAGGGGGTATTTGTAATTCTGAAAGATAATTGGAGTTTTTTGTAATTAGGCTAAGCCCCATAGGTAGTATTTGTAATTATTTCCATGTTCTTCTTCTCTGTTTTTGTATGTCTCCTTTGCTCTCCACTCATTCATATTTCTGTCCTTTTCAGTGACAGGCAAAATTACCACAAAGGTCGACGTCTTCAGCTTCGGAGTGATACTGATGGAACTTCTGACGGGACTAGTGGCACTCGATGAACGCCGTCCCGAAGAAAAACGATACTTGGCCGAGTGGTTTTGGCAGATAAAATCTAACCGAGATACACTTATTGCTTCTATCGACCCTGCTCTTGACGTGAAAGAAGACATTTATGAAAGCATTTTCATTATAGCCGAGCTGGCTGGACATTGCACTGCACGGGAGGCTAACTATCGGCCTGAAATGGGGCACGCCGTAAATGTACTGGCCCAGTTGGTTGAAAAATGGAAACCATATGAAGAGACGGATAATTGTTCTGGCATCAACTTGGATTTACCACTTCCACAGTTGTTGAAGGGCTGGCAAGAAGAAGGTGATACCCGAGATTTCAGTGGCACTTTCAGTCAGGACAGTAAAGGGAGTATACCGGCTAAGCCGTCCGGGATTTGCAGATTCGTTCACTTCGCCGACGCCGCTAATAGGTGATTTAGATGCAAATTTCTGTTGGTTCGTCCTAATTATGTGTTTTGTTTTTTCTTATCAGTGATTTTGTTTTGAAAAACGAGGTTGATTGCATGCTTTATGGTTGGATATGAAGATTACAGTCATAAATAGTTGATGTGATCTATTTCAGGATTAATCGAAATACTTTTACGTGTGTCTCTGTGTCTGCATTTTGTCTCAAGCTATTTTAGATTATAGCTTCTCTGCAGAAAATCTTTACAAAGATGATTTCACCAAATCGAGTCTTGTTTACAAATTTGTCTTCTCTATCTAAATTTTTTGTCTATGTGAGTGTACATGCACATGATGCCGTGACATGCAACTAAACACACACACACAAACACACACAGAGAGACGCACGGAAGCAAAAAAATGGTTTTTTTTTTCTTTTGCAGAAGTACCTTAGTGATTATAGGTCGGATCTGTAATTGATCTACTGGGTGACTAATTCATACTCAATACCATTTCCATTTAGCCTCTGATAAATTTTTATAAGGCTCTCTTTATATATTAACTATATCTACGCTAGGTAATAAAATCTTACTGCAATCTTTATCATGTTGCTGCCAAAAAGTTGAACTCTATTTGAGGTTGGGGGATAAAATGGGTGGTTTAATGCCTTGTTTTTTGGGCTGACAAGTTTTGACACGATACGATAGCACGACACAAAAACAATATGAAAATAACGGCTTAGTGTTTAAACTATTGTGTTCGTGTCCTTATCGTATCGATATCGATATCGACACGATAAGACATGAAAACTTACATGTCGTGTCGTGTTCGTGTCGATATGATAAGGAATGTAATGATTATTTGTTGAAAAGATCTTTGTATGTCTTATTGACATTTTGTAATTTGTATCGTATTGTCGTAATATGTGTCATGTGCCTTCGTGTATTATAATGTATAATGTCATATAGTTCAAACTTAGTTTTTCTTTTCCGACTTTATCGTGTCAAATTGTGTCATGTCATGTCAAGTCCAACAAAAATCATATTTGGGTTCATGTTCGTGTAAGTACAATCAGTTATCATATACACATCTTAAGTGAATTCTTAGCCAATTATGATACTGATTAGTCCCATCATGGCCATTGATGCATAGATGTCACTTGATGAATGGTCATGATATTCCAATATTCAGATATCCGTAAAGAACAATCCTGCCTTCTTAACTACCCCTTATTTTGTCGAGAAATACCTATAAAGATGATTCATGCATACATATGCTAAGAACAGTAGTTGAGTTGTAACTGGTTGATACTTTGATTAAAACTCCGTCAGGAGCGGAATCCCCCAAACCTCATGGGTACTTTTCGTAATTCTGAAACTTAGCTGGGTTATTACATTTTTCTTTCGTATGGTCATTCTGTGTTTTAGCATTTGTCAAGTGTTTTAAGTTTTCGGCCAGCTTCCAGCTTATGTTGTGGGTTCATAGCTTGTCTTGAATTTCTGGATGTATATGTAACTCAATTTGTTCAAACTTTTTCAAGTTCATGTTTCTTGACTGCAGGTAATGGAAACTTCAATTCAGACTTTTAGAGCTGCCTAAAGACTAAAGAGCCCTGCTGCTTGTTGGAGAACAAATTATATCCTGTTTGGTTTCAAGGATTTGACAAGGAAAATGTTGTGACATGGGAAAACGGATTAATCCAAAGGGATGTATAATCTCAAGTTTGTTTGGTTGTCCGGCAAACAATATGAAGGAAAGAGGTGAAGTGTCTTGGACCAGTTGTACAAATAAATAATAATCACTTTGTAAGTAAAATGTCTTAATTTTTTTTTGTCAATTTATTATATATTTTCTCAATTTCGTGTATTATCCATTTATCCTGTTGTTCTAATCAAATAGCAAAAATTGTTGTCCGAAGCATTTAATTTCGAACTTTTTTCTTTTTTTTTTTTTTTTTCTTCTGAGGCACCAAAATCCTAGACCAACCAGGTACTTGGACAAAACAATTCGATGTTCGTGTCATGCTTGTTTGCAACAAACTAAATTTTTAGACTGTTTTAGAATGGAAATGGCTGGTTAGACTTTTATAAAATTATATTCTCAATGATGTATACCTTTTTTTGTTTTTCAAAAAATGTTTGTAGTTCTCAACCTGATCTATTTCTCTATGCTAGAAGTTCTTTTTCTTTCTTTTTTTTTTTTTCCGGGTAGGGGGGGATTAACTACAAAATTACCCCTGAGGTTTGGAGTAATTACAAAAACAACCAAAAAAGGTTCAAAATTAAAAAAACTTGAGGTTTGATTATGTCTTAAATGTAGGAGGATAACTATAGTGGTGTCAATTTGGGTCGAGTTCAGGTTTTGCGGGTTCGGGTTCATGGGTTTGCGGGTCAAAATCACCAACCCGGACCTGACTGCTTAATTATTCGTGTCAGAACCTTGAACTTGAACCCGACCTACTTATTTCACAGGTAATCCGGACCCAACCCATTTAACCCGTATAATAAAATTATTTTTGTTTATATCTAATAATTTCAACTAAATAATATTTTTTTTAAAAATCAATCACTATAACATATTATTCAATCAATAAAAAATATCATAATTCACAACATTAAAAAAGAAGTAATTACATAAATAACATAATATAATTATCATATTTTGCGGGCAACATACAAAATTATAATAACATACATAATTAAGGAGGTTTTAGAATTTAAGTTTTAAGAACATGTCTTGGTTTTTGTTTTTCTTATGATTAATCATTTGCTTAATTTTTTTAAAATTCACAAACGGATTAGACGGGTTAAATGAGTCATTTCATGTTGACCCGAACCCAACTTGTTTAATTGGCGGGTTATTTAGGTTCGACCCGATTTCGACCCAGACCAAGGAAGGCTGGACCCATACCCCTTAATTTCGTGTTAGGTTCGTGTTGAGTTTGCGTGTCGGGTCCGAAATCTTAAGGGGATTTTTGTAATTTTAAAAAACTTCTGGTTCTTTTTTTAATTACACCAAACGCCTAATTATCCCTTTTTTGACCAATCTATGCTAGAAACTCTTGTTTCATGATGTGTATTTATATTCCATTAGTGTGTGTATATCTATATAAAAATAAATACTAGAACACCACCTATTTATATTTTTTCAATTATTATTATTATTAATAATAAAAGCATCAATAATAACAATATATATATATATATATCAAGAATTGATACCAAAAATATTGTGCAATATATATCTCAAGAATTGATACCAAAAATATTGTGCACACTTGATGAGAAAAAAAATAAGAAAAAAAAAAAACAAACAAAAAAGGCTCATTGTTTAAGAATAGCGAATCCTGCTTTACCAACGATTCCCAACTGTAATTTGAAACAATGAGCATTCCCGCTTTCACAGCCGCCCCATTTACCATCCAACACCGTTCTTCACCACCACTGCCGCCACAGTCGCCGTCTTTCCGCCAATCCCCTGCAGACCACCACCACCGATTCTCCTTCAAAAGCTCCCAAAACAAAAATTCCGACAGTCCTCCCGAAGTCACCACTGCCTCATGGACTTCATCCATAGCCCACCACTGCCGAAACGGCCGTTTATCCCAAGCGGTCTTCCAATTCACCCGCATGCGAACATCCGGGGTTGAGCCAAACCACGTGACTTTTGTTACTCTCTTGTCGGGCTGTGCCCATTTTCCATCCCAGGGTTTGTTGCTCGGGCCTTCCGCTCACGGGTACGCGAAAATTTGGGTTGGATGTTGACGATGTGATGGTCGGGACGGCTGTAATTGACATGTATTCGAAGTTTGGTAAAATGGGCTTGGCTAGATTGAGTTTTGATCATATGGGTGTTAAGAACAAGGTTTCTTGGAATACTATAATTAATGGGTACATGAGGAATGGCGAGTTTGATGAGGCGATCAAGCTGTTCGATGAAATGCCTGAGAGAGATGCCGTTTCTTGGACCGTGTTGATTGATGGTTTTGTGAAGAAGGGAAGGTATGAGGAGGCATTGGAGTGGTTTCAAGAGATGCAGTTGTTGGGAATGGCTCCTGATTTTGTAACGATTATATTGGTCCTCTCTGCAGTTGCTAATTTGGGAACACTCGGTTTGGGCCTTTGGCTGCATCGGTATGTGTTGATGCATGACTTTAGGGATAATATACGGTCAATAATTCATTGATAGATATGTATTGTAGGTCTGGATGTGTCGAATTAGCTTGTCAAGTATTTCAAAACATGCCTAAACGAAGCTTAGTTTCATGGAACTCTATAATAGTGGGATTAGCATATAATGCACATGCCGAGGAAGCTCTGGATTATTTTCATTTGATGCAAAGCGATGGATTTAAGCCAGACGGTGTGAGCTTTACGAGCTCTTAATGCATGTAGTCATGCTGGTTTAGTTGACAAAGGGCTGGAATTATTCGAAGCCATGACAAAAGTATATAAAATCACTCCAAGAATCGAACACTATGGATGCATAGTAGATCTCTATAGCCGTGCCGGTAGATTGAAAGATGCACTGCAGATGTTCGACAAAATGCCTATGAAGCCAAACGAAGTCATTGTTGGTTCACTTTTGGCAGCATGTAGAGATTGTAAAGATGTCGAATTGGCTGAGAGGCTGATGAAATATATCTACGATTTGGACCCGAGTGGAGATTTCAATTACGTGTTGCTGTCGAATATATATGCTGCAACGGGAAGTTGGCGAGGGGCGAGCAACGTGAGGAAGAAAATGAAGGCTCTTGGGGTACAAAAGAGGCCTGGAATTAGTTCGATTGAGGTTAACGGTATTATTCATGAATTTGTTGCGGGTGATAAATCTCATACTGATTCAGAGAGTATCTATATGATGCTCAAGCATTTGTCAAATGAGTTAAGGTTATTCTAGCCATGCTTCAGAAGATATTTTCTCAGTAGCATTTGAATAAGTGATTTGAAAATATGGGCAATATAAAGTTTTAGCTTCAAATCTTTCAAATTATATTCTTGAAATTTTGAATGTGCTGCTTCAGAAATACAAATTCACACATTTTGTATAATTACAAAAAGTACCATATTACAAAAAAAAACCAGCTAACTTTCAAAATTACAAAAATACCCCCGAAATTTTATTTTGTCTAACATTTAAATCCTTCATAAACAAAAAAATATTTCAAAATCCCCCCACCCCTTCATAGTTATAAAAATATTGCAGTTTACACCTTAATTTTTAACACTGAGGTTTTGTAATTTTAAAAGTTAGCTGGATTTCTTGTAATTAGGTCAAACCTCAGGGGTATTTTTTGTAATTATCTGTTTTAAAAATTTAATGCTATATATTACTTATTAATACATGTATTTTCCATATATATAGAAAGTTTAGTTATATATTCATTTGCACAAAATAGTATATATATTAATACATAAACCTCCCAGCATTACATTTGTGATTGGCATTGGATTTGCCAGGAGCATAACAAAACACACCATCTGAGGTGTTCACTAAACCTATATATTATATTTTGGCATTTGAAGTCTGCTAACAAATTAATACATATTTTCTTTTCTTCCAAAAACAAAATTAAACTGCAGCAAAAGAACTTCACGGAGTTCGGGGCTTCTTCGGTCCTGACCGTTATGGTGCAACGGGTCGGGACCTGCGGAACTCTCCTCAGTTCCCAATCCTCTGGCATCTCATTGTTAGCAAGTTTAGGGACTCCATTCTTCAAAGCCATCTTCTTCAGTTCCAAAAACAACTGCATGAAAAATATATCAAGATTCCAAAACAGAACTTTAACTATACATATAAACACACACACACGCGCCGCGCGAATGGGAACTGAATTAGGCATGCATTTAATGAGTGAAACCTTTCTGTGCACAAATTTAGGCGAGCCTCCCCTGGTGCTGCATTCTGCCAAAAATAAATAACATATATTTTAGCACAACAAATTCATAAAACATGGGGTTTGAAATATGCATGCATTATGTATATGAATGTGTGTGGTGTTAGAGAGAGAGAGAGAGAGAGAGAGAGAGAGAGAGAGAGAGAGAGAGAGAGAGACCAGCAAAAACTTGAATGAATAGGGTTAAAAGCAGCAGAATGCAGAGCACCCCATAGCTGTTAGTTTTTGCCATATCAACTCTGTTTTAGTGTTTTTCTTGTTAATTAAGGATTGTGAGAAAGGATGCAAGTTGGAAGTGATGATCAAATAGGTGAGTTTAAGGGGCAATTTATACAGAGAAAATTTATGTGGAGAATGATTGCTCATGCAGCCATTTTTCATTAGAGATTGGGCATATTTATTTACATGATATGACACTGTATGCAAACTCAATAAAGAAGAGAGATGGACGGAGAAATAAAGCAAGCCATGAATGAAAAAGTCTTTTGCAAATATTGCGATAGCAAATGCCTAGTTTGATATTCGAGCCAGGATCTTGACGGCGCCGTTTCAGTTGACTGTGACACTATGACGTCACTCCACAACATTTTGGAAATCTTGTGCAAATCAATTATATGTAGACACAAATTTAAGTATTTAACTTAGAATAACAAGTTTGCCTTCCGGACAAACCACATATAAAGCCTTGAGAGTGGGTACCATTTTCCGTTACAGAAGAATATTCCCAATTTTAGTACTATCCCATGGTACTTTCATGTGCCAATTTTTTTTTTTAAGTCATTTGGTTTTCTTTTTCATTTTGTTGTTGTTTCTTCTTAGGTAATGAATAGGG